>JAXLNS010000007.1:3746344-3796344 GCA_037215915.1 Pantherophis vulpinus
TCTTCTCTCCTCTCTTCTCTTCCTCTTTTCTCTTCTCCTCTCACTTCTCTTCTCTTCCTCTTTTCTTCTCCTCCTCTCCTCTTCCTCTCCTCTCCTCTCCTCTCCTCTCCCCTCCCCTCCCCTCTCCTCTTCTTCTCTTCTCTTCTCTTCTCTTCTCTTCTCTTCTCTTCTCTTTGACAGCTAACTAAACTTTACTAACAGCGCTGTCCAGGCCTCGTGGTTCTGAAATCTCAAACGGAAGCGTACATGAAAGCCTGAGCTTCAAATATTCTCTTCTATATTTGTATATAGGCCACTGAGGCCTTGATTCTGCCGGAGCGAGTCTCTTTTTCCACCATACTTCCTACTCATGCTTTGAAATGAGTTGTAACGCTTCCCACGCAGAAGCAGAACTGCTTGGACGGAGGAGGAGGGGGGAAAGAGAGGGGCATTTTGGGGCTCAATTGTGGCCGTTCAGTCAAGGACTATCACCTGCGTTTGGTTCAGTTCATCTGCTGGTGGGCTTTTGCTAAGCTGACTCCAACCGACGAATGTTAGATTAAATGATAAATTCTGTCCTTATTGGAATAAAATTGTCCACTGAACTGAAACCAGCCGCATATTGAATATGCAGGCAAGAGAAATGAAGGCATGTGCTAGCAACTATCCTCAAACAGGGTGAAGAAGCCATTACTTTCTGCTGTCGAATCGTTATCCATCATTAAAAACTTCTGAGGGTGCCCGCGTGGTGAAGAACAGCCGTTTTTCTTTGAAAGAAAGATTTGTTTCTCTGCCGTTACTGGTTCTGCCACAACCCAAAGTGGGGTGTGAGGCACAGAATGCATCAAAGTGTTCTGTCCCCGTCCCACACACGCACCCCCACAGACGGCCCGGAGTTAATAAGCCACATGACAAAATCTTTGAAGATAAAGCTGGCAGCAACCCAGTGGCTAGCTGCCAATTCAGACTTTACTCACACAAAACAAAGATTAGACTGCAAGCATTCCGATAAAGCAGGCAAAGTTTCCGCAATACAAGGATTAGTCCAAATGCAGTCCGACAAGGCAGGCAGAAGTCCAGTAACGCAGAGATCATGGATTATTTCCAGTTTTTGCTCGTCACAAACTGAACCGGCCACCACACCCACATTTATACCCTGTGGGGTGTGGTCCAGTGACTCAGCTAATCTCTGGCACGCCTTCCCCTCTGCTGCGCACGCTTCTCCCTGAGCCTCTGCTGAGGGTCCAGCCAGCACTTATCTCCTTCGTTGCTGTCCACCTGTGGCTGCGGGGACGTGCTTGGCTCTGGGCCTATCTTTTGGCCTTTGGTGTCTTCCGGAGGCATTGCCAGAGAGGAGGGTCCTGGAGAGGGAGGCCTTGCCAACTCCTCTCCCTCACTGTCAGAGTCTGCATCTGTCGATAGCCCAGGCTCAGGCAACGGAGCCACAACATAAAGACAGTCAGAAAGCAAAAGGAAGAGCGGTTCTAATTGTGAAATCAATCAAGCAAGCAAGCAAGCAAGCAAGCAATCAGAATAGAGCTGGAAGGGATCTTCAAGGTCTTCCTGTCCAACCCCTTGCTCAAGCAGAAGATCCTATTCCATTTCAGACAAGTGACTGTCCAGTCTCTTCTTAAAAACTTCCAATGTTGGAGCATTCACAACTTCTGGAGGCCAGCAGTTCCACTGGTTAATTGTCCTGACTGGAAGGAAGTTTCTCCTTAGTTCTAGGTTGTTTCTCTCCTTGATGAGTTTCCATCCGTTGCTTCTTGTCCTGCCTTCGGGGGCTTTGGAGAATAGCTTGACTCCCTCTTCTTTGGAGCAGCCCCTCAAATATTGGAAGATTGCTATCATGTCACCCCTGGTCCTTCTTTACGAAGGGCTTTATTAAGAGCCGAGGTGGCGCAGTGGTTAGAGTGCAGTACTGCAGGCTACTTCAGCTGACTGCTAGCTGCAGTTCAGCAGTTCAAATCTCAACAGCCTCAAGGGTGACTCAGCCTCCCATCCTTCCAAGGTGGGTAAAATGAGGACCCAGATTGTTGGGGGCAAGAGGCTGACTCAGTAAAACCACTTAGAGAGGACTGTAAACAGGGGTGAAATGCTCCCAGTTCGGACCAGATCACCCGATCCGGTAGCAATGGCGGCGGGTGGTTCGGAGAACTGGTAGCAAAAATCCCTGCCTCCCCCCCCCCATGCTCAGCTGAGCCGCACGATCATCAGAGGCGTTTTCCCCCCACTTTTAAAAGCATTTTTTCTACAACCTCTTCCGAAGAAAAAAATGCTTTTAAAAGTAAACAAAAAAAGCCTCTGATGATCGCACGGCTCAGCTGGGATCATCAGAGGCTTTTCAAAGCATTTTTTTTCTGCAACCTCTTGGCCGAAGAGGTGGTTAAAAAATGCTTTGAAAAGTCTCTGACGATCCCAGCTGAGTTGCCTGATTGGCAGAGGCTTTTCAAAGCATTAGAAAAAATGCTTTGAAAAGTTAAAAAAAACAAGTTGGCCACGCCCACCGTCACATTAACCCCCCCGCAAGCCACGCCCACAGAACCGGTAGTAACAAATTTTACATTTCACCCCTGGCTGTAAAGCACTACAAGTCAAGTCTCAGGGCTTTTGCTATTGGTATTTACTCTAGACCTGCTCATACCCAATTCCTGTAACCTTTCTTCATATGTTTTTGTCTCCATGTTAAGGATATTGTTGCTGTGTTACCAACCAGCAGAGTGTAGAGCACAGAGAAACGTTGCTGAGAGCAATGGATAAGAGATGTGCAAACTGGTTTATCAAAAGTTTACTTTATAGTGAAAAAACAATCCCATAGTCTTTAAATCAATCCAAGTCTTTGCCAGTTAAATCAGTCCAGTGATATAAAATCTTCTTACCACACAAACAGTAGTTGGTTAGAATAGCAAACTCACTCTGGTTCACAAACCACGATGGTAGCAGATCCATCCAACGATGATAGCACAATGGATAGCAACTCCTCACACAATGGTAGCATATCATCAAACTGAGTACGTTACAGTACCTTCCTTAAATACGTTCACAACTAATTACAGCATGACCCAGCATTACAATGAATCAGCAGGAAAACTTTAAAGTCACACAATACATATTCATATTAAAGTCACAGAACACATATATTGCCTGGACAACTTGTTAGGCTCAAACCATATCCTAACACTCCAGGCCTTTAATTGTTTTGGTTGTTGCTTTAGTCAAGGAACACCAGGACAAAAATCCTAATTTCACCCACAAACAGTAACAGGATCCTCTCTGACAGTGACTGGCTAAGAACGAGAAGATTTGTGGCAGGTAGCTTGATTAATCTGTTTGCTCGACGGCTGGTGGAAGAGACAAATACTGTTGTGGCCCGCCAGACTCAGATGATGATGAGGAGGTTGAGGAGGAACTTGGGCCAATTCTGGAGTCTGGAGAAGGCTCTGATGGACGCTCTGCGTCGGACGCAGAGATAGAGCCAGGGCCGTCCGACATTTCCCAGCCACCGGAGAGGCAGCTGCCTTTGGAGGCTGAGATGAGTGAGGAGGAGGAGGAACAGCTGGGGCCTGTTCCAGATGCACGTATGCACAGAGCAGTTAGGAGAGGAGAACAATGGAGGACAAGGAGCCAACTCAGGAAGCAAAGCACACGTGGATGCTGAATGGCCCCTTCCTGGCTGGGGAATAAATAGAAGGAAAGAGGAGTGGTGGTCGTAGAAGACAACCGTTCGTATTTCTGGAGATTTTGCTCATTGTGTTTTGTGTCACAAAGCCTGCTTGCCAGAACTTAATTTGCGGCCTTGGAGCTCACAGTCTGGCAATTCTCACAAGGAACTGATAAGGGTCAGAACAAATACCATTTTATTTTATTTTTTTTTAAATTTTGATTTATATGCCGCCCTTCTCCGGAGACTCAGGGCGTCTTACAATGCGTTAAGCAATAGCCTTCATACTTTTGTATATTTATACAAAGTCAGCTTATTGCCCCCACAAACTGGGTCCTCATTTCACCTACCTTAGAAAGGATGGAAGGCTGAGTCAACCTTGAGCCTTGGAGAGATTCGAACCAGCAAGTAATTGCAGACGGCTGTGTTAATAACAGGGTGCTCAGACCACTGTACTATCAAGGCTCTCATTTGAGAGATTAAGAGAGATTAAGAAAAAGATTTTTAAAAAAAGAACTTGTAGCACGCTAGGCGTCTTACGGAATTTTGCTGCAAGAACCTTTGCGATGCTGCGCGTACGGTTTGATATCTACATCACAAGAAAGGCGCAAGCAATAAGCTTGGAGCTATCTTACACAAAAGAAGAAAAAAAAACTGACAAGGTTTGTGTATTTTCAGGTTGTTTTTCTCCCCTTTTCTTGTATCACTAGAATCCGAGACTCTTCCATTGAACCTGGAGGAAGTCCCGAATAAATAACAGAAATTCTTCACACAGGACAGGGATAAATGAGAGTCCCCTTCTGCCACATGTGTGGATAATTCCACATTTGCAGGACACGTCGTTAAAAGGAAACGATAAAAATCTTGTATCTTCCAGGATCTCTGCTTTTGTAGAAACCGAGAGATGGTGAGTTCTAGTCCCGCATTCAGCACAAAAGCTGAGTGGGTGGCTTTGGGCCAATCAGCAGGAGGTGGTGAGTTCTAGTCCCACCTTAAGCACAAAATCCACCTGGATGAATTTGGGCCAATCAGTAGGAGACCATGAGTTCTAGTCTCACCTTAAGTAGAAAAGTCAACTGGGCAACTTTGGGTGAATAACCAGAAGGCAGTGAGTTCTAGTGCTGCCTTAACCATTTGTCTGAAGTGGTATAGGGTTTCCTGCCTAAGCAGGGGGTTGGACTAGAAGACCTCCAAGGTCCCTTCCAACTCTGTTATTCTATTCTATTCTATTCTATTCTATTCTATTCTATTCTATTCTATTCTATTCTATTCTATTCTATTCTATTCTATTCTATTCTATTCTATTCTATTCTATTCTATTCTATTCTATTCTATTCTATTCTATTCTATTCTATTCTATTCTATTCTATTCTATTCTATTCTATTCTATTCTATTCTATTCTACCCTACCCTACCCTACCCTACCCTATCCCCACCTTAAGTACAACAGTCAACTGGGCAACTCTGAGCGAATCACCAGAAGTCAGTGAGTTCTAGTCCCGCCATATCCAAGAAAGCCTGCTGAGTGACTAAGGGCTGATCAATAGGTGACTGTGAGTTCTAGTCTTGCCTTAGACATGAAACCTGCTGGTTGACTGAGGGCCAATCACCAGGTGACAGTAAGGTCTAGTCCCACCTTATGCACGAAAGCTGGCTTGGTGACTGTTGGGCCAATCACTAGGTGACAGTGAGTTCTAGTGCACCTTAGCCATGAAAGCTGGCTGAATGACTGTGGGCCAATCACCAGGTGACAGTGAGTTCTAGTCCCACCTTATGCACGAAAGCTGGCTTGGTGACTGTTGGGCCAATCGCTAGGTGACAGTGAGTTCTAGTACACCTTAGCCATGAAAGCTGGCTGAATGACTGTGGGCCAATCACCAGGTGACAGTGAATTCTAGTCCCACCTTATGCACGAAAGCTGGCTTGGTGACTGTTGGGCCAATCACTAGGTGACAGTGAGTTCTAGTACACCTTAGCCATGAAAGCTGGCTGAATGACTGTGTGCCAAACACCAGGTGACAGTGAATTCTAGTCTCACCTTATGCACGAAAGCTGGCTTGGTGACTGTTGGGCCATTCACTAGGTGACAGTGAGTTCTAGTACACCTTAGCCATGAAAGCTGGCTGAATGACTGTGGGCCAATCACCAGGTGACAGTCTAGTCCCATTTTAGGTATGTAATTTGACTGGGTGACTGTGGGCTAGTCCCTCTCTCTCAGCCCCACCTACCTCACAGGGTTGTTGTTGTTGTTGTGAGTAAAATAGGAGAAGGAAAGACTTTTATGCACGTCTGCTGCTTGAGTTCCTTATAAAGTAATAAAGATAGGATTTTTTAAAAAATCTAAAGGAAACCCCGAGATGCTGAAAACAACATGCCCTCGCAGGGCTCTACCAACTTCTGCCACCTTCAGAGGTCTTCAGGAGGCAGAGATGGAAAATTTTAACCTCTTGCGGGAGATCGGACAGGTAACCGAGCATGTCCCGCAGCTGCCGGAGTGTGCAAATCAAGCCGATTGTTTCCGCTGTCCGGTTTTTTATTTTTTGCACGCCCCCGTGATGACGTGTCGAGAACACAAAAGGCCCTAATTAGACTTCCTGCTTCCCTTTGTGGCAATTGCGCGACATGTCCTCAGTCCCAACATTATCCCCCCTCCTTCAATCAGCCCCCCCTTTTTTTCCCTCAAGGCGTGGGGAAAAAGGGAAAAGGGGGAGAAAGGAAGTCGAAGTAATTATTGAAAACTCATAAGCCGAGGCTTTAGCCTAATTACCCCGGGTTTCCTTTTTAATTTTTGCATTGATTTCCTCCGGCGAGTGTAAAATTATTGACTCTTACCACCGCGGTGGAGTGATAAGAGCTGGGGGCCGCGAGAAGCATCAATGCAATTAAAGTCCCCCATAAATCCAGGCTGTATCTCTGGATAGTCAGAAAGGCAGCACGGAAAATATCATCAGAAAATTTGTGTGTTTTTTTTTAAGAAGGGGTGGCTTTCTTGAGTGGTGCGGTGGCCTAGAGGTGGAGCTCTGACCTCACAATCAGGAGGTTATGAGTTCGATCCTAGGTAGAGGCAGATATTTCTCTCTCTGGGCATAATGAAAATATATCTGCTGAACAAAACTCCTCATTGGTGACAGGAAAGGCATCCGGCCAGTAAATACTCAGCTCCATTCAGTTGCCCAGACTCCACCCCGATGCAAGGGATCATGGGGTCATTAAAAGGAGATGAAAGGGTGGCTTTCTTCTGGATGGGATTGCGTACGGGTATTCCTTGATTTAGGGCCATTCATTTAGTGACTACAATGGCCCTGAAAAAAAGTGACTTATGACCATTTGTCACATTTACGACCGTTGCAGCATCTATCGAAATTCAGATGCTTGGTTGCTGACTCGTATTTATGACGGTCGCAGTGTCCCCGGGATCACCTGATCCCCTTTCACAACCTTCTGACAAGGAAAGTCAATGGGGAAGCCAGATTCGCTTAACAACCGTATTTCTAACTTAATAACTGCCGGGATTCATGTAACAATCGTGGCCAGAAAGGTCGTAAAATGGGACAAAAGTCACTTAACAATTGTCTCACTTAGCAATTATCTCGCTTAGCAATGTTGGCTCAATTGTGTTCATAAGTTGAGGACTGTCTGTATTGCCCGAAGTCTTTCTGTGGTTGTGAGTGTTTTTCGCACAACGGCAAAGCTTTCCAGGAAGCAGGAAGAGTCAAGAAAAAGCTCAAATTATTTGGACATCCTATTTTTTAAGGGGCAGGTGGTAAGTGGAAATTCAGCCTTTGTATACTGACGTTTTATTTTTATTTATTTTTATATTAGATTTTCTTTTAAAGCCATCTTTATTATTTTTATATATAGTCAGGTGGCAAACATAGGTAATAGTCCCCCATCCTCCTATTTTCCCCACAACAACGACCCTGTGATGTAGTTGGGCTGAGAGAGAGAGAGGGACTGGCCCAAAGTCACCCAGATGGATTTCACACCTAAACTGGAACTCACCATCTCCTGGTGATTGGCCAAAAGACACCCAGCTGGTTTCCATACTTAAGATGGCACTAGAACTCACCTTCTCCTGGTGATTGGCCTAAAGTCACCCAGCTGGTTTTCATTCTTAAGATGGCACTAGAACTCACCATCACCTGGTGATTGGCCAAAAGTCACCCAGATGGTTTTTATGCCTAAAGCAGGACTAGAACTCACCATCTCCTGGTGATAAACCACCCAGCTGAGTTTCATGCCTAAGATAGCACTAGAACTCCCCGTCTCCTGCTGTTCGGCCTAAAGTCACCCAATCACCTTTCCTACTTAAGGCAGCACTAGAACTCACTGTCTCCAAGGGATTGGCTCAAAGTCACCCGGCTGGTTTCCGTGCCTAAAACAGCACTAGAATTCACCGTCTCCCAGTTTCTAGCCTGGAGCCTTAACCACGGGATCTTCTTTGCTCTATCTTTCCTAGAGCGTTGGCTGTATCCCAGCCACCTTCACAGGTAATGTTTTATTTGTCATATCAAAGCAGGGTCGACCCTTGCTGTCAACAGACAAGAAAAAAAAAATGAAATTATCTTCAGGTAAGCGGGGCTCCGAAAGACCCCATTTCAATTCCGCCACTTCCGATTTAAGCAAAATGAAAACGTCGTTTTCTGAAATGCTCTCTTCGCCTCTCGTTTAATGCGCTAATGATTGCAGACAATGTAAGCTCATTTCGGAGGCTTCCACACCTGGAAAGGTGCAAGGAAGTCCTTCCAAGGCTTCTTCTTTCTTTCCTCAACTAAGGCGACCTGGGAAAACGGATACAGAGAAAAACCTAACCCTCCGTCCCCAATTTACAAGGTCAAAGGAGCAGAATCTGGCATTTTCCTCCACTTAATTTGTCAAGAGTTATTTTATGTTCTGCAGCCTGCGAAATGGCTTGGGTAAAGGATGCATATAGTGGACCCCAAAGAAGTGAAAATAAATTATAAAGTGCAATAGTGGCCAAAATTGTGGAAACCTTTTGAGAAAAGTGTATTTTCTAAAACTAGCTAATAACACCACTTTTTTTTTTGGAGTAGTACCATAAAATTGTATATCAATGGAAAGATCATTGAATCAAGAATGCAATGCAATAACTTTTATGAAGGATTTGCTGTTAGAATAGCAGTGACAGTATAAAGAAGAAAAAGGAAACACGTAGAAAAAAACGAGATATACAAAAATGATCCCCATAGAAAAAAGGAGATATGCAAAAATTATCCCCATGTCAGTTAACACTTAGTTGGGTAACCTTTAGCATGAATGACGGCCTTACAACGTCTTCCCATGGAGTGAACCAAGTCTTTGAGTTCTGCAGCTGTTCTAATGTGAAACCAAGATTGAATGATGGCTTCTATTAACTGGGTTTTATTGCTGGGTCGCTTCTGACTAACCAATTTCTTTAGTCGGCTCCATAGATTTTCCATTGGGTGAAGGTCTGGGCAATTCCCAGGCCGTTCCAGCAGTGGAATAGGATTATCTTGAAACTGGAGATCTATAGAGGTTAGGATGATGAGATACCGTACTAATACAGAGCTTCGTATCACAGCTATTTCCTGCGTACATTCTGTCATACGAGAACGCAGAGGGAAAAGAAATCTTTTAAAACTTTGGTATTTTTTATTCGGTTGTATAAAGTGTTTTTTAACTGGCTATTTTGAGAGGCACTTAGGAGGTATAATGAGATGTGCCTATAATTGATCTGGGAAATCTAGTAATACCAAAGTCAGGAATGGACGTAAAATAACAGGTTTTTTTTCCCCCTCTTACATTTCATTGCAATTTAGAAGCTGCCTGCTTCTCTCATTGGAAGAGGTCACCATTCCTCAAGTTTTAATATACGTGCACGATGCTGTCCCAAAAGCTGTTTTATTTCTTCGCCGCAGCTTGGTGGAAAAACATTTGCTTTGCATTCCGAAGTCCCTGATAAATATCCAGAACCATCGATATCCAGGTTATCGTGTGAGAAAAACGGAATTTTTTTTTTGAAATAAAGCACTGCCAGAAAAACCACTAAAGCCAGCTGAAGCAATAATCAAACTGGTTTCTGGTGTTTTAAACAGCATTCTTTCTCTTTTCTGATATGAGGCCGATTGGAATCCAGGGTTCTATGCAAAATTTTTGCAAAAGTTTCCATATTTAGTGTACATCCTGAGGGGTTGCATCAAAGGTACCGCCTTTACTTGGACTGGCCTCGTAAAAAAAACCTCTTCTTTTTTTCTGAAGTTTAAGGTGAGAGGGATAACTAACTGGAAACAATACAGGTAGTTTTCGTCTTACGACCAGAATGGAATCCAAAATTTCCACTGCTAAAGAAGACAACTGTCGGGTGAGTTTTGCGTCCTTATGCAACCTTTCTTGCCACAATTGTTAAGGGAATCACTGCTTCACTCAGACGGACAATCTTTTCATTCAATGGGGGAAATGTATGTGACAGAGAGATAGAGACACACACACAGAGAGAGAAACAAACCAGCAAGCAAAAAGAGAATGAAGGAGGGAGCAAGAGAAAGAGAAAGAAAAAGAAAGAGAGAAAGAGAGAGGGAGACAGAGAAAGAAAAAAGCAAGAAAGAAACTGAGAAACAGAAGGAGAATGAACAAAAGAAAGAGAGAGAGAGAGGAAAAAGAGAGAGGGGAACAGAGAACGAGAACGAGCAAGAAAGAGAGAGGAAGAGAGATAAAACAATGAGAGAGAACGAGTGAGAAAGCAAAAGAGAGAGAGAGAAAGACAGAGAGAGAGACACACACACACACACACACAGAAAGAGAGACAGAGAGAGAGACAGAGAAAGAAAGAAAGAAAAAGGAACAAAAAGAATGAACGAGAGAGCAAGAGAAAGAAAGAGAAAGAGGGAGGGGCACAGAAAGAAAAAAGGCAAGAAAGAAACAGAGAAACAGAAGGAGAATGAACAAGAGAAAGAGAGAGAGAGAAAGAGAGGGGGAACAGGGAAAGAGAACAAGCAAGAGAGAGAGAAAGAAAAAATAATGAGAGAGAACGAGTGAGAGAGCAAGAGAGAGAGAAAGAAAGAGAGGGGAAACAGAGCAAGAGAACAAGGAAGAAAGAGAAAGAGAGAGAGAGCGAATGGGAGAAACAGAAACAGAAAGAAAGAGAATAAACGAGAGAGAAAGAGAGAGAGAGAACGAGAAAGAGAGAAAGAGAAAAGGCAGAGAAAGAGAGAGAAAATGAGGAAAACGGGATTTTAATATTCTCCCCTCTCAGGCTTTCTGCCAACGGGGCAAACACCAGACTCCAAACATCGGGTGCCAAGCGCAATCAGTCGTCTTCTCTCGTGTCAACACAACATCTTTAAAGTGGCAAAAGCTTTCCACGCAAGAGGACCGGTGTGAAGAACCCGCTGTCAGCCTGGCAGGCAGGCAGCCTTACCCTCCTCTGCCATCTGTATCCCGGCTGGGAGAGGCGTCAGGAAAAGGAGGCCCAGACTTTTCCCCTGTAAACAGGAGGCCGAAATACGGCTGCTTTTACGGCGCTGAGATGCTAAATATATATATATCTATTTACCCCGGTTGGGTAAAAAGAGCTTTTGTAAAGACATGGGGATTCGTTTTTATTCCTTTTGATTTTAATTTCTCAGTCCCCTCGAGCCTTTGACTTTAAGGAGGGTTATTAAAATAAAACAAAATAAAATAATTGTAAGGATTTGTCTTCCGGGTAGTCCTCAACTTACAATTTTCACTCGCTTAGCAACCGAAGTTACAATGGCATGCGGAAAAGCGACTTATGACCGTTTTTTCAGCCTTATGACAGTTGCAGCCATCCCCACAGTCACGTGATCAAAATCCGGATGCTTGGCAATTGACCAAGAGGTGGGTTTTTGCCACCCGTTCGCCGCACACCGAAAATGTGAGCATGCACGCTTTCCGCTTTCCGTTACTACCGGTTCTGTGGGCGTAGCTTATTTTGTGGGTGTGGCTTGGAGGTCATGTGACTAGGTGGGCGTAGCTAGCTGGTCAGAGTCATTTCTGGAAGGTCCTTGCACTTACGACCAGTCCTCGCACTTACGACCTGACTCATTTGTTTGCTTTTAACTATTGCAACGCTCTCTACATGGGGCTCCCCTTGAGAAGAACCCGGAGGCTCCAACTGGTGCAGAGTGCGGCCGCGCGGGTGGTAATGGGAGCGACATGGCGTTCCCATGTAACACCCCTCCTGCGCGAGCTGCACTGGCTCCCGGTGGTTTTCCGGGTGCGCTTCAAGGTTCTGGTTACCACCTTTAAAGCGCTCCATGGCTTAGGACCTGGGTATTTGCGGGACCGCCTTCTGCCACCAATAGCCTCCCACCGGCCGGTACGCTCCCATAGAGAGGGGCTCCTCCGGGTGCCGTCGGCCAAACAATGCCGACTGGCGGCCCCCAGGGGGAGAGCCTTCTCTGTGGGGGCACCTACTATCTGGAACGAGTTCCCCCCGGAGATACGGAGGATCCTGGATCTGCGCACCTTCCGTCGTGCGCTTAAGACTTTTTTATTTCATTAAGCTGGCCTGGCTTAATTTTCCCCCTCTTTTATAAAAGATTTTTAATTTTTAAATATCTTTTAGTATTTTATACATTCAATTTTAAATTGGTTTTAAAAGTTTGGGGTTTTAAATTTGTCGGGGCCAAAATTATTTAATTTGATTTTATTCTATTTTTTAAATTTTGTATGTATGTGTTTTATTGTTTGGCTGTGCACCACCCTGAGTCCTTCGGGAGTAGGGCGGTATAGAAATCAAATCAAATCAATCAATAAATAAATTAATTAACACTGATCAGCTGTAGGGCGGCCCTTTGAAGCCCCGCGGCAAGAGTTTAAACAGTTTTTTCCCTCTAGTCATCAGCTGGGACTCAGGAGGCAGCAATAGATTGGGGGTGGGACCAAATAAAAGGAAAGAATAACGTGGGGGGGGGTGGGAGGGCGGGGGGGGAAGAACCGGTTTGGTGACGTCATATCGTCACCTCTACCGGCTCGGCCGAACCGGACCGAACCGGGAGGAACCCACCACTAATGCGGCCTTCAATGCATGAGCTTTGCTCGCATGTTTGGCTTGCATGCATGCGCGTGGCTTAGAAAACGTGGCTAAATAGGACGGCATAGCGCCACAAGTCGCCATTACAGGTTCAAACCGGCTGAATACCATCTCTGCAATCGACTCGTATTTATGACGGTTGCGCTGAGCCAGGGTCATGTGATTCCCTTTTGCGACGTTCCGACAAGCAAATTCAATGCGAAGCCAGCTTCGCTTAACAACCGTGTTAGTAACTGAACAACTGCCGTGGTTCACTTAACAACTGCAGCCAGAAAGGTCATAAAATGGGCAAAACTCACTTACCTGTCTCTCTCTTAGCGATGGAAATTTTGAGCTCAATTGCAGTCGTAAGAGCTTTGGTAGTACAGTGGTCTAAAGCACCCTGTTATTAAGACCAGCTGCCTGCAATTACTGCAGGTTCGAATCTCGCCAAGGCTCAAGGTCGACTCAGCCTTCCATCCTTTCTAAGGTAGGTGAAATGAGGACCCAGTTTGTGGGGGCAATAAGCTGACTTTGTATAAATATACAAAAGGATGAAGGCTATTGCTTAACGCATTGTAAGCCGCCCTGAGTCTCCGGAGAAAGGCAGCATATAAATCAAATTAAAAAAAAAAAAAGTGGAGGAACTACCTGTATGCTAAAAAAATCACTTCCCCTTCACGAATTACCTGGCCTGCATCGGGTTAGTTTTGACAGCGTCAAGTGAAAATTCCTCAACGTTATCAATAATGCATTGGAATTAAACATAAATGCTAAAGCAACATTTGGCTCATAAATAATATCCATAAAGAAAAATATCTCCTTCCCTCAAAGGGATAAGAATAAAAGCCTTCGGAAAGCAGGCGAGGGGTCGACCCGGGGAAGAGCTTTTCAAACGCTCTTCAATAATATATGTAAACCTGTAATTCACCCCGATGTGCAGTCGTTTTTCTTGCGATGACACCGGAGTCGAAATAATGCAATCGACAAGATCGGGTGTACTTTGCAAAGCCATTACTCAAACAAAGACAGTTCGGGCTTCTCGTTCTCTCAAAAACAAGAAAAGAGGCAGCAATTTGGGACAATTGAGAGGTGGTGTGATATTGTCTGCCACCTTGTACTGCGATCAGCTAAGATTTACTAACATTGATCTTGAAATAAGCCAGGTAGTTCAACTCTTCCCCTGACTGTCCCCCGAGCTCAAACGGTCGCATTAAACGGGACACGGGGACCGCCGTTTCTGCTCACAGCCGCAATTCGATCGTCAATATGGCTCGAAATCCTATCGAAAGGCCTGGCAGGCGTAGATAAGAGCGTTGATTATCCGGTTCGCCATTGAAGAGTTGACATTTTCCCCTTTCAAACGGAAATTTCACCTTCCCGGCGTGGAACATACTTGTCGGAAGGTCACGTGGCCCCGGGATGCGGCAACTGTCATAAACCTGAGTCAGTTGCTGAGCCTTTGAGTTTTGATCACGTGACCTGCAACAGATGCTGCAACGGTCGTAAATCACCTTTCAACCAACAAATGGTTGTGATTGCTCACCTTAGTTGAACAAGTGTTATAGGACCTGTCTACTGCACGAGTCAAAAAGAGGGCTGTGAAAATATCTACAGACCCCTCACATCCTGGACACAAACTGTGTCAACTCCTACCCTCAAAACGACGCTATAGAGCACTGCACACCAGAACAACTAGACACAAGGAGAGTTTTTCCCAAACGCCATCACTCTGCTAAACAAATAATTCCCTCAACACTGTCAAACTATTCACTAAGTCTGCACTACTATTAATCTTCTCATCATTCCTATCACCCATCTCCTTTTCTACTTATGACTTCCCCATTTCCCCAAAAATAAACCCTCCCTGAAAATATTTAAACGCAGAGCTGGAAATCAGGTAAGACGGCAAGAGGAGCCTCATCTTGCTCCACAGGCCCCAAAATAATAAGACCTCCCTGAAAATAAAGCCAAGCGCTTATTTTGGGGTTCAAAAAAATGTAAGACAGGGTCTTATTTTGGGGGAAACACGGTATAACCTTGTTGCTTGTATTTTTGCAATTATATTGTTTTATTTAGTTTCCCAGTATGACTTTGATTGCTTATTTAGTATCCTATGACTATCACTAAGTGTTGTATCTTATAATTCTTGATGAATGTATTTTTTATGTACACTGAGAGCTTACGCACCGAAGACAAATTCCTTGTGTGTCCAATAAAGTATTCTATTCTATTCTATTCTATTCTATTCTATTCTATTCTATTCTATTCTATTCTATTCTATTCTATTCTATTCTATTCTATTCTATTCTATTCTATTCTATTCTATTCTATTCTATTCTATCCTATCCTATGCTATGCTATGCTATGCTATGCTATCCTATCCTGTCCCCATCCTTTATTCTATTCTATTCTATTCTATTCTATTCTATTCTATTCTATTCTATTCTATTCTATTCTATTCTATTCTATTCTATTCTATTCTATTCTATTCTATTCTATTCTATTCTATTCACCACTCAGAAAAGATTTTGTTTTTTACTGGTCCATGCCAGTTTTCAAGAGGGCAAGTTTTTTAATCTACCAAAAGCATCCAATCAGATTTCTGTCAAAGGGAATGCCTTTCGATTTCTCCCTACCGGTTCCTTGAAATGCTGAACTACCTGTAACCAAAGATTATTTCATTTGTCAAGCCCTACAGATGTTTCGTGGGCCAGAAAGCTGAGCTGTGTGAGGAATTTCTCTCCGACAATTCCCGTTCCTTTCTTCTTGGATGTCTCTTTCTTTGGGGAAATCCAAAAACCGCAAACAACCACCACAACAAAAACAACCAACACGCCGACTGGAGTTGCTTGCCTAGCACGACAAATTGCTTTTATTGACTTGATCAAAAACCGTAGCGACAACTCCATCCCTGTTTCTTTTTTTTTTTTTCTCATCGCGCCGGCACGGCGAGAATAAACCCGGAGAGTTGCGTCAAAAAAGGAAAGGGGGGGGGGAAAAAGGGGGGGAAAAATAGAAAAATTCAGATCTATAATTTATGTTAAGTTTATAAAAGACGCTTCCCCCCCCAGCTAGCCAGAAGCGAGAGACAGATTTTAAAACATCTTGCTTTCTTGCAAGGCTGCTGGTTGGGAGATAGAGATATTGATTGCTAATGAAGGAGAGAAAGGCTGCAGAGATAATGCAGCGGCTACTGTTCACAATTCTCAAGCTTGCACTAACAACGTTATTCTTTCATAGTCCTGGGGAGGGAAAGAGGCTCGACAAAGGATGTGCCTGAATGCTTGCGGTAAGCTATCATACCCAGACAAAAACAGCTTTTTTCTTTTCTTTTCCTAACCAAAGAGAGGATTTCAAAGGAATGGGGTGAAGTGGGAGGGAGGTTCGACAAGAAAGAGAGTCGGTTTGGTCTAACGGTGAAGGCACTTGGGGTAGAAACCAGGAGACGGTGAGTTCTAGTTCTGCCTTAGGCAGGAAAGCCGGCTGGGTGACTTCGAACCAATCACCAGGAGACAGTGAGTTCTAGTCCCGCCTTAGGCAGGAAAGCCAATGGGTGACTTCGAGCCAATCACCAGGAGACTGTGAGTTCTAGTCCCACCTTAGGCAGGAAAGCCAATGGGTGACTTCGAGTCAATCATCAGGAGACTGTGAGTTCTAGTCCAGCCTTAGGCATGAAAGCCAATGGGTGACTTTGGGCCAATCACCAGGAGACTGTGAGTTCTAGTCCCGCCTTAGGCATGAAAGCCAATGGGTGACTTTGAGCCAATCACCAGGAGACAGTGAGTTCTAGTCCCGCCTTAGGCAGGAAAGCCAATGGGTGACTTTGAGCCAATCACCAGGAGACTGTGAGTTCTAGTCCAGCCTTAGGCAGGAAAGCCAATGGGTGACTTTGGGCCAATCACCAGGAGACTGTGAGTTCTAGTCCCGCCTTAGGCAGGAAAGCCAATGGGTGACTTCGAGCCAATCACCAGGAGACTGTGAGTTCTAGTCCAGCCTTAGGCAGGAAAGCCAATGGGTGACTTCGAGCCAATCACCAGGAGACTGTGAGTTCTAGTCCAGCCTTAGGCAGGAAAGCCAATGGGTGACTTCGAGCCAATCACCAGGAGACTGTGAGTTCTAGTCCCACCTTAGGCAGGAAAGCCAATGGGTGACTTCGAGTCAATCATCAGGAGACTGTGAGTTCTAGTCCAGCCTTAGGCATGAAAGCCAATGGGTGACTTTGGGCCAATCACCAGGAGACTGTGAGTTCTAGTCCCGCCTTAGGCAGGAAAGCCAATGGGTGACTTTGAGCCAATCACCAGGAGACTGTGAGTTCTAGTCCAGCCTTAGGCAGGAAAGCCAATGGGTGACTTTGGGCCAATCACCAGGAGACTGTGAGTTCTAGTCACGCCTTAGGCAGGAAAGCCAATGGGTGACTTTGAGCCAATCCCCAGGAGACTGTGAGTTCTAGTCCAGCCTTAGGCAGGAAAGCCAATGGGTGACTTTGGGCCAATCACCAGGAGATGGTGAGTTCTAGTCCTGCCTTAGGACTAGAAAACCAGCTGAGTGACTTTGGGGCAATCACCAGGACGTGGTGAGTTCTAATTCTGCCTTAGGCAGGAAAGCCGATGAGTAACTTTGGGCCAACCACCAGGAGACAGTGAGTTCTAGTCCTCCTTTTGGCAGGAAAGCCAGCTGGGTGACTTTGGGTCTGCAAGAAAACAACCAAGCTCAGAGAGCACCAAGGACCCCACAGTCCTCCTCCTCCTCTCCACAGCTCTACCTTCTGCTGGCACTAATGACGTTACTCATCTGGGTCATGAAATGTCTGCCGGAAAACAACCCAGCTCAGGGAGCACCAAGGACCTCGCATTTACAGTGGAGGGATTCAAATAATTTAACAACCGGTTCTCTGCCCTAATGGCCGGCTGGATGGGCGTGGCCATGGTGGGCATGGCCAAGGGGTGTGACAGGCAGCCCTTGGCCACCTGCACCCCCCTGGGAGCAACAACAGGCCATGCCCCCCCACCCCCCCGTTTTGGGCCTAGGATGCCTCCCTGCACTTATCTGGGAGCCAATGGGTCCGGAAGGGATGGGGTTGGGCCAGCCAGCAATTTAACTACCGATTCACTCAAACCATCCCGAACTGGCTGAATCCCACCACTGATTCTATACCATCTGAAGCTTCCAGATACTTTTCGAGGGTAGCCCCATGCAGTCCAAACAGAAGATGACCAGGGCACGAGTGACTATCTCCCTATCTAGGAAAGGGTACAACTGACACACAAACACAAGGTTTAGACTTGCTTCTTTGCGAGCATTCAAGCAGCTCCGCCGAGGCAACGCACGGCAAATTGTGCGTCTCCCTTTTGCATCGGAGGGGATGTGCACACCCAGAAGCCGACACAATTTGCGCTTCGCCCCGCAAAAATAATTCCTCGCTTCCGTTCTCCGGGTAGCAAATTGAAATGTTTAGCGGTCCAATTCTGACAGATTGACTCTCAAAGGGGGACGCGGCAATAAGAAGGAGCCTATCGATATCATAGGTAAAGCTTTCGTGTTTGGGATGGCAATGATGTCGGATGAACGGCTGAGCATCGGTTCAATTCCTGCCATTGTAAGAGAGAGAGAGCACCCTGTTATTTTTCCCTGGCTGTGCCGCGCAATGCCTCAATCGCCGGCTGGAGAAAAGTGAGTGAGGAATAACAACTGTTCATTTCACATTCCGCTTCGTTCAATGGAGCCCATTGTGGCGCGGCACGTCGCAATTTTTCTCAACGGCTTTGCTAATGTTCGCCCACGCCTCCCCTCCTTTTGTGCGCAGACCCTTCCGGGCTGAATGGATATTTTTTTTTTTTAAGCGGCATAGCTTTTCTTTCAAAAATATATATATATATATATTAAATCCCGGTTACCCCATCTTCAAAAACGCAGATGTCTCAAATCATTGGGTAGAACAGCAAAGAGTTCTTTTCTGAGTTTTTCTTCCGTAAGGGGAGGCATCGCTTCGAGCATGGGCCGAGGTGCCTTTATTTATTTATTTATTTATTTGTCGGTTTGGATTGATACGGCTGCCCATCTTAAACGACACTGGGCAGTTCACAATCACAGCAACTGTAGAACAAACATAAAAACAATAAAAGGATCAAAGAAAACCCAAAACCTTCAGCCTTAATCATCCTCCTAGGATAGATCATAGCAAGCTGCAATGACATGTCCTGTTTTGTTCTCTATTTTCTATTCTATTCTATTTTCTCCAATTTCTATTGTATTGTATTCTACTCTACTCTCTCATTATCTTCTGTTCTGTTTCGTTCTATTCTGTCTTCTCTCATTCTGCCATTCTGTTCCATTCTCTATTCCATGCCATGCCATACTCTTCCTTTCCTTTCCTTCCTTCTCTTTTCCTCCCTTCTCTTCCTTTCCTTCTTTCCCTTCCTTTCCTTCTTTCTTTTTTCCCTCTTCTCTTCCTTTCCTCTCCTTCCCTTTCTTTCCTTCTTCTGCTTTCCCCTCTTCTCTTCTCTTCTCTTCCTTTCCTTTCCATTTTCTCTTTTCCTCCCTTATCTTCCTTCCTTTCCTTCTTTCTTTCCCTTCCTTCCTTTCTCTTTCCCCTCTTCTCTTTCTTTCCTTGTCTTCTTTCTCTTTCCCCTCTTCTCTTCCTTTCCTTTCCTTCTTTCCCCTCTTCTCTTCCTTTCCTTTCCTTTCCTTTCCTTTCCTTTCCTTTCCTTTCCTATCCTATCCTATCCTATCCTATCCTATCCTATCCTATCCTATCCTATCCTATCCTATCCTATCCTATCCTATCCTATCCTATCCTATCCATCCTCAACCAGGTCATCAGTAAAGCCACTGAAGAGCACAAGACCAAGGCATAGGATTCTCTACTGCATACTTCCATCAAGCTAAGTGAAATCATTTAAGGAAAAATCTCGAGGGCTGGTCATTCAGCCAACTGTGAGGCCATCAAGCTGTGATACACCCTTATCTAGCCCACATTTTACAATGAATGAATGAATGAATGAATGAATGAATGAATAATAAATAATAAATAAATAAATAAATAATGCAACCTAGTTCTGTGTGCTCTGCCTCAAATCCCGGAGGCCAGAGCAAAGATCCAGTCGCTAAACAAGATGGAGGGAAACATTGTCTATTGATAGAAACAAACAAACAAAAAAATACTGCATCCAGTTTTGGTCGCCACATTATTAAAAAAACGTTGAGACTTTGGAAAAATTGCAGAGAAGAGCAACTAAGACGATTAAAGGCCTGGAGATTAAAGCATATGAAGAATGGTTGAGGAATTGGGTGTGGCCAGTCAAGAGGAAAGAAGGACTAGGGATGACGTGATAGCAGTCTTCAGTATTTGAGGGACTGCCCCAAAGAGGAGGGGGTCATCTTATTTTCCAAAGCACCAGAAGGCAGGACAAGAAACAATAGATGGAAACTAATCAAGGAGAGAAGCAACCTGGAATTAAGGAGAAATTACCTGACAGTGAGGACAATTAACCAGTGAAACAGCTTGCCACCAGAAGCTGTGGGTGCTCCATCCCTGGAGGTTTTTAAGAAGAGATTGGACAGCCATTTGTCTGAAATGTTATAGGCCAGGGGTCTGCAACCTTCAACACTCAAAGAGCCATTTGGACCCGTTTCCCACAGAAAAGAAAACACCGGGAGCCACAAAACCCTTCCCGTGCCTGACTATTTCTTAAGCGGCCACAAAACTAGCATAGGTAGTTGAATTAAACGTTCTGTTTTCTTCTGAAACTTTTCTTTTCTTGGATTTATCCATGGTTGGCCTACCGGGGGTTGAAAAGCTCAATAAATCGCGTGCCGGTGGGTGTCGCACGTTGGTGGTTGTGACTCATATTTTGAGTGACTGGGAGCTGTAGCAGAGGGGTGAAAGAGCCACATGCGGCTCCAGAGTCACAGGCTGCTGACCCCTGTTATAGGGTCTCCTGCTTGAGAAGGGGGCTGGACTAGAAGACCTCCAAGGTCGCCTCCAGCTCTATTTTTTTTTTTTAAAAAAATTGATTTATATGCCGCCCTTCTCCGGACAATGCGCTAAGCAATAGCCTTCATCCTTTTGTATATATTTATACAAAGTCAGCTTATTGCCCCCACAAACTGGGTCCTCAATTTACCTACCTTAGAAAGGATGGAAGGCTGAGTCAACCTTGAGCCATGGCGAGATTCGAACCTGCAGTAATTGCAGGCAGCTGGTCTTAATAACTAGCTTAATAACAGGGTGCTTTAGACCACTGTACTACCAAGGCTCTTTTGATTGATCTTCTAAATCAGACGTGAGTTGACCAGGCGATGAACCAACACAATCCGTTGTGCATTCCTAACTATGAAGGTAGAAGGTAACTTCATTGCACACTGTCCCTCTCAACTTTTCCTATTAACTTTGCTTCCATATTGGAGTGGACCTAATTAACAAGGTAGACGGAGCTGCTATGCTCAAACGCTCCATAATTATTCATGATATGGGGATATTTTCAAAGCTGAAATAAAGCCTATTGACCAGATGAAAATGTATAGCTATCTTGAAAGCTTCAGTGGATGCTCATGAATAAAGATTATGCGGCAACTCCATAAACCATATGGCGAGCGACCACTGCAAAGGGCCCAACTGCAGATTTGCCTGACAGATGGGGAGAAATATTAAAATGAAATAAACAAAGTCAAGAAGGGACGCTTGCTGAATCCAAAGCAGTGTTGGGGACAAGGATTTGAGACAGCAGACGTGAATGGTGAATCATGGGACTAGAACTCACCGTCGCCTGGTGACTGGCCCAACATCACCCAGCTGGCTCTCAGGTCTAACGTGGGTCTAGAATTCACCTTCTCCTACTGACTGGCCCAAAGTCACTCACCGCTTTCAGGCCTAAAGTGGGACTAGAACTCACTGTCTCCTGGTGTTTGGCCTAAAATCACCCAACTGGCTTCCATGCCTAAAGTGGGACTAGAACTCACTGTCTCCTGGTGATTGGCCTAAAATCACCCAACTGACTTTCATGCCTAAAGTGGGACTAGAACTCACTGTCTCCTGGTGTTCGTCCTAAAATCACCCAACTGATTTTCATGCCTAAAGTGGGACTAGAACTCACTGTCTCCTGGTGTTTGGCCTAAAATCACCCAACTGATTTTCATGCCTAAAGTGGGACTAGAACTTACTGTCTCCTGGTGTTTGGCCTAAAATCACCCAATTGATTTTCATGCCTAAAGTGGGACTAGAACTTACTGTCTCCTGGTGTTTGGCCTAAAATCACCCAACTGGCTTTCATACCTAAAGTGGAACTAGAACTCACTGTTTCCTGGTGATTGGCCTAAAATCACCCAACTGGCTTTCATACCTAAAGTGAGACTAGAACTCACTGTCTCCTGGTGTTTGTCCTAAAATCACCCAACTGGCTTTCATGCCTAAAGTGGGACTAGAACTTACTGTCTCCTTGCAACTGGCCCAAAGTCACCCAGCTGATTTTCATGCATAAAGATAGTCTAGAACTCAGCATCTCTAGTGATTGGCCCAATGTCTCCTGCCGGCTTTATTGCCTAAGGCAGAACTAGAACTCACCATCCCCTAGTGATTGGCCCAATGTCACCTGATCAGTTTTCATGCCTAACATGCGACTACCAAGAACTCAACCGCTCCTGTGATTGTCCCAAAGTCATCCAGTTGGCTTCCATGTCTAAGGTGGATCTAGAACTCATCGTCGCCTGGTTTCTAGGCCACCATCTTAATCACTCAACCAAACTGGCTCTCTTGTGTACCACAGTTAATTCCAGTAGCTTGTCAGTCTGGATATTCCTTCTCTTTCAGCAGAATGTCCATCGTTTCTCCATCTGTCATTGATTCAGATCCCAGCCTGCCTGGCACACAGGTCAATACACACAAGATCCAGCCTCAGAGATGTTTTCCATCCCTATCTCCAGGAAAGGGAGACCCAGAGGAAGGAGGTTTTGAAAAATGATTTTCTTTCTTCGTTAGCGGGATTTATGTTGAGAGCAGAGCTAAACAAAATCAATAGGAAAGAAACTACTTTCTCTGGGTTAGAGACACGTATTGAATGGACATTCATCACGAGTATTCAGAGGCCGCAGGAATAATGCTGTGCCCATGTTCTGATGGACATCAACCTTGGTTCAGCAAGTACAAAAAAAAAAAATCACTTTATGGTTGGTGACGTATTTAAAAAAATTGGGATGCAGGCAATTAGGAGTATATTTATCTTCAGGAATCCTCAAAAGCACCTCGTGGCAAACAATATATTATATAAAAAATGTAGTTTCTGCTTTGCAGAATGGAATCTAATGTACAATTGATCTCGGAGGATCCCACCATCTATTTCCTCCCTAATCTAATCACATTTAATTACTGACATGAAGAGAAACAATTTCCTTGTGCTTCATGATTAGAATAGAATAGAGAATAGAATCAGAAATAGAACAGAACAGAGTAGAAAATAGAAGAGAATAGAAAAGAATAGAAGAGAATAGAGAATAGAATAAAAAATAGAAGATAGGATGAAATGGGATGGAATGGAACGGAACGGAATGGAACAGAACAGAATAGAATAGAAAATATGGAAGGGAAGGGAAGGGAAGGGAAAGGAAGGGAAGAGAAGAGAAGAGAAGAGAAGGGAAGGGAAGGGAAGGGAAGGGAAGGGAAGAGAAGAGAAGAGAAGAGAAGAGAAGAGAAGAGAAGAGAAGAGAAGAGAAGAGAAGAGAAGAGAAGAGAAGAGAAGAGAAGAGAAGAGAAGAGAAGAGAAGAGAAGAGAAGAGAAGAGAAGGTGAAATGGAATAAAATGGAATAGAATGGAGTGGAATGAAATAGAATAAAATAGGAATAGAAATGGGAATAGGACAGGATAGGACTGGACAGAAATCAGTGGTGGGATTCCATTTTTTTTTACTACTGTTTCTGTGGGCGTGGCTTGGTGGGCGTGGTGTGGCTTGGTGGGCATGGCAGGGGAAGGATACTGCAAAATTGCTTAACACATTGTAAGCCGCCCTGAGTCTTCGGAGAAGGGCGGCATATAAATCAAATTAAAAAAAAAAAAATCCCCATTTCCTTCAATCAGCTGGGACTCGGGAGGCAGAGAATAAATAGGGGCTGGGCCAGTCAGAGGTGGTATTTACTGGTTCTCCGAACTACTCAAAATTTCCGCTACCTGGTTCTCCAGAACTGGTCAGAACCTGCTGAAACCCACCTCTGACAGAAATAGAATAGAAATGGCAATAGAATAGAATAGAACAGGACAGAACAAAATAGAAATGGGAATAGAAATGGGAATAGAAATGGGAATAGGACAGGATAGGACAGGACAGAAATAGAATAGAAATGGGAATGAAACAGAATAGCTTGGAGCTTTGAAAATAGCTGAAGAAAGCTGCTGAGGGAATTGGGGAGTTTCCAGAGATGTTAATGATAAATGGTTTAGAGCAGGGGTGGGCAATTGTGGCGACTTCAACTCCCAGAATTCCTGAGACAGCTGTCTCAGGAATTCTGGGAGTTGAAGTCCACAGGTTGTAAAAGAGCCACAATTGCCCACCCCTGGTTTAGAGTAATCATGGGGAAATATTCAGAAAATAATTCAGAATAAAAATGTTGTGAGTTTGTGCTGGGTAAGTCTGCAAGTCAGGTTTTGTGTTTGTTGTTGTTGTGGATGGTGACTGCCTGCAAAGTCCCTCTGCTTTTCTTGGAAAGGGTTGCAGAAGTGGTCGCCATCTTCCCAGGGCTGAGAGAGAGAGAAAGAGGGACTGGCCGAAGGTTAGCCAGATGCCGTGGTGCCTAAGGCAGGACTAGAACTCACCGTCTCCCAGTTTCGGATCTGGTGCCTTGAGCCGCTACACCAAACTGGTTCTCAAATTTGCAACTGGGGATTGTTTTGGAGGAAAACGAAGCACATTTGTGATTTGGGGGAAATGCTGCAGGATCGATTAAGTTCATTCTCTAGGATTTCATTGCAAGAAGTATTGTAGTTACAGGCCTGACAATTATAATTTGCTGCATTAATTATATTTCCCTCCTAAATTTGATAGATGATAGATAGATAGATAGATAGATAGATAGATAGATAGATAGATAGATAGATAGATAGATAGATAGATAGATAGATAGATAGATAGATAATGGATGGATACATAGAGATAGAGAGATAGATAATAGATAGACAGACAGATGGACGGACGGACGGGTGGATGGATGGATGATGAATGGAGACAGAGAGAGAGAGACAGACAGACAGAATATCAATTTCGTCATCTGTATTAGATTTACAAGATAACCTAGGACCAATTCTTTTCAACACCTCTTTGACATCTTATTATTTTAGAAAATGAATTTAACCATGTCTCCCAAGTTCTTCCACCTCATTTCTAATTCACCTTTGCAGGCAATTAACACTTCAAGCCAATTTGTTCTAATTCCAAACAGTGAGCTCATCCTATTTTTTTCTATTTCTACTCTTGAGATAAAAGAAGGAAGGAAGGAGTGAGTTGGGAAAGGAAGGAAGGAAGGAAGGAAGGAAGGAAGGAAGGAAGGAAGGAAGGAAGGAAGGAAGGAAGGAAGGAAGGGGGAGGGAGGGAGGGAGGGAGGAAAGATGTAATTAGGAAGGGAGGGAGGGAGGAAGGAAGGAGGAAGAAAGGAAGGGATTTGGGAGGGAGGGAGGGAGGAAGGATGTAATTAGAGAGGAAGGGAGGGAGAAAGTAATTAGGGAGGGAGCAATGGAGCGAAGTAGGAAGGAGAAAGTAAGGGATTAGGAAGGAAGGAGGGAGGGAAGGAAGGAAGGGACTAAAACAAGAAGGTAGTGGGAGAGCTGGGATTAATATTTCTGAACTCAATTTTAAGTACTTACGACTGTTTCATAAGTTTTCTCTTGTCTGCATAGGGACCTTCACAGTCTTAGGTTAGCCAAAACTCTTCTTAAGATTTATCAGCATCTCTGTTAATCTTTGGCTCTCTACCCAGCAGATACTATTGGCATACTGTCAGATAATTACGAGCGACGAGGGCATTTCCTAGTCGTCCCCCTTCTGCATGTTGAACTATGGAAATTGCGTGTCCGAAGGTCGCAAAAGGGGAGTCCCATGACCCCGGGACACTGCAACCGTCATAAACAGGCCGGGCGTCCTCATTTTGATCACAAGCCAAGTCAAGGGGGGGAAGCCAAGTTCACTTAACAACCGCGTGGCTAACTTAACAACGGCAGGGGTTTCGCTTAACAACTGTGGCAAGGAAGATCGTCAAAACGGGGCAAAACTCCACTTAAGGACCGTCTCGTTTAGCAACTGACATTTTGGGCTCCATGGGGGGTGGGGGGGAGGGTGTCGTAAGTCGAGGACTTCCTGTATCCTAAGCGGCAGCCCTAGTCGGTCAATAGCGGTACAAATATACAAGCAAGAGGTCAATTACGAGGCAATTCATCCATTTGTCGAAGTCACTAAAGAGCCGTCACTTAATGGTTTAAAACAGGGGTCTCCAACCTTGGTTGGAGACCCCTGATCTAAAACAAACACCGACAGAAGCCATTGAAAGTAAGACACAATGTCCTATTGAGCTTTGTCGAAGGGGGGGAAAAAATCAGATTCTCGCCTTTGTGTCAGGGCGGCCTGAGGGCCACGCATGGAAAACTTGGCCGTGATTAATGTCACGGCTTGTCAAGGCACGGAGGGTGCACAGCTGTAGTTCTCTCTACTTTTTCATTTTTTTACTTTTCAGGAAATGAAAGGGATACGGAAAGTCTTGAAAGCCACAGAGTTTTGCTAGCCGACGAACAAAACATGCCAGGCTTCTTCAGAGATAATATTACTCCTGTGCCGGTGCACTGATGACGTTACCTCGTTGGGTCATGAAACGTCTGCAAGAAAACAGCCAAGCTCAGAGAGCACCAAAGGACCCCACAGTCCCTCTTCCTCCTCCTCCTCCTCCTCCTCCTCTTCCACTCTACAAACCCCACTCCCTTCTAGCACTGATGATGTTACCTAGTTGGGTCATGAAACATCTGCAAGAAAACAGCCAAGCTCAGAGAACATATTCCTCCTCCTCCTCTCCACTCCCTTCTAGCACTGAAAATGTTATTTAGTAGAGCCACCCACAAGAAAATAACTAAGCTGAGAGAGCACCAAGGACCCATCAGTCATCCTCTTCCTCCTCTACACAAACCCCACTCCTTTCTAGCCCTGATGATATTATCTACTTGGGTCATGAAACGTCCTGAAGAAAAAGAAAAACATGCTCAGAGAGCACCAAGGACCCTACAGTTCTTCTCTTCCTCCTCCTCCACTCTGCAAACCCCACTCTCTTCTAGCACTGATGATATTACCTAGTTGGGTCATGAAACGTCCTGAAGAAAAAAACAACACCCAAGCTCAGAGAGCACCCAGGACTCCACAGCTCAACCTCGACCTACGAATATTCTCTTCCGTCGATGACAAGAAAGTTAGGTAGACATATATGTAGAGAAGAGAAGACAGATCAAGGTATCAACGCTCTTTGAGAAAAGAAAGTTGCCGGGTTGCGGTTCTTTCGCCTACAATTCGCATTTAGACGGAAGAAGCAAAAGAGTTAACTTGAACGGAAGTTTCCGGAAAGTCCCAACAAAGCAGAAAGCGGACAGTTGTTCCAGCAGAAAACAACAGCTGGAATAGACAGTAGCCTTAGGCTGGTGGAGAAATCTCGCCTCTCCGTCAAAAGGTGCCCTGGAGAGCTGCACTCGAAACATGCTCTTTAGTCATCGCTTCTCCGGTAGAAGCTGTCACTCTCAAAGGCTTTGCAACAACTCAACGCGAAGCCCCCCCCCCCGGGTAGATCAAAGACCGGTCCATCATGCTACTCAAGCGACAGGGCCTCTAACACCATCTCCCTTCTTCCATCTACGGTTGCAAAATATTGGCCAAAGGGGACAGATCTGCCAACCTGCGTTACGTCACTGTGATTACCAATGGCTTCTGACAATCTGGGGGGGGGGGTTATAGGCAGAGAGGGGGGGGGTCTCATGGCAAGCGAGAAGATCCCCCTTTCCAACCCCATCTCAAGGTTTAAGGCCAAAGTCAAGTTCAAAGTTATTTGTCGGCTCGGATTTCAGTTCCTTGCCCTGATTTTTTTTTTTTATTTGATTTATATGCCGCCCTTCTCCGGAGACTCAGGGCGGCTTACAATGCGTTAAGCAATAGCCTTCATCCTTTTGTATATTTATACAAAGTCAGCTTATTGCCCCCACAATCTGGGTCCTCAATTTACCTACCTTAGAAAGGATGGAAGGCTGAGTCAACCTTGAGCCTTGGCGAGATTCGAACCTGCAGTAATTGCAGGCAGCTGGTCTTAATAACCAGCTTAATAACAGGGTGCCTTAGACCACTGTACTACCAAGGCTCCACCAATTTATCTTCGGCTGCAGAATTACTTGGAAAAATACAAGCGATGGACAGAAAAAAGCTAACGGGATAAGAGGGATGGAAGAGAGAACGGTGTTGTGAGGGTCTTTGGGTGGAGGTCCCTGAAGTTTTTGACCCTGATGCCATGGGGCTGGAGAAGGTACGAAGGTGTAACACTCTGTAATCCAGAAACATTAAAAAGATAAGAAAGCTATGTCCAGAATAATGGATTATGGAGCAGAGTATAATCCAGGAGTGTCCAGCTTTTAAGACTTGTGGACTTCAACTCCCAGAATTCCCCAGCCAGCATGTCAATTGCATAAGATTGAGGGGTTTATTACTATTGACACTACCTTTGCTTTCTTTTGCCACAGTCATTCTTTAAACCTGTAAAAATAAGTCCCAATAGTAACAGATGCTTGGATGTCATCCCAAAAGAGCTGGAGCTTCACTTGAATACCACCGGCATTGAAAAATTCCACCATCGGTCAATTGCAAAAAAGGCAGCTTGACTCGGAAGAGCTTACATCCTGCGATGGGACCTCTAACATTATCAAACATCCACAACTGCCTATCCCAGGTCCTTGGAAGGAACTGTTCTGTCCCCAACCACACGCACACACACCAACAGACGTTCAAGAGTTAAAGACCAAACCAGCCGGCAAAATCCTTTTCCTTATGATAACGGAACTTGGCAACAACCTTGTGGCTACATGCCAAGAGTTTATTATTTACGAAGAGGAGAGATAACTTCTCCCCACTCTTAGTACATCAAAAGAAACAGCTCAATAATTACGGAGTCAATCAAGTCCAGAGATAATCCAGCAAAGTCTATAGCCAAAAGTCCCGCAATGCAGAATGGCGTGGAAGCCTTCAGCTTTGTTCGTCACAAGGTTTGACTGGCCACCACGCTCCCTTTTATACCTTGTGGGGTGTGGTCCAGTGACTCAGCCTAATCTCGGGCACGCCTTTTCTTCTGTTGCGCGCGCTTATCTCTGCGACGCTGGCGTGGATCCAGCCAAGACTCATTACCCTCATCACTGTCCATCTGTGGCTGCGTGGACGTGCTTGGCCCCGGCCCTATCTCTTGCCCTTCGGCGGACACTGAAGGAATTGCCAGAGAGGAGGGTCCTGGAGAGGGAGGCCTTCCCAACTCCTCTCTTTCACTCTCGGAGTTGTCTCCTGCTGATGACACAGGCTCAGGTAACGGAGCCACAACAGGACCCGAGAGGTGGATTAAAAAATGCCGAATCCAGTCTAAACATCTGGATGACTGTGCAAGAACTGGAGAAGATAACAAAATGCAAAGACCTGCAAATAGAAATAGAACAACTATGGTATAGCTTCCATTCAGTGGTGAAGTCCAAATTTTTTTTACTACCGGATCTGTGGGCGTGGCTTGGTGGGAATGGTGTGGCTTGGTGGGCATGGCTTGATGGGCATGGCGAGGGAAGGATACTGCAAAATCCCCATTCCCTCCCCACTCTTGGGGGAAGGATATTGTAAAATCCCCATTCCCATCCCACTCTGGGGCCATCCAGAGGCGGTATTTGCTGGTTCTCCGAACTGCTCAAAATTTCCGCTACCGGTTCTCCAGAACCTGTCAGAACCTGCTGGATTTCACCCCTGCTTCCGTTCCATTTAGAGAATCCCTCTCCAAAGTTGCTATCTCTGGGATCCAAATATTTTTGGGGGGCCTGAGTTTGTCACGTTCAAAACCGCAAAGCCAGAGGCAGGCAGCTGTGGTGGCTTCAACGTTCGGCTAGCGTTGACTGCCCTGGTTCCTTCCGGGCGCCAGCAAAGGGCACGTCCATCAGGATGCCTCTCCCCAAACATCTCTCAACATCAGGCTGAACGGTTCCAACAGCTTCACTGGCCTTGAGCTGCTGGGATGCGCCACCAAAGACGAGGCGAAGCACCGCGGATGTCCTTGGGTGAAGCTGGCGCGGCTCTCTCTAGGTCATGCCTGCTTCAGCCGGGGATGGGGGTTTTTTTTGTGCCACTTTTGAGCCCTTTCTTCGAAGAGAAACACTGCTGTAGAAACAACCCTACAGGTTGCAGCTTTGAAGAAAAAGGCATAGTGGAGGCATCACATCTTGGTCTGTTATAATCCAGTCCCAGGTTCATAAAGGGCCTAACAAAAACTGGTTGAGCAGTCTTGGAGCTCTAGTAAAGGTTTAAATGTCACTTCTTATTACTTCCGGTCAGATTGGCAAATCAAGGAATTACCAACTCAGAAAAACAAGTAAACAGCAACCTAAACAAGGAACCAGTGAGAATACTCCCACCAACCTTGACAGGACAAGCTACTTGTATATAAACAGAAAGCAAGACCCCTGCACTCAATAATATTGATGGTGTTACCTAGTTGGGTCATGAAATGTCTGCAAGAAAACAATCAGAAAGGCAAGGAACCCACAGTTGTCCTCCTCCTCCTCCTCCTCCTCTCCATAAACTCCACTCCCTTCTAGCACCGATGATGTTCCCTAGTTGGGTAAAGCTCAGGAGAACATAATCTACTAGGTCAGTGATGTTCAACCTTTTCGGCACTCAGTGCCGAAAAGAGAGCGCATGCGCGCAGCATCAAGTGCCGAAAAGGGAGAACTTCGTGCGCTCGCCAGGGCCGTGACCAGGAAGAAGAGCTGCCCAGGTGGCATCCCGAGCACTGGATAAAGTACTTCTGGTTTCCAGTGCGCGCATGCGTGCCAGCCAGCAAGTCCTCCAGTTACTGCCACACATGTGCATGCACAGATCAACTGGCTGGCACACATGCTCACGCCGGAAAATGGAAGACCAGCTCTTCCGGTTTTCGGCACTGCCGCAAGCACAAAGGCCAACTGATTGTCGCGTGCGCATGTGCGCCAGAAACCCCAGAAGAGGAATAGGCGATGCCACGTGTGCTAGGCGACGTGGCTCCCCGTGTCACTTTGGGCATGCGTGCCATAGGTTCACCATCACGGTACTAGGTATTGAAAGAACAATTTTTCCTCCCACTCGCCTTCTCTCTTGTGCCCGTTCCTGTCATCGTGACTTCAAGGAGGAACCATGTTCATTAAAAACAACCACAAGCACAAATTTCCGCTCTCGTAGGAAGCCTGGCTGGTACAATACGACCTCCTTTCATTTGAGAAATGAACCTTTCTACTGAATTGCACCGGCTGATAGGATTCCAAATAGTAAAAGCCGAGTAGTACGGTTTTAACGTCACTTTATTGAGAGACTCATTTAAACTTATTTATACAACTCGGGCTGCTGCCTGGTTTCGGACTTTCTCCTTTCTGCAAATAGTGGGGGAAATGAATGGCCCAGAGGCACGTCAAGAGCGCTGCCCTTTATTTTTATTTTTTAAATGGCATTTTATGTGTGAATTCTTAGAAAAGCACTTAGAGGTAATGAAGTGGGCATTCCGTGATGCTTTTTGACTAGAGAGCATCCGCTATTAAGCTTTCAATCTTTGCTTCAATAGCCGCTTATGGAATGAGAATTCTGCTGCAGAAAACCTTTCTCTTATTGCAGAATAACAGAGAGTTGGAAGGGACATTGGAGGTCTTCTAGTCCAACCCCCTGCTCAAGCAGGAGATCCTATACTGTTCCAGACAAATGGCTATCCAGTCTCTTCTTAAAAACTTCCAGTGTTGGAGCATTTATAACTTCTGGGAGGCAAGTTGTTCCACTGGTTAATTGTTCTCACTGTTGGGAATTTTCTCCTTAGTTCTAGGTTGCTTCTCTCCTTGATTAGTTTCCACCCATCGCTTCTTCTTCTACCCTCAGGTGCTTTGGAGAATAGCTTGACTCCCTCTTCTTTGGGGCAGCCCCTGAGATATTGGAAGACTGCTATCATGTCTCCCCGAGTCCTTCTTTTCATTAAACTAGACGTACCCAATTTTTAGACCAATTACAGTATGGAAAGACAGAAAAGAAGATATGCATTTGATTCACAATTTGGAAGGTGCTTTGAAGTGTGGGAGGACAGGTGCTTTCCTGGGATTGTGTATCGTGAAAGGTGTGCCCACTTCTTTGCAACTCCTTCCATTCAATGCAATTCTGGGGAAGGAGGCAGCTGTTTTAATGAGGTCTAGTAGACCAGGGTTGTCCAACTCGCGGGCCAGTTGCATCACGCGGTGGCCACGCCCGGTTTAGCGAAGGGAGGAAAAAGCCATGATACGTCACATGACGCCGCCGTGACGACACGAGTTTGACACCCCTTGGCTAGACAAATGCTTCCTCTGTGTTCGTGTGTGCTCCAAGTTTTCAAATCCAGGGAAAATCTGCGTACCTTATGTAAGTTATCCACACCAGGACACAATTGCTAATTTAATGAAATAACTTAGGAGAAACTAGTAATACTAATAGAGGAGAATGTTTGTAACTTTGTAGCTCAGGGTTGAATTGTGAGGTTCTGAGTTTGTTGGCTTTCTTGCAGACGTTTCATGACCCAACTAGGTAACATCATCAGTGTTAGAAGAGAGTGAGGTTTGGGGGGAGGAGGAGGAGGAGGATGACGGTGGGGTCCTTGGTGCTCTCAGATTGGTTGCTTTCTTGCAGACGTTTCATGACCCAACTAGATAACATCATCAGTGCTAAAAGGGAATGGGGTTTGCTCTCCGTGTATACTAGAACAACAGAGTTGGAAGGGGCCTTGGAGGTCTTTTAGTCTAATTTATATACAAGTGGCCTGCCCTGTTACTGTTGGTGGGAGTGCTTGGGTTTATATTTCTTTTCTTTTTTTTTAAATAGAATAAAATTATATATAAATTTGTATGAAGTTTGGGCTTGTATCCCACCAGAGGAAGAAGCTGAATTAGGAATGGAAAGAGATGTCAATCCTTCCCCAACTCCGACTGCCCAATAGGCTGAAAGATTCTTTCGATCCGGGTCCCTTGTAAACTCATTTTGCTGTGCTAGCAATAAATTTTCCAATCGGGTGCGATTTTCACCTTGCCTGCTCAAAAAAATCACAAAAACGAACCGCAAAGATTTACCGTATTTTTCGGAGTATAAGACGCACCTTAGTTTTTGGGGAGGGAAAAAAAAAAAAAAGCTGATTGGCAGGTGGATCAGCTTCCCGGAATACCCCCGATCAGTTGTTCCCAGAGGTGAAGTTTAGCAACAGGTTCCTTTTTTTCCTGCCTCTGAAACTCCAGAAAACTTTTTTTCCTGCCTCTGAAACTTCTGAAACTCCAGAAAACTTTTTTTCCTGCCTCTGAAACTTCTGAAACTCCAGAAAACTTTTTTTCCTGCCTCTGAAAGCCTCCGAAACAGCTTCAGAAAAAAAGCCTCTGAAGCTCTGTTTGGAGAATTTTTTTCTGAAGCTTCGTTTCTGATGCTTTTTTCAGCTGAAACCTCCATTTGAGAAGCCAGGCGGGGCTACATTCAGAGTATAAAATGCACCCAGATTTTCACCCTCTTTTGAGGGGGAAAAAGATGTGTCTTATACTCCGGAAAATACGGTATTTAAAAAGCGCTTTTGGCTATGAAAGCGAGCCAAGAATTGCTGCCTCGACAGAGAAAGAATCGTGTCAAAAGTTCTCGCTCTCGAATGCGACCAGCTAAAACCCAACAACCCCCATTGACTGTCACAACCCCTTTACCAGAGGTGTCAAAATGTGTATATTATTTAGTCTTGTGCCAAGTTAGGTTTGGGGGGGGAAGGAGGGTTTGGAGACGACAAGGCGAGCCGCTGACAGGCTGTCCTGATTGATAGAAGCATCTTTGCAAAAACCAAACCTGACCGATCGGATGCGGCCACCTTACTTGACGTGACGGGAACGAGACAAATCTTTTGGGCGGCAGACATGGCGGTAGGATTGTCTCGAGCTTTCCTGGACTCGCCTCTCAGCCAGAGGAAGGCGAGGTTTTGCTGGCTGAGGGGAGGAAATCGGCACCTTCACCTGAAGGATTTTCATCCGCTGTCACCCCTAATAATAGATGTGCGGCTAAATTGTCAGCTCTCATAAAGCTTTAACAATGTCACACGAGCAAAAAACCCCCCACACTGTCACCACTCATCTGGGTTGTCTCCATAATGACACGTTTCACAATCACTTAGCAAAATTTTATATTTTTTAAAGGAAAACATCTATCTATCTATCTATCTATCTATCTATCTATCTATCTATCTATCTATCTATCTATCTATCTATCTATCCATCCATCCATCCATCCATCCATCCATCCATCCATCCATCCATCCATATTTACCTATCATCCATCTATCTATCTATCTATCTATCTATCTATCTATCTATCTATCTATCTATCTATCTATCTATCTATCTATTTATCTATCTACCTACCTACCATCCATCCATCTCTATTGTATATCTGCCTATTTCCATCTACCTACCTACCTACCTACCTATCATCCATCCATCCATCCATCTATATTTACCTATCATCCATCTATCTATCTCTATTGTATATCTGCCTATTTCGATCTATCTATCTATCTCTCTATTTATCTCTCTCTCTCTATTTATCTATCTATCTATCTATCTACCTACCTACCTATCATCCATCCATCCATCCATCCATCCATTCATCCATCCATCTATATTTACCTATCATCCATCTATCTATCTATTGTATATCTGCCTATTTCCATCTCTCTCTCTCTCTCTCTCTCTCTCCCCCTACCTATCATCCATCCATCCATCCATCTCTATTGTATATCTGCCTATTTCCATCTCTCTCTCTCTCTCTCTCTATCTACCTACCTATTATCCATCCAATCGTATCCATCCATCCATCATCCATCTCTATCATATATCTATCTGTCTATCTATTTCCATCTATCGTATCTATCTATTGTATCTATCATACCTACCTATCTACCTATTTATCTAATCTAATCTAATCTAATCTAATCTAATCTAATCTAATCTAATCTAATCTAATCTAATCTAATCTAATCTAATCTAATCTAATCTATCCATCCCAGACAGACTTAATCACAGTTTCAGCTGGGAACTTGTGAGCATCCTAGAACAGACCAAGTCCAAAAACACTAGACTAGGCAATACCTGGAACCTGGCACTCAGACAAACCACCCATCGACAGGCACATAGATATAAACAATGTCTACATACATGAAGCCAATAAGAGCTTTTTACCCTTCTCCCCTCCCTTCCCCTCCCCTGCACTGCAACCGTTCTTAATTGCCATTTGATGCTGATGAACCATGGCTGATGCTGACATCTTCAAACTGCCTTGGTCCAAAACGCTGAAAGGCTCATGACTTCCGGCATTTCCGCCATCTGAAAACACAAATAGTTTCACGTCCCCTCCCTCCCCAGGATGGCAGACATCTGTTATCCAACTGCCTGCTAATAAATATATTCCACAAAACGTATAATTATCCTGAAGAGCCACGTGGCTTTGACAGAAGAGGAACATTCTGGGATGTCAAAGAAATGTTTCGCCGGCCTACTGAAAGGGCCGAGGCTCCTAAGCGCAGACACCCGTGCATAACTTTGGTTTAATTGCATTACTCTTGCTCCAACGGGGAACACCTGGCTGCCTCTTCGCAAACGGAGCAGCACCAAACTTGAGAAAGCAGCGACCGACCCCTTTCTCCTCATCCTTCGTTTCTCCAATTCATCCCTTCTTCAATACTGAATAAAAGAGAATAACAGAGTCGGAAGGGACCTTGGAGGTCTTCTAGTCCAACCCCCAGTACACGCAGGAGAACCTATATACCATTTCAGACAGATGGTTGGCCAGCAGAAAAACCTCCAGTGTTGGAAGCCCCAACAACTTCTGGAGGCAAGGAGCTTCCCCTGATTAATTGTTCTCAGTGTCAGGAAATTCCTCCTTAGTTTGAGTCCAGCTGCCCCCAAAATTTTGGGCACCAGGGACCGGTTCTGTGGAGAGAGGTCTTTCAGTGGACCGGAAGAGATGTGGTTTTGTGTGCTGCCTGCATCCCACGGATGGGGTTTTGCTTGTTTGTGAGGTCCAGTTTCTAGCATGCTAGGGCCCAGTGCTGGTCCACAGACTGGGGGTTGAAGGATCCCTGTTCCAGGTTGCTTCTCTCCTTGATTAATTTCCATCCGTTGCTTCTTCTCCTGCCTTCAGGTGCTTTGGAGAATAGCTTGACCCCCCTCTTCTTTGGGGCAGCCCCTCAAATATTGGAAGGTTACTACCATGTTAATCCTAAGAAAAGAAGGACTAGGGGAGACATGATAGCTGTCTTCCAGTATTGGACCGTATATTTAAGAGCATCTGGAGTAAAGCTGTTTATAGGATAGAGAAAGATATAGAGATAGAGACAGAGATTGAGAGAGAGAGAGCGAGAATGATAGAATCAGGTAGAAAGACAGAGCTGACTAGCTTGATTAGGCAGGGAGGCAGGTAAATAAAAAGATAACTAGGTGGGGGAGGTAGGTGAATGAATGGATGGAGGGATGGAGGGATGGACAGACAGACAGAGCTGGCTAGCTTGATTAGGCAGGTAAGTAAATAGGTAGATGAATGGTCAAACTAAAGCAGCTGAGAGCAGGAGAAGAAGCAAAGGATGGAAACTAATCAAGGAGAGAAGCAACCTGGAATGAAGGAGAAATTTCCTGACTGTGAGAACAATTAACCAGTGGAACAACTTGCCCCCAGAAGTTGTAAATGCTCCAACATTGGAAGTTTTTAAGAAGATGTTGGATAACCATTTGTCTGAAGTGGTGTAGGGTTTCCTACCTAAGCAGGGGGTTGGACTAGAAGACCTCCGAGGTCCCTTCTGTTTTGCCCCGTGACCAGGAGAACGTTGCATGCTATACAGTTCACAACAAGGCAATCCACCCAGCAATCCACACAGACTCGGTGACTTCCCATCAACAGAGCCTTTCTGCTTCTACTTGAAAAGAAGTCGGAGAAGACGGCGCCTGTCACAAAAACCATTTTTCTTCTCCCAAGTGGTTATTGATGTGCTGCTCAGCAAAAAAGGAGAGGAAAAAGAAGTAGATTGAGATGTGGCAAATGCCGTCTTGGCCTCCCGGTGTGACAAGCCTATTGTGCAACAGAGAGAAAGAGAGAGGGAGGGTGGATGGATGGATGGATGAGAGCAAGAGAATGGATAGATAGATAGATGAGAGAGGGGGGGAGGGAGGGGAAGAGAGAGAGGATAAATGGATGGATGGTTGGATTGATGGATAGATAGATGAGAGATAGATGAGAGGGGGAGGGGGGAGGGAAGAGATAGTAGATGGATGATTGGATGGATGGATGGGAGAGAGAGAGAGAATTGATGGACGGATGGATAGATGAGAAAAAGAAGGAGAGAGAATGGATGGATGGATGGATAGACAGATGAGAGATAGATGAGAGAGAGAGGGAGGAAGGGAGGGAAGAGATAGGTAGATGGATGATTGGATGGACGGATGGATGGATAGATGAGAGAAAGAGAGAGAGAGAATGGATGGATGGATGGATGGATAGATAGATGAGAGATAGATGAGAGAGAGGGGGAGGAAGGGAGGGAAGAGATAGGTAGATGTATGATTGGACGGACGGACGGATGGATAGATGAGAGAAAGAGAGAGAGAGAATGGATGGATGGATGGATGGATAGATAGATGAGAGATAGATGAGAGAGAGGGGGAGGAAGGGAGGGAAGAGATAGGTAGATGTATGATTGGACGGACGGACGGATGGATAGATGAGAGAAAGAGAGAGAGAGAATGGATGGATGGATGGATGGATAGATAGATGAGAGATAGATGAGTGGGGGGGGAGGAAGGGAGGGAAGAGATAGGTAGATGAATGATTGGATGGATGGATGGATGGGAGAGAGAATGGATGGCTGGATGGATGAAGAGAGAGAGAGAGAGAGAGAAAGAATGAAAGAAAGAAAAAAGAGAATCGAAAAGAATGAATGAGAGAGCAAGAGAAAGAGAGAAAGAGGGAGGGGGACAGAGAAAGAAAAAAGGCAAGAAAGAAACAGAGAAACAGAAGGAGAATGAATAAGAGAAAGAGAGAGAGGAGAGAGAGAGAGAGAGAGAGAGAGAGAGAGAGAGAGAGAGAGAGAGAGAGAGAGAGAGAGAGAGAGAGGGCCTCCCACCGCAAATCCTGCCCTAACCATTTTTATGATGTGCATTATTTCCCGGCGCCTGGCCATCAAGCTGCTAAGGCAACCCAAGCAGGGTGTAGAAATTGCTATTCCAATGGCCAAACCAGAAGAAAGGGAAGCAGAAATTGCAACCCGCCCAGGACTTTCCATGATGCCTTGCCTGCTTTTGGAACGTCAGCCGCGCAGATGAGATCTGATCGGCCGTGACAAGCTGACAGAAACGCTCGAGAGGCACAGCCGGAACTACACGCCACAGCAAAAACGGTCATTTTGGAGAAAGAGGAGGGGGGGGTTTCTTTTCTTCTCTCTCGCCAAGGAGGGCTGCCTTCCCCGTCACCACGCGGCGGCTGACAACTCTATGAAAGACGGTGAGGGCTGGTTGACGAGGCCGTCGTTAGCCCTTTGCCGACGTGAGGAATCAAAACTGATCGCTTGTCATCCGCTTTTTCTTTCGCCACGCAAGTCTGCGGGAAGTCTCTGCGAATCAATGCGGGTTTTTTTTCTTCTTTTTAAAGGGGGGAGGAGGAGGAGGAGGAGGAGGAGGAAGATATCGATGGAATTCTTGGTGCTCTCTGAGTTTGGTTGCTTTTTTGCAGACGTTTCATGACCCGACTAGGTAGCAGCATCAGTGCTAGAAGGGAGTGTGGGTTGCAGGGAGGAGGAGGAGGAGGAAGAGAGGAACTGTGGGGTCTTCGGTGCTCTCTGAGCTTGGTGGTTTTCTTGCAGACGTTTCATGACCCAACTAGGTAGCAGCACCAGTGCTAGAAGGGAGTGTGGGTTGCGGGGAGGAGGAGGAGGAGGAGGAGGAGGAGGAGGAGGAGGAGGAGGAGGAGGAGGAGGAGGAGGAGGAGGAGGAGGAGGAGGAGGAGGAATGACTGTGGAGACATTGGTGTTCTCTGAGCTTGGTTGTTTTCTTGCAGACATTTCATGACCCAACTAGGTAGCAACATCAGTGTTTAAGGGAGTGGGGATTACAGTGAGGGAGGGGAGGAGGAGGAGGAGGAGGACTGTGGGGTTCTGGGTACTCCCTGAGCTTGGTTATTTCCTTGAAGATATTTCATTACCCAACTAGGTAACATCATCAGTGCTACAAGGAAGTGGAGTTTATAAAGAGGCGGTGGCTCTGAGCTGAAGAAGCTTTTTGGATGAGAAGCAAAACGTCTTCAAAGAAAAACCAGAAAGTCCAGGTGCCTCTTGGGGGGGGGGGAAAGCCCCTTTGGGATCCCCAGGCAACTTCTCTCTATCACCCTCTGCTATAGAGATGTTCCCTGAGGATGGGCTCCAGCATGAATCCGAAAGCTCAGAGGACTAAATCTCTGGTCCCGGTGACCGACCCAGTTTGGATCCTGCAACGTTATCCTCCTACGCCTTCATTCGTAAGAGATCATCCCGGCTAAGATCAATCTACGTCGTTGCTCAGAGTCAAGCACCAACTCGATCGCACATCATTCAATCAGCGATTATTTAAAAAAAAAAAAAAAACACTCACTCAGGGCCCAGAATTCATCATCTTCTTTTAACGGCCCCATAATCCCTTGCGGGCTGGAGTCTGGGCAACTGAATGGAGCTAGCAGAATGTTTGAATGGCCGGATGCCCTTCTTGGTCGCCAATGAGGAGTTTTGTTCGGCAGATAGATTTTCAGTGTGCCCAGAGAGAGAGAGAGAAATATCTGCCTCTACCTAGGATCCAACTCACAGCCTCCTGATTGTGAGGCCAGAACTCCACCTCTAGGCCACCGCACCGCTACTCAGGGCCCAGAATTAAATTGCCCAAAAGTAAAAAAAAGAGTGCAAGATGGCGAAAACGTATTAACAATTGAGCAGGAGAGCTGCTGCTGCTGTTTCAGACACTGATGATAAAAAGAAAATTAATCATTGCGGGCGGGAAGACACAAGTGGGGAGATTAAACCCGAACGGTGCTCTATTAAGTTTCCCATCTTCCATCTTCCTCAGCTGAGATATTTGCAAGGCCTAGCAGCCCCTGATGAGTTTCCACCTTAAGAATTTCTAATGCCTTTTAATAATTGACACTCTGCTTGGGAAGACAGAAGAGGCTTCATTTGGCGGGGCTTGTAAAGCCCAAAACCTGTTTATCAAGAAATCAGCTTAGCTTGCAGCCAACGCTGGAGCGTTCGGCTGGGCTGCTTATTAATCATAACTGGCAGCAAATCATAAGCCATTTGCTGCCAGCCACCACTAAACTTTTCTCCGCTCCTGATCCATAATGAATGACGTTGTTTGGAGCCAAAGGGGGCTCAGAAAGACAACTCAAAGCTGCAACCAAAAGAAGGCAAGGGAGGGCATTGGCCATCAAGGAAAGAGACGTGAGGATAGATTAGCAAAGTAACAGGATAACAGAGTTGGAAGGGACCTTGGAGGTCTTCTAGTCCAACCCTCTGCTTGGGCAGGAAACCCTACACCACTTCAGACAAATGGTTATCCAACCTCTTCTTCAAAACTTCCAGTGTTGGAGCATTCACAACTTCTGGAGGCAAGGAGTTCCACTGGTTAATTGTTCTCACTGTCAGGAAATTTCTCCTTAGTTCTAGGTTGCTTCTCTCCTTGGTTAGTTTCCATTTGTTGCTTCTTGTCCTGCCTTCTGGTGCTTTGGAGAATAGCTTGACTGCCTCTTCTTTGTGGCAGCCCCTCAAAAAAGGGAGCCTGAGTGGCGTAGGAGGCTAATGCCTCCTACTAGGCAGCATTTAACATCCAGCTGCCTGCAATTACTGTAAGTTCGAATCTCTCCAAGGCTCAAGGTTGACTCAGCCTTCCATCCTTTCTAAGGTGGGTAAAATGAGGACCTGGTTTGTGGGGGCAATAAGCTGACTTTGTATAAATATACAAAAGTATGAAGGCTATTGCTTAGCGCATTGTAAGCCGCCCTGAGTCTCCGGAGAAGGGCGGCATATAAAAATAAAATAAAATAGTGGAACACTGCTATCATGTCTCCCCTGGTCCTTCTTTCCATCAAACTAGACAGACCCAATTCCAGCAACCATTCTTTATAGGTTTTAGCCTCCAGCCCTCTAATCTTCTTTGCTGATCTTCTCTGCACTCTTTCTAGAGTCTCGACATCTTTTTCTACATCTTAGCGACCAAAACTTGATGCAGGATTCCAACTGTGGAGTAGGCCGAGGCCTACTCATATCTACCAATACCACAAAGTGGTATTAACACTTCACGTGATCTTGATTCTATCCCTCTGATTTATGCAGCCCAGGATTGCGCTGACTTCTAAAATGTTAACACTCAGCTGTCGTTGTACAGAAGAAATATATTTAATACCAATGCATTTAGTTGTTTTCAAGAGATGCCTAGAGGATGCATTGGTTTTTTTTTAGCATCCAAACTTTAAAAACTTTGCACACCCCTCTCAAGTCTGATGCTCTTCCAGGTTCTTGGATTAGAAGTCTCATAAATCCTACCCAATATGATGATGGGAACTCTCCTGTAATGTATCTGAAGTGTTCGTGACCCCCAATCAGTACCCATGACATATGTCAGATTTGTTTCAAACTTGAGAGCGGAAATGACTATACAAGATCTTCCAATTCTTGTTGATGGTTGGTTGGCTGAGGGATGGAAGGATCTGTCAACATTTGGCATTTCCTACTCACATCTCCTGCAATAAGTTGTCTTCTACTTATTTTCATTATGTTTACTGCTTTCATTGTTTTAAGCGTTGTTGATAACTCTTTTAATGCTTGTATTCTGCTGAGCGAGATGGGAGGCCGTATAAACTTGCGGAATAAATATGTTGCATTTCAAGACTTAAAAGAGCAGTAATTATTGGGGAAAGCCACTGATTTGTATCTTGCAAAGGGACCTATCTCTGCTGAGAATGTCATTAGTATTATTATGATTGGTGGCACAGTCAGCCAGAAGTTGAGACTGGATTGCCATTTTTATCAAGCTATCGAGCACTTCCCAAGGACCTGAGATAGGTATATGTACTTTGATGGTCACCACCAAAGAGCCTTGATAGTACAATGGTCTAAAGCACCCTGTTATTAAGACCAGCTGCCTGCAATTACTGCAGGTTCGAATCTCGCCAGGCTCAAGGTTGACTCAGCCTTCCATCCTTTCTAAGGTAGGTAAAATGAGGACCCGGTTTGTGGGGGCAATAAGCTGACTTTGTATACATATACAAAAGAATGAAGGCTATTGCTGAGCACATTGTAAGCCGCCCTGAGTCTCTGGAGAAGGGCGGCATATAAATCAAATTAAAAAAAAAAAAAACTATCATCAAAATAAATTAATAAAAGAGAAAAACACACCTTCTGAAAAACCCCTAGAGAACATGAAATTAAATCACCATCATCATCTTTTAATGACATAATCCCTTGTAGATAACTGAATATCCCTTGGCAATTGAATGGAGCTAGCTGAGTGTTTACTGGCCGGATGCCTTTCCTGTCGCCAATGCGGAGTTTTGTTCAGCAGATCTATTCTCATTGTACCCAGAGAGAGAAATTTCTGCCTCTACCCTACCTCGAACTCACAGCCTCCTGATTGTGAGGCGAGAGCTCCTCCTCTAGGTCACCGCATCATTCCACAGAACATGAAATTAAATGCTGGAAGCTAAAGTAAAACATTCACATCTGGACAAATGGATTCTGAAGAAGGCATAAAAGAAACCTCTGAGTTTTCTACAAATATTGTCCCCCACATCCTTAAGCCCATGTATGCAACCGTAAGGGCTAGCTACTTGACATTGTCTCTCTTTCTAATGGAAGAAAAGTGTTTGAGATACTGAAGGATACAACGCCAAACTACGTGGTTTTGCAATAAACAGCCCAGAGATACACCAAAAAGAAATGACACGTCCCGACAAGCCCAGAGAAAAGGTTATATTTATACATTTATATTATAATTGTGTATCTATATTTATATCTATAACATTTTTCTATTCATCCATCCATCCTTTCTCTCTATCATTGATCTGTCTGTCTATCTATCATCTATCTCTCTATCCACCCATCCATCCATCCATCCATTCATCCATCTATATCTATATCATCTCTTTCTCTTTCTTTCTCTCTGTTTCTGTCTGTCTGTCTGTCTGTCTGTCTGTCTGTCTGTCTGTCTGTCTGTCTGTCTGTCTGTCTATCTATCTATCTATCTATCTATCTATCTATCTATCTATCTATCTATCTATCTATCTATCTATCTATCTATCTACCTACCTACCTACCTACCTACCCTGTTTCCCCCAAAATAAGACACAACCGGAAAATAAGTCCTAGGGTGATTTTTCAGGATGCTCGTAATATAAGCCCTACTCCCCAAAATAAGCCCAAGTAAGCTTGTCAGCCGGATGGGTGCATTTAATACTGTATCTCCCCAAAATAAGACCTAACCAGAATATAAGACCTAAAGTGCCTTTTGGAGCAAAAATTAATATAAGACCCGGTCTTATTTTCAGGGAAACACGGTTATCTATCTATCTATCTATCTATCTATCATCTATCTATCTATCTATCTATCTATCTATCTATCTATCTATCTATCTATCTATCTATCTATCTATCTATCTTTTATCTATTATCTGTCTGTCTGTCTGTCTGTCTGTCTGTCTGTCTGTCTGATCTCTCTCTCTCTCATCTCTCTCTCTCTCACCATCCATTCATCCATCAATTATCAGTCTGTTTGTCTACACCTACACTCACACACACGCACACCGTACATACATCGTCTGTCTCTCTGTCTCTCTGTCTGTCTGAGAAAGGAAGCAGAGGAGGGGGGGTACCTCAGAAGTGGGTGAAAGATGACCGTGATGTTCCGAGCTCCTGGTTTGCAGACAAACTTCGTCCCGCCACCTTCGATCAAGTTGTCGTTGGGGTCTCCTTAAAAGGATGAAAATCACATTAGAAACCGAGGGGCGGATTTGCAGGCAATTTCAGATGACTTTCAGGAGTTTTTTTGAAAGAAGCTCCTTTGGGGGATAGGTATAAATAAATGGGTTAATCTGCTGTATTGCCAGATTATCTGCAAATCCCCCCCTGGCCAGATTACAAGCCTCTTTAGGATCCTTCTCCAAGGCAAACACATAAATGACTATCTCACACAAGCAAACTTTGCTTAACCTCTTTTCCTTTGGGTCCAAGGGGATTTTAGCCATATGAGGGGAGGGAAGTCGTTTTGCCCAAGTGGGCATATCTGGAATTTGGGGAGCACAGGAGTACTGTCACGGGTGAGGTCAGCCTACCTTCCCGTCGCCAATTTATCTGGCTGGGGTTTTTTTCTGACAACCAAACACAATTCCAAGCAATGCTATAAAGCTGTATCTGGCCAACTTTCAAAAATTCTAAGAAAACTGAAGATATTTGGAAGAGGAAAAGGAAGAGAAGAGGAGGAGGGGAAACTATGGGGTCCTTGGTGCTCTCTGAGCTTGGTTGTTTTCTTGCAAACATTTCATGACTCAACTAGGGAACATCAACAATGTTAGGAGGGAATGGGGTTTGCGGAGTGGTGGAGAAGGAGGACCGTGGGTTCCTTGGTACTCTCTGAGCTTGTTGCTTTTCTTGCAGACGTTTCATGACCCAACTAGGGAACATCATCAGTGGTAGAAGGGAGTGGGGTTTGCAAGGAGAAGGAGGAGCAGGAGGAGGAGGAGCGGGAGGGGGAGGAAGACAAAGACAAAGGGAAGGAGAAGGGCGGGAGAAGGAGAAGGAGGAGAGGAGGGGGAGGAAGACGAAGACAAAAAGGAGGAGAAGGACAGGAGAAGGAGAAGGAGGAAGAAGAGGAGGATGGGAGGAGGAGAAGGAGGAGGAAAAGGAAGGAAAGGAAGAAGAGAATGGGAGGATAGGAAGAGGAGGAGAGAATGGGAGAAGGAGAAGGAGGAGAGGAGAGGGGAAGGATAGGAAGAGGAGGAGGAGGGGAGGAGGAGGTGGGGAAGAGGAGGAGGAGAGAAAAGAAAGAGGAGGAAGAAGGGGAAGAGGAGGAACATAGGAGGAAGAGGAGGAGGAGAGAAAAGAAAGAGGAGGAAGAAGGGGAAGAGGAGGAACATAGGAGGAAGAGGAGGAGGAGGAAGACTGTGTAAAAAATCAAGTGTGCTTTGATTTTTTTTTAACAGCCAAAGAAGCCAATTTGGTTGTCAATACGGAACGGAAGACGTCATCCTGCCGAGCCAGAGGCGGGATTCTCTGCAGAGCCGTTTTCTTTTTCCCTAAAGTCTTCTAGAGGAATGGAGAAGCAACTTAACAGTGACCTCTTATATTTGTTTGTTTTTTTTTAAAAAAAATCAGGCTGTAATTACAGATAACCACGTCTCCCCATTAAGCCCATCAAAAAAGCAGGTGCAACAATTCCACTCCCTATAAATTAAGGTGCACACAACAGAAACTCAATAGGAAATGGGGGCAAAAAAATATGTTTGTCAGAAAACAATGATTGATTCTCCCCCTTACAAATATCTTTATTACTTTACAAATACCATCCAGCAGGCCAGATCGGCATCTGGCTTGGACAATAAATAAAATTAAAAACAATTGAAGATATTTAGTAAAATAGCCAACTTCTGCTTGCTTTTCTCTTCCAATAGCAGGATTATTACTTCTGACTACAAATTTTATTTTATTTTATTTTATTTTTAAATTTGTATACCGCCCTTCTCCCTGAGGACTCAGGGCGGTGAACAGCCAAGTAAAAACATAAACTACAAACATTAAAATACAATTAAAAAGATATATATAAATTTAGCCCCATGATTAAAAACAATAACAGACAATTAAAAACATTTTAAAAAGTGTTAGGCCAGCCCGGCTTGCTGGAAAAAGAAGGTTTTAAGGGCACGGCGGAAGGCACTGAGGTCTCTATATTTAGGATAGAGATGAAAATATTATTTGAGTTGGCTTCTTTTGATTTTTCCTATGTTTTAAGTTTAAGACTGCAAGCTTTGCAGTTTATGAGACAGTATTTTCATGAATCTGTTTCAATTACTGTATTTTTCGGACTATAAGATGCTCCGAAGTATAAGACGCACCTAGCTTTTGGGGAGGAAAACAAGGAGGGGGGGAAATCTGTCTCTGCCTCCCAGCAAACCCCCCACCCCAACCTCCCGCAGCAAACAGCAAACAGCCTGGTCAGCCGAAGCACAGCCCGATCCAGCACAAGCAGCTGACCGGCAGCCCCCCCCCCCCCCGAACACTGCCCACCAGCCGCTCCAGGCCTCATCATGTGATGGGGAGGCGCCTTTCCTGGCCTGATTTACCTGAGGCCCATTTAAGCCTCAGGTGCAGAGATACGCTGAGAAATATCAGGCTGAACTAAAGGAAAACGAGGCAATCTTCCTAGAGTGACTCATCCTGTATAAATCCATATTATTGGGGGAGAGAGATTTTAGGATGAAGAACCAGAGCAATCCCCCTTTATAATTAAATAAACCCCCTTTTCCTTTCCCAGAAATGCGATCTGTGGAGAGCATGCACAATTGACCCTTTCTTTATTTAATTGTTGTTAAACCTGATTTTCATGTTTTTACATCTATGCTTTTTTTTTTTATGATTGCAAGCTGCTCGGAGTCCCTTGAAAGACTGAGACGGGTGGCTTATAAAAGTAATTCATAAAGAATTACTTTTATAAGCCTGGTGGCTCAGCAGACTGAGCATTGTGATTAACTCCAGCTGCCTGCAATTTACTGCTGGTTCGAATCTCCCCAGGCTCAAGGTCGACTCAGCCTTCCATCCTTTCTAAGGTAGGTGAAATGAGGACCCAGTTTGTGGGGGCAATAAGCTGACTTTGTATAAATATACAAAAGTATGAAGGCTATTGCTTAACGCATTGTAAGACGCCCTGAGTCTCCGGAGAAGGGCGGCATATAAATCAAATAAAAAAAAAAATAGAATAAATCATTATTATCATCTTCATTTCACGACCCCATAATCCCTTGCATTGGGGTGGAGTCTGGGCAACTGAATGGAGCTGAGTGTTTACTGGCCGGATGCCTTTCCTGTCGCCAATGCAGAGTTTTGTTCAGCAGATCTATTCTCATTGTGCCCAGAGAGAGAAATATCTGACCCTACCCAGGATCGAACTCACAGACTCCTGATTGTGAGGCGAGAGCTCTACCACTAGGCCACCGCACCACTCTAAATAGAATAGAATAAACCATGGAAGTGATTTAAGGCAGGGGTCCCCAACCGCTGGTCCGTGGCCTTGTTCGTTCGCACAAACAAACGAAGCCGCATCTGTCAGATGCGGACAACATGCGAAACCAGGCTGCCCCTCAGGTCTGCAGAAAAACCTGGAACTGGTCCCCAGTGCTCAAAAGGTTGGGGGCATCTGGTTTAAGGCACCAGGTTAGAAACCTGGTGACGTGAGTTCTAGTCACGCCTTAAGACATGGAAGCCGGCTGGGTAACTTCGGGCCAATCAACAGGAGACGGTGAGTGCTAGTCCCACCATAGGCCAGAAAACCAGTTGGATGACTTTGACCCAATCACCAGGAGACGTGAGTTCTAGTCCTGCCTTACACAGGGAAGCCAGCTGGTTGACTTTGGGCCAATCCCTCTCTTGCTGAGTCAACCTTGAGCAAACCGTGAGTGTCAGGTTTCGAGGTCGTCTCAAATCAATTGCATTTCAAACAAAGTCTTTGAAGGAAAACTCCTATTTATTAAGCACGACATTCTAAAATCTGACTCCATCGAAGCCAACACTGATTTCCAGACCCAAAACCCTCCCTTTCCGTTCCCCACTCCCCTGCACTCATTGGCTATTTTCCAAGTCACTCTACCCCTAATCTACTGCTCCAGTTCAAAGGAATTTCCCCCCTCCCATCCCATCTCCTAGGGGATATTATCTCCAGGGAAAATAAGTAGGTGAAAAGTCAAACGTCCCTTTCCAGACACCTCCCTTCTCCTTCTTATGTCAGCACTAGAGTAAATGCAGCTTGAAGTGCTGACAGTGAGATTCGAACTGCCCAACTGCCAAACTATATATACCCGGGATGGCGAACCTATGGCACGTGTGACACAGGTGGCACACAGAGCCATATTAGTGGGCACGCCAGCTCAGCTCTGGGGCGCATGTGCGCACCGGCCAGCTGATTTTCGGGCCTTCTGGACCCACCAGAAGTAGGGAAACAGGCTGTTTCCTGTCTCTGGAGGGCCTGGGGGGTGGGGGGGTGGGGAAGGCCCGTTTTTCTTTCTTACCTGGCTCCAGATCCTCTCTATCTGGGAAGGGCGAAAACAGCCTTTCCCACTCCCTCGGAGGCCTGAAAGGCCCCATTTCCCAATTCCCGGTGGAACAGGAAGTGACGTTTTTTGCTGTCCCCAGCCTCCAGAGGCTCCTAGAGAGGCTCCTAGAGAGGCTCTGGAGATTGGGGACAGCAAAAAATGTCACTTCCGGTCCCACCGGGAGTTGGGAAATGGGGCCTTTCAGGCCTCCGAGGGAGTGGGAAAGGCTGTTTTCGCTCTTCCCGGATAAACACAGAGGATCTGGAACTAGGTAAGAAAGAAAAACGGCCCTACCAGGCCATCATGTGCCAGGAGCGGGGGGTGGGGTGGGGGGTTTGCATGCGCATGCGCACGTGCGCAACTCTCCCCCGCCCCCCCTACTGGCACGCGATGGCAAAAAGGTTAGCCATCACTGATATATACCCTGTTTCCCTGAAAATAAGACATCTCCTGATAATAAGCCCAATTGGGCTTTTGAGCGCATGCGCTTAAATAAGCCCTCCCCCGAAAATAAACCCTCCCCGAAAATATTTAAACACATATGCAGCCAGTCCCTGCCATTTCCTCTGGTTAGGGAGACAGAGTTGGAAATCCGGTAAGACGGCAAGAGAAGCCCCGTCTTGCTCCACGCACCCCAAATTAATAAGACCTCCCCCAAAATAAGACCAAGCGCTTATTTCGGGGTTCAAAAAAAAACATAAGACAGGGTCTTATTTTCGGGGAAACACGGTATATATTTATAGCCATAAAATATTTGGAATTAAGGATAGATGGAAATCCTCAACTTACAACCACAACGGAGTCCCCAAATTTCTGCGGCTAAGCGAGACGCTTGCTAAGTGAGCTGTGCCCCATCTTATGACTTTTTCTGCCCCAGTTGTTAAGTGAGTCGCTGAAGTTGTGAAAGAAGACAAGTCATCGTTAAGTGAATCCGGGCTTCCGGGAAGTTTGCAAACGATGATCACCAGACCCAGTGGTGAAATCTAAAATTTGTTACTACCGGTTCTGTGGGCGTGGCTTGGGGGGGTAATGTGACTGGGTGGGCGTGGCCAATTTTTTTTTTCTTTTAAAACCATTTTTTCTACAACCTCTTTGGCTAAATGCTTTCAAAAGGCTCTGATGATCCCAGCTGAGTTGCCTGATCAGCAGGGGGGTTTAAAAAGAAAAAGCCTCTGATGATCGTGCGGCTCAGCTGGGCATTGGCCAGGGGGTGGGGGGCAGGGATTTTTGCTACCGGTTCTCCGAACAACCCACCTCCATCGCTACCGGATCAGATGATCCGGTCCGAACCGGGAACATTTCACCCCTGACCTGACCCGACCCGACCCAGGGACAGTGCAACCATCATAAATACACCGGTTGCTCGGTGTCTGAATTTTGATCACGTGATCGCAGGAAACCCTGTCACTTATTTCACTTATTTCAGTCTTGTTGTAACTTCGAACGGTTTTTTTTTAAAATTTTGATTTATATGCCGCCCTTCTCCGAAGACTCAGGGCGGCTTACAATGTGCTCAGCAATAGCCTTCATCCTTTTGTATATTTTATACAAAGTCAGCTTATTGCCCCCACAAACTGGGTCCTCATTTCACCTACCTTAGAAAGGATGGAAGGCTGAGTCAACCTTGAGCCTTGGAGAGATTCGAACCAGCAGTAATTGCAGGCAGCTGGTCTTAATAACCAGCTTAATAACAGGGTGCCTTAAACCCCTGTCCTACCAAGGCTCTAAACAAACGAGTTGTAAGCCGAGGAC
>JAXLNS010000007.1:3801344-3893844 GCA_037215915.1 Pantherophis vulpinus
CAAATTTGTTAAAATGAAAAACAACAACAAAAGCAGCGAGAAGCGAGAGGGCAACCTAGCTGCAGAACCGATATGCGTTAACTTTGGGAACGTGGCCGCTTGCTTTCATCACCGTGAGGGTAGTCCTTGACTTGTGACCGTTCGTTTAGTGACCATTCGAGGTTACGACATCAGTGAGAAAAGTAGAAATATTCTCTTCTGTTAGCATGTAGAGATCAACAATCTCTACGTACTACTCAAAAGAGACAGCCGAAAAGCTAAAAGATATAATCAATACCCCAGGCAAGAACTTATCAATTCAGTAAAGAATAGCCTAATCAAGGATTCACCAAGAACATTCCCATCAACACAGACAGGGCAAACCATTTGTATATAAACAGAGAGCAAACACCACTCCCTTAGAGCACTGATGATGTTACCTAGTTGGGTCATGAAATGTCTGCAAGGAAATAATCAAGGTCAGAGAGCATCCAGGACCCCACAATCTTCCCCCCTTCCTCTCCATAAACTCCACTCCCTTCTAGCACTGATGATGTTACCTAGCTGGATAATGAAATGTCTGAAAGGAAATAACCAGAGAGCACCAAGGATCCCACAGTCCTCCCCCTCCACTCCATAAACTCCAGTCCCTTCTAGCACTGATGATGTTACCTAGTTGGGTAATAAAATGTCTGCAAGGAAGTAACTAAGCTCAGAGAACACCAAGGACCGCACAATCTTTCTCCCCCTCCTCCTCGTCGTCCTCCTCTCCATAAACTCCACTCCCTTCTAGCACTGATGATGTTACCTACTTGGGTAATGAAATGTCTGAAAGGAAATAATCAAGGTCAGAGAGCACCCAGGACCCTACAATCCTCCTCCTCCTCTTCTCCATAAACTCCACTCCCTTCTAGCACTGATGATGTTACCTACTTGGGTAATGAAATGTCCCCAAGAAAACCACCAAGCTCAGAGAGCACCAAGGACCCCATAATCATAGTCATCGTCCTCCTCCTCCTCCTCCTCCTCTCTATAAACTCCACTCCCTTCTAGCACTGATAATCTTTCCTAGTTGGGTAATAAAATGTCTGAGTAATAAAACTCAGAGAGCACCAAGGATCTCACAGTTCAACCCTGGGCTACAAAGATGCTCTTCTAAGCATCGATGAGACAACTTTCAGCGCCAGTGCCTTTTTCCAACCGATTCATAACCTGCAAGGGAATAATATCTATTTCTTAGCCTACTCTACAGGGTCGGTTCCGCCTGGGTTTCTCCCACAGCTCTGCCCCTTTCTTTTCTAATGAAGCTGTGATGCTCATTTCGACTTCCCAGCTTTGCCCAAAGACTTCCCTTCTGTCACCACGGCCTCATCTTCACAATCTAATAATCGCGTTTCCAGAAAGCATCACCGTAAACTGATTACATCGTCATCTCCCTAGAACTAATTGTATCCCGGGGTGCCGTTGCTCCCTAATGATCTGCCAACTTAGGCGAGCTTGGGCCATCTGGCTTCCAGGAAGCCAAAGTTTTCAATTTTGTTTAGAGATAATCAGCTCGCCCAGGAGAAGAGGAGGGACGGAGGAAATGCTGTATGTGAAGAAATGTCAATTCCCCGAAGGATCGGCAAGGAGAAATGCCAGGCCCGATATAAAGCAGTGTCCAGGCAGCATCATTTATAGTGAAACTTTATTCCATATTCAGTCCTCGGGGAATACCACTCCACATAATCAAAATGTTGTGTTGCTTTTTCTTGGCTTTATTTTTTTTTAAATGCTGTAATGTCTTCTTGTTGGATTCACGCGATAATTGCTGGAAATGTTATACAACAAGATCGTTTTACCATTTTTTGCAGTGGGGAGATTCGAATCATTTAACAACCGGTTCTTTGCCCTAATGACCGGCTGGGCGGGCGTGGCCATGGTGGGTGTGGCCAGAAGTTTGATGGGCAGCACTCGACCTCCTGCAACCCCCTGGGCCTTACTCCTGAGTCGTCCTTTTTGCTTTAGCTGTTCTTGCCTTCTGGCAGCTCTGCCCATGCATGGACTAGGAACAGGCTCCTCCTGTTCTTCTGCCTCTCTGCTGCCAGCCTCTGGAGGCTCCGGAGTCCGCACATCACTCCCCAATGGCCCTGGCCCCATCTCTGCCTCCGACGGAGAGCCCTCATCTGGGCCTTCCCCAGCCTCCAGGACTGGCCCCTGTTCTTCCTCAGCCTCCTCACTGTCTGACTCCGTTGCCAGTTCCGCAGGCTGCGGGCGGACCACAAAAACCTGTGGACTTCAACTCCCAGAGCAAAGCTGGCTCAGGAATTCTGGGAATTGAAGTCCACAGGTCCTGAAGTCGCTATAAATTCTTATCCCTGATCTAAGTTATCCCACAACAATTTCAGAGTTTTATTATTCACTATACAAGATCATGTGGAATAAATGTTAACCTCTTATTTGTCTATGGAGATTCTCGGTCACCCAGAGGTCCTGGTTGTCCCAAAGAGGCAACTGGATTTTCTGGGGTTTTTTTGAAGACGTTCGCTTCTTATTTATCTATCTATCTATCTATCTATCTATCTATCTATCTATCTATCTATCTATCTATCTATCTATCCATCTATCTATCCATCTATCCATCCATCCATCCATCCATCCATCCATCCATCCATCCATCCATCCATCCATCCATCCATCCATCCATCCATCTATCTATCTATCTATCTATCCATCCATCCATCCATCCATCCATCCATCCATCTATCTATCTATCTATCATCTATCTATCTATCTATCTATCTATCTATCTATCTATCTATCTATCTATCTATCCATCTATCTATCCATCTATCTATCTATCTATCTATCTATCTATCTATCTATCTATCTATCTATCTATCTATCTATCTATCTATCTATCTATCTATCTATCATCTATCTATTATTTATTTATTTATTTATTTATTCAATTTATTCAATTTATATACCATCCCAGAAGCTGCTTCTGCTTTAATCTCTATTCATACGAGGTGAAACGATTCCATTTCTCTTCTCCCCCCCCCCACTTTTTTTTTTTCCTTACACGGCTTGGCTATTCGACCCCGTCTTCTGTGCTGGATTTCTCTTCGGGAAGTTGACCTTTTTCTCTTGAATTTTTCAATCTGGGCGCCTCGTTGACATTTGCCGGGAAAATCTGTTCTTCCAGCGCCAGTCTGCCTCCACAATGATGTTGATTTCTTCCTCCCGGTCAACGGAGGGAATCGAGGAGAAGGATCTCAGGACTGGGGTATCCCCAAGGGTGGGATTCCAAAAATTTAGCAATCGGTTCTCTGCTCGGTTGCTGGGTGGGCGTGGCCGTGGCCCTGGTGGGCATGGCCTACTTGGCCTCCTGCACCACGGCAAGGGGGGGGGGGCGTTTTCTCCCTCCCCAAGCTCCAGAGGCTTTCCTCGAGCCTCCGGGAGGGCGAAAACAGCCTCCTCTGGGCTCCGGAGGCCCCCCGGAGCTGGGAACAGGCCCGTTTCCAGAATTCCGGAACTTCCAGGAGGCCCATTTTTCGCTCTCCCAGAGCCTCCGCACGGGCGCTGTACTTACCTGGCATCCAAAACAGGCCGCATGGAGACTCCTGGGAGGGGGTGGTGGTGGTTGGGGCCAGTCAGTCCTTGCAACTACCGGTTCGGCGAACCAGATGTGAAAATAAGCATTCTGTTTGCCCGAACCGGCTGAATCCCATCCCTGGGTATCCCCCAGAGAAGAAAAGCAAAACGTCTTTAGGACTTCGGATTACAGGTAGTCCTCGATTTACAACAGTTCATTTAGTGGCCATTCGAAATTACAAAGGCACTTTAAAAAGGAACTTAAACCATTCTTCACACTTACAACTGTTGCAGCAGCCCCATTGGTCATGTGATCAAAATGACCATGGTTCCTATTTAGGACTGTTGGCATCAATGATTCATATTTATGACGGCTGCAGCGTTCCAGGGATCATTTGATCTCTTTCTGTGATTTTCTGACAAGCAAAGTCAATGGGGGAGGGAAGCTGGGTTCACTTAACAACCGAGTTAGTAACTCATCAACGGCAGGGATTCGCTTAACAACCATGGCAAAAAAGATCGTAAAATGGAGCAAAAACTCAACTTAACAACTGTCTCGCTTAGCGACAGAAATTTTGGGCTCAAGTGGGGTCGTAAGTCGAGGACTACATGTATTCGGTGACACAGTTGTCACGCAAGTTTAATCAATAAACAAATAGCAGTTAAAAGATTAAACGTATTGATACATTGGGCATTAAAGTTAAAATACAGGTAGTCCTTGACTTACGGCTACAACTGACTCATATTTATGACAGTAGCAGTGTCCCAGGATCATTTGCGACCTTCTGACAGGCAAAGTCAATGGGGAAACCAGATTCACTTAACAACCATGTGACTAATTTAACAAGTGCAATGATTCACTTAACAACAGTGGCAAGGAAAGTTGTAAAAATAGGCCAAAACTCACTCAACCATTTTTTCTACTTAGCAACATAAAGTTTGGGCTGAATTGTGGTTGTAAGTTGAGGACTACCTGTATTTGTATTTGTTACAAAGCACGGAAAATCAAGTTTTAACTTTAAATCACATCTCAAAATCCATTTTGTGTTTTTTACTTTTTACGTTGTGGCATACAGGTAAGTCCTCGATTTACAACAATTTGTTTAGTGACCGTTTAAAGTTACAACGGCACTGAAAAAAGTGACTTAGGACCTTTTTCCTCACACTTACGACCGTTGCATCATTGTTGTGGCCCGTCAGTGATCTGTGCTGATTGTAGCTGATTCTGACAGCGAGGAGGCTGGTGTGGTGCTGCGCCAGCAGCCTGTGTAGCTGGCACCTGAGTCGGACAATGAGGAGGCTGGAGAAGATGTGGTGCCAGAGGCAGGGATTCAGCCAGGGCCTTCAGAACCTCCAGAAGCTCCCATAAGTGAAGAGGATGAAGAGGAGGATCCTCTTCTCGATGTACGGGCGCGCAGAGCTGCCAAAAGGCAGGAGTGGCTCCTCAGGAGGAGGTCTCCTCGAGAGTAAGGCTTGGGGCTAATTGGCCACTCCCTTAGCCTATTTAAGGAGGAACGCCGACTGAAGCAAATTGTAGGGAACAACTTTAGTTCATTCTCTTCGCATCTGGATTCTCTGCAAATTGCTTCTGGGCTTTCTGCCAACCTTAGTAAGATTGTGATTATTTTATCTTTGGTTTCTTGTAGGCTGTTAAGAAAGTTTATTAACAGCCTTTGTTTTGAAAAAAGACTGAGTTATTTTAGTAAATTTAAGTTTTGTGTGTGCTGTGTTCTTTGGGGTCCGTAGCTGGGGCAGAACAATCATCCCCACGGTCATGTGATCAAAACTCAGACATTTGGCAACAGACTCATACTTATGACGGCTGCAGCGTCCCAGGGTCATGTGATCCTTTTTTGCGACCTTCTGACGAACAACCACCGTCTCGCTTAGCAATGTAAATTCTGGGCTCAATTGCGAACGTAAATCAAGAACTACCTGTGCTTCCACCTGATCCTTCCTTTCTCCGTTCAACTTGAAGAAATCTATTTATGGACGCTGCGGGCCTGCAGATCGTGGCTACACCATCAATATTTTAATTGAGTCTATGAATATTCATGGTCATTGTGTCTCCTCTTGAGTGGGCACGCACAAATAACTAAATCATTGCGGTATGCAAATGAGATCCTAAAGTGACACTTTCCGTCCTTCTCCATTACAAAAAACTGCAGTATTTTGAATTCTTTTATTATTTATGGCACCCTTCTCGTTTTCGGGGGGGTTTTTTGGGTTTAACAAATGATCTTGAAGGCAGTCAGCCTTCTCTGAAATTGAGGACACGGTCATTATGAAGAATATCATCATTTTTTTTTTCTTCCTCTGACATCCAGGAGGGGGACGAGGGGGAGGCGTAGCTTACATTTTTATATTTCCAAGTTAATTTCAACGATATCTTAGTGCCTGATATTTACCACAAGCCCGGGGGGGAAAAAACATACACAGGCAAAAAAACAAAAAAACAAAAAAACAAAAAGTTATTACGTTTTTCATCATTTCCAAGCCTGAAGAAAAGCTTCAGCAAAAGTTAAAATAAAAAAATAATAATGAATTTTGAGAGATGATGGATTGCTGTGCCAGCTTTTTCTGTATTATTAAAATTCTGTATTATTATTATTATTACTATTGTATTTGTTGTGGTAACTAAGTATCAGGAAACAGGCGCACCCTGTAGCATGAATGGGTAATATTGATATCATTTCTTTTGTGGACTGAACTGCTGATCAAATTTGAATGAGAGAAGGCTTCCTAAGCGAAGTGGAGAAACAGGCGTCCATGGATGTCTTAACAGCATGTTAACTTCCAACAAAAATGGAAGTTTTAGCAAACATTCTAGTTCATAGGCCTACTGGTGAAGGCACTAGTGGAGAAACCAGGAGATAGTGAATTCTAGTCCCGCCTAGGACACAAAAACTGGCCTGGTGATTTTGGGCCAATCACTAGGAGATGGTGAATTTTAGTTCCGCCTTAGATATGAAAGCCAGCTAGGTGACTTTGGCCAATCACCAGGAGGTGGTGAGTTCTAGTTCCGCCTTAAATATGACAGCCGGCTAGGTGACTTTGGCCAATCACCAGGACGTGGTGAGTTCTAGTTCCGCCTTAGATATGACAGCCGGCTAGGTGACTTTGGGCCAATCACCAGGAGGTGGTGAGTTCTAGTTCTGCCTTAGATATGACAGCTGGCTAGGTGACTTTGGCCAATTACCAGGAGGTGGTGAGTTCTAGTTCTGCCTTAGATATGACAGCCAGCTAGGTGACTTTGGGCCAATCACCAGGAGGTGGTGAGTTCTAGTTCCGCCTTAAATATGACAGCCGGCTAGGTGACTTTGGGCCAATCACCAGGAGGTGGTGAGTTCTAGTTCCGCCTTAGATATGACAGCCAGCTAGGTGACTTTGGGCCAATCACTAGGAAGTGGTGAATTTTAGTTCCGCCTTAGATATGACAGCTGGCTAGGTGACTTTGGGCCAATCACCAGGAGGTGGTGAGTTCTAGTTCTGCCTTAGATATGACAGCTGGCTAGGTGACTTTGGCCAATTACCAGGAGGTGGTGAGTTCTAGTTCTGCCTTAGATATGACAGCCAGCTAGGTGACTTTGGGCCAATCACCAGGAGGTGGTGAGTTCTAGTTCTGTCTTAGATATGACAGCCAGCTAGGTGTCTTTGGGCCAATCACCAGGAGGTGGTGAGTTCTAGTTCCACCTTAAATATGACAGTTGGCTAGGTGACTTTGGGCCAGTCTCTCTCTTTCTCTCAGCCCAATCTACTTCAGAGGATTGTTGTGGGGAAAATAGGAGGAGGGAAGAGTATTGGGTATGCTTGCCACCTTGAGTTAGGTACAAAATAATACAGGTGGGATAAAAATCTATAAATACAGAAGGATCTAGCGTGTAATCTGTATTTTTTTATTCTCATTTTTGTTCTCAACCTGCACATTTCCAGGGAAGCCCACTCAAAACTTTAAATGCGGCCTTATCATCACAGACACCCCCCCTCCCCAAAACCCAGCTCATCTCTAGCCTGATAGGCAGAAAGTTATTTTTCGACAACCCGCCGGATAAAATCCACTGAAAATAATCTTGATAAACTGCAGGCTCACCTTCCTGTTACCCCAGCATCCTCCTGTCAGGCCATATGCAGGCTCTATTACCAGGCCAAAAGGGGTAAAAATAAAAAAAAAATTGAAATCATTAATTCATTCAATAGAGCAGTTGGCATTTGCTCTGTGTGCCAGTCTGTAATAACATATTGATTCTTTCTTTGACGAAGGGATGCGGGGGGGGGGGGGGGGGAGAGGGAGGGAGGGAGAGAGACAGGGAGGGAGGAGAAAGAGAGAGGACAATTCACTGCAGAAAGAAGGAGAAAAAGTTTGCAAGCAGTCTGTTGAAAAGCTGGGAGGCGCTGCTCCCCTCCTCCCTTCCAATTTTGGCAAAACTTGGCGTCGGGAAGCAGAAGGAGCATCCAGAGGTCTCCGACGTTTTAAACATTCAGTGTGACCATCTGTCACTGACAAAGTCGCGGAACAGAATGAGCAATTATGGGAGCCCTTTTCAAAATGTAAGTTAGCGGCTGCGAGGGTGCCAGCTGCCAAGAGGCACCAGGCCAAAGTGCAGGCAAAAAAGCCGCGTGGCTTTGGGATGGGAGCGTGGGGGGGGGGAAGGGGGGATGACGGGACGGGTCTACCTGCGCAGGTAAAAAAGAGAAAGTAATTTTCCAACTTTCAGGACGGAGGCATCCACATGTTTTTTTTTTTTAAAAGATAAACTGAAACGGGGGTAAGTCGTTCGAAATATTCCAGAATTTGAGGGGCTGCCCCAAAGAGGAGGGATCTTCTTATTTTGCAAAGCACCAGAAGGGCAAGACACAATGAATGGAAACTAAACAAGGAGAGAAGCAACCTGGAATTAAGGAGAAACTTCCTAACAGTGAGGACAATTAATCAGTGGAATGTCTTGCCACAAGAAGTTGTGGGTACTCCATCAGTGAAGTTTTTAAGAAGAGACTGGACAACTGCCTGTCTGAAATGATATATTTATTTATTTATTTGGTTCGGTTTATATGCCGCCCTTCTCCGGAGACTCAGGGCGGCTTACAATGTGCTAAGCAATAGCCTTCATACTTTTGTATATTTTATGCAAAGTCAGCTTATTGTCCCCACAATCCGGGTCCTCATTTTACCTACCTTAGAAAGGATGGAAGGCCGAGTCAACCTTGAGCCTGGTGATATTTGAACTTGCAGTAATTGCAGGCAGCTGGTATTATTTAACAGTGCTTTAGTCTGCTGCGCCACCAAGGCTCCTTATAGGGCAGTGATGGCTAACCTTTTCTGGACCAAGTGCCCAAAGTGTCCATGCACGCCCAAACCCCCGAAATGCAATGTGGGCGCGGCCCTGTCCATGTGCCCCAGCCCGTGCATGTGTGCATGAACCCCATGCGGCCCAGCCCATGCGTATGCACGCATACACGCCCACCGCACACGCTTCACCCCTGTACATGCACAGCAGAGACCCGAAGACCAGCTGGCTGGCAGGAGGCATGCGCACATGCGCAGCGGAGCTGAACTGGAGCGATGGCTCGTGTGCCATCAGAGAGGGCGCTGCGTGCCACCTCTGGCACACGGGTATAGGGTTTCCTGCTTGAGCAGGGGGTTGGACTAGAAGACCTCCAAGGTCCCTCCCAGCTCTATTCTGATTGATTGACACACTAAAACTCCCTTTTTTATGCCCCGGAGCTGGACTTTTCTTAATATTTTTGCTAAAAGAATTTCAGATATTACCTTGGGAATGGTGTGTTTTTTTTCCCCTATGGACTTCTTTGGTTTTTCTCCAAAGAGGGGACGCAACATGAACTGCCAAGTTCAAATAGAAGGAGAGCACTGGTTGAACAGAGGAATATTTTATTGATGTACACACAAACGCACATATGCGCATAGCTGCCTCTTATTGCCCTGGTCTCAAATCCACAGTGTCAACCTCATCCATCTGCGAGGAGAGTGGGGGGGAAAAAAAGGCAATTTTCCTGCAACCTATTCAGCGCTCGTAAAGTAACAGATGCTAAATCGTGACATTAAAGACCCTCTTGAAAAACAAGATTTATTTAGCTCAAGATTCAGCTTCCAGAGGTTCTCCTGCATTCTGAACACTCCAAAAAGTGCTTGAAGGCAACGTATTAGCATCCATTGGAGAGCACGAATGTTTATGCTGGGTGCAGAATGGGTCTGCAGACGGTCAGTTCCGCATCTAAATCTTTAGATTTATATCAAATATTTATTTATTTTATTTTATGGGTATATCAACCGAAGAGCTCTATTAGAGAGATGCCAGTAGAAGGACTGGGGTGGGAGGTGGGGGGGGGGGGTGGAATAGCTTGCTCCAGAAGTTATGGGTGCTCCAAGAGTGGAGGTTTCTAAGCCACGGAAGGCAGGAGAAGAAGCAACGGATGGAAACTGGTCAAGCAAGGAGAGAAGCAACCTAGAACTAAGGAGGAATTTCGCGACTATGAGAACAACTAATCAGCGGAACAACCTGCCTCCAGAAGTTGTGAATACTCCAACAGTGGAGATTTTTAAGAAGAGACTAGACATCCATCTGTCTGAAATGGTATAAGGTCTCCTGCTTGAGCAGGGGGGTGGACTAGAAGACCTCCAAGGTCCCGTCCAACTCTGTTACTCTGTCTTCTTGCCATAGAAGAGGGTGAGAGGGTGAGAGGGAGAAGGAGAGGGGGAAAGAGGGAGAAGGAGAGTAAGAGTAAGAAGGAGAGAGAGGAATAGGGAGAAGGAAAAGTAGAGAGGGAGACAGAGGGATGGAGGGAAGAAGAGGGAAAAGGAGGGAGAGGAGGAGGAGGAGAGGGAGAGTAAGAAGGAGAGGGGAGAGAGAGGGATAGGGAGAAAGAGAGGGAAAAGGAGGGAGGGGGAGAAGGAGAGGGAAAACAAGGCAGGGGGAAAGGGAGAAGGAGAGGAAGAGTAAGAGTAAGAAGGAAAGGGGGAGAGAGAGGAATAGGGAGAAGGAGGAGAGAGGGAGAGAGAAGGAGAGGGAGGAGGGCGAGGGAGAGAGGGAGAAGGAGAGTAAGAGTAAGAAAGAAAGATAGGAATAAGGAGAAGGAGAAAGAGAGGGTAGAGAGAAGGAGAGGGAGAGGGAGGGAGAGGGAGAGAGGGAGAAGGAGAGTAAGAGTAAGAAAGAAAGATAGAAATAAGGAGAAGGAGAAAGAGAGGGTAGAGAGAAGGAGAGGGAGAGGGAGGGAGAGTGAGAGAGGGAGAAGGAGAGGGAGAGGGAGAGGAAAAAGGGAGAGAGAAGAATAGGGAGAAGGAGAAGGAGAGGGGGAGAGGGAGAGAGAGAGAGAGAGAAGGAGAGGGAGAAGGAGAGGGAAAAGGAGGGAGAGGAAGAAGAAGAGTAAGAGTAAGAAGGAGAGAGAGGAATACGGAGAAAGAAAAGGAGAGGGGGAGAGTAAGAGTAAGAAGGAGAGAGAGGAAAATAGGGAGAAGGAGAAGGAGAGGGGGAGAGAGAAGGAGGGAGAAGGAGAGGGAAAAGGAGGGAGAGTGGGAGAAGGAGAGGAAGAGTAAGAAGGATAGTGGGAGAGAGAGGAAGAGGGAGAGAGAATAGGGAGAAGGAGAAGGAGAGAGAAAAGGAGGGAGAGGGAGAGAGAGAGATGAAATGGCAGATACCTATAACAGTTGCCGTGTCCTGGGATCATGTGATCATCTTTTGCGAGCTTCGGACAAGAAAAGTCAATGGGGAAGCCACATTCACTTAACAACTCTTGCAAGAAAGGTCATAAAACGGGGCGAAACTCACTTAGCAACTCTGTTGCTTAGCAACAGAAATCTTGGGTTCAATTGTGGTCATAAGTCAAGGACTACTCCACTCGGGGTGAAATCCAGCAGGTTTTTACAGGTTCTGGAGAATCGGTAGTGGAAAATTTGAGTAGTTCAGAGAACCGGCAAATATCACCTCTGGCTGGCCCCAGAGTGGGGTGGGAAGGGAGATTTTGCAGTATCCTTCCCCTGCCACGCCCACCAAGCCATACCATGCCCACCAAGCCACACCCACAGAACCGATAGTAAAAAAATCTGAATTTCACCACTGACTCCACCTTTCTTATCCTTGCCTTAAGGAAAGATTTGGCCGAGAGAACCAAAAAGTAGCCAAACCCCATCACTCCTCTGGGATCATGGAATCGAATGAGGCCCCTTCCCGTCCATTTTACGGTACACTGATAGCAATCCAAAGAATGAAACAAGCATCAAGCACCACCTGTATTTATTAATCACATTTTAAAACTAATTCGGTTATATTTTAATAAGGCTCTAACAAGAGCAACCGAAAAGTTTTTTTTTTTTAAATTATTTTCCCCCCCCAAAAAAAACCCCTAGAAAATGGAGTTTCTATTTTTAAAAAGTTATCAGCACTTATGCTAATGGCTTTTTAAATTAAATAAACCCCTCTTTCAGGGATCAAATTACGAAAGATAATTTCTTTGACTTTCTTTCAAAATGAGGTTACCTTTTCGGGGGTTTGTTTTTTTTTCCGAGAGAAAGAAAAAGGGAAAAAAGGAAGGAGGGGTGGGTGGGTGAGTGAGTGGGGTAAAAAAAAAAGAAAGAAAGAAAAAAAACTCAACATAATCTGTAAAAACAGGTTAGAATTACTTTGCATGTAGGTCACTGATATCTTTTGGGTGCAATCTCAATTTAGAGAGATAAGATAATTTAATATGTACGAGGCTCCTTGCAAACAATGACTCTTTGAACTGCGGTTTCGGGACAATATGTTCTTACAGATACAGGTTTGGCATGGGGGGGGGGTTAGAAATGGAGATATAACACTGACTAAACATTAGAAAAAGAAACCTCCTTTTGTAAACTGAAGAATAAGCTTGATGTGTGTGGGGAAATATCCTTTAGGATAAAAATCAGCGATCGGGAACAAGCCAAGGGAGCTTGCGTCGTGTGAGCAAAATGCAGACGCTTGGCTACTGGCTCGTATTTATGACGGTCGCCGCATCCCGGGGTCACGCGATCCCCTTTTGTGACCTTCCGACAAGCAAAGCAAAGTCCAAGGGGGGGGGGGAGAGCCTGATTCACTTAATGGCCGTGTTGCTAACTTAACAACCGCAGGGATTCGCTTAACCACCCGTGGCGAGAAAGGGCGTAAAACGGGGCAAAACTCACTTAAGAAATATCTCGCTTAGGAATGGGAATTTTGGGCTCAATTGTGGTCGTAAGGCGAGGACCATTCGTAGAAGTTATCTTAGGGGGCTGCATAGACCCACCTGACTGGAACGCAGAGATGCGAACGGCAGTGAAGAAAGTGTCATGAATTTGTCTTGGAAGCTCAGATTCCAAGTAGGAGGTTCTTCTCACTTTGTTCTGCCCCAGCTACGGACACCAAAGAACGCAGCACACACAAAGTCTGTACAAACCTTAGTTTACTAAATTAAATCAGTCTTTTTCAAACAAAGGCTATTAATTAACTTTCTAAACAGCCTACAAGAATCCAAAGAATAAATACTTGTAATCTCACTATGGAGAAAGCCCAAAAGCAATTTGCAGGAAACTGATAAAGAGAACTAAGATCGGGACGCGAAGGAGGGTGAACGAAGTTGTTCCCTACAACTTGCTTCAGTCGGTGTTCCCCCTTAAATAGGCTAAGGGAATGGCTAATTAGCCCCAAGCCTTACTCTCGAGGAGACTTCCTCCTGAAGAGCCACTCCTGCCTTTTGGCAGCTCTGCATGCCCGTGCATCGAGAAGAGGCTCATCCTCTTCGTCCTCTTCACTTATGGGAGCTTCTGGAGGTTCTGAAGGCCCTGGCTGAGTCCCTGCCTCTGGCACCACATCTTCTCCAGCCTCCTCACTGTCTGACTCGAATGCAGCTGCACAGGCTGATGATGCAGCACCACACCAGCCTCCTTGTTGTCGGAATCAGCTACTAGCTGCACAGGCCGCTGACGGGCCACAACACACTTCTTCTTCTTCTTGTGCCATATCCATCATCGGACCTTGACGATCATGTCGGCGATTCTATTTTTATCAACAGCCGCACAAAAAAGTGCTGTTCCGTTCTGTTCGAACCAGTTCCTTAGATTTTGGAGCCACGATGTTCTTCTTCTCCCTGGACCTCCTTTGCTCTCAATCTTTTCTTGGAGGATTCAGTGAAGTATGACGTGTTTTTCCGGGTGTCACATCACATGTCCAAAATATTCTAACTTTTGCTTTTTTATGGTTTTGATGGTTTCCCTCCCTTGGCTTTCCCAGACAGCTTATCACCTCTTCTTCTCACTAGCCAAGATATTTCTCACTTTCACATAAAGTACCTTCTGCAGAACTAGATTCTCAAATGCACCTTCTTATTTTTATTCTCAAGTGAATTCTCTTTCAACCATCGGAAGCAGATTTCAACCTCTTCGGTTCCGTCACCCTAATTTACAGGCTTGCTCCCGACTGACTCATCGTTCTTTATTCTGAGAAAAAAGAAGAACCTGCTTTTCAAAAAATAAATATGTACCACCGATCTGAACAATATCCAGAACTTTCAAAAAAGATGCATACGGGGGGTAGTCCTCGACTTACGACCATAGCTGAGACTAGTTTTCTTCTGCAACTTGGTGCTTTTTAATGTGTTGGAATTTGACATCCATTATCCCCTCCTGAAAGCTGCCTGGGATTATGGAAGCTGCAGTCCAATAAAGCCTGAGAGGACCGGGATTGGAACTTCAGACCAACATAATCAGATACTGTCCAGATTATAATAGAATTAAGGCAGGTGCATGATCTCCTTTGCAATATCAATGTAACTATATATGATTGATTTTTTCCCCCCAATCATTTACAATTCCTCCTTAAGAGTGGTGTGGTGGCCTAGAGGTGGAGATCTGGCCTCACAATCAGGAGGCAGTGAGTTCGATCCTAGGTAGAGACAGGTATTTCTCTCTCTGGGCACAATGAGGATATATCTGCTGAACAAAACTCCGGATTGGCGACAGGAAAGGCATCCGGCCATTGAACACTCAGCTCCATTCAGTTGCCCAGACTCCAGCCCCCGCAAGGGATTATGGAGTTGTTAAAAGATGATGATAATGGATTACAATTCCTCCTTAATTCCAGGTTGCTGCTCTCCTCAGTTACTTTCCATCCATTGCTTCTTGTCCTGCCTTCAGGGGCTTTGGACAATAGGTTGACCCCTCTTCTTTATGGCAGTCCCTCAAATATTGGAAGATTGCTATCATGTCACTCCTAGTCCTTTATTTTTATTAAATAAAATAATAAAGTTGGAAGGGACCTTGGAGGTTTTCTAGTCCAATCACCTGCTCAAGGAGGAGGACCTATCCCAAGATGGACAAATGACTGTCCAGACTCTTTTTATAAAACTTCCAGTGATGGAGCATCCACAACTTCTGGAGGCAAGTTGTTCCACTGATTAATTGTTCTAATTGTCAGGAAATTCCTCCTTAGTTCCAGGTTGCTTCTCTCCTTGATTAGTTTCCAACCATCACTTCTTGTCCTGCCCTCAGATGCTTTGGAGAATAGGTTGACCCCTTCCTCTTCTTTGGGGCAGCCCCTCGAATATTGGAAGACTGCTATCATGTCACCCTAATCCTTCTTTTCATTAAACAAATATATCCAATTCCTGCAACTGTTCTTCCTAATAGGCCTTCTGTTGGATTGATCTATCATTGATTCATTCTCTCTCTTTCTCTCCCTCTCCCTCTCTCTCTCTTCCTCCCTCTGTCACACACACATCTATATCTTCTGCCCAAATTTCATGTATTTTAAAAAGCTGCTTCAAATGGCTTAACCAAGATGATTTCCCCTTATTTCAGCATGAGAGACTCCAGCCAAAGGCATAACATTCAACTTTCGAAACGTAAAATTCCCTTTTTCATGCATCTCGCTTTAATCCAGAATAGGTACTTAACAAGGACCTCTTCATGGCTCAGAAGCTTCCCAGCCAAGCTCAGCTTTCGAGTCCAGGGTTTTTTTTATCAGCAATTGAAGGGAACAAAAATCACAGAGAATAGAAGGAAGGTCAAAAGATCCTTTCCTAATAGCCTAAGTTAAGTCTCCATTTTCTTTTGGGCCGTTAAGTGCAAGGAACTGAGTGTATTCTGCCATGAAAAAAAAAGGATTTTAAAAAGATGAAATATTTTCCCCCAAGCTACTCACCCTGGGTGAATAGTATGTTTTTAGTTGAACAAAGGAGAAGTTTAAAATGAGATAGATAGATAGATAGATAGATAGATAGATAGATAGATAGATAGATAGAGGGGGGGGGGAATGAGAATGAGATGGATAAACAGCCAGCCAGATATAGAATCAGATGGACAGACAGACAAACAGGCAAGATATACAATGAGATAAATAAATAGACACATAGACAGAGGAAGTGAGGGAGGGAGGGAGGAATATAAATAGGAAAAATAGGAGGAGGAAGTATTAAGAATATTAGATATAGTCATTGTGTTATTTATAAAAATAAAAAAGGCAGGCTATAAATAAATAATACATAGAAAAAAATAATCTGTCCATGTTAATTTTCCCCATCCATTTGCCCTTCTTTAGTAAACAATTTCCCATCTTGCACAAATAAGTCTACTTGCTCCATTTTTTTCACAATTTATGCCTAACTAGCAATCGTTTGCTCTCTTTTCCCTATCAAACTCTCTCCTTTGATCTTTGATGGAGGCCTCCACTTTCCAATCCACACTTACATCACACAATCTAATATTGGCTGCAAATTGCTTCAGTTCTCAGATGAAAAAAACACCTTTTATTCACCTGACTATTTCTATCAGCTAGCCATATGCCAGGAGAGTTTTCTGTTTGTTGAAGAATTTAGGGATTTTTGCTCTGGATATGCTGATAAGCAAAACAATTCTGACATTTTGTAAAGTGCCTTAGGCCCCGATTGACACTAACCTAGACAAAATCAATAAATTTATTTTAAAAAAAAAAAAGTAGCAAGAGAAAATAAGCAGACATTAACTATTGGATTAAAGCTATTCTTAGGGTACACTAGGAGCCACAGCATTTCAACTATCTTTATTCTAAGTCAGGAGTGGAAAACCATGGCCCTTTTATGACTTGTGGACTTCAACTCCCAGAATTCCTGAGTCAGCCATGCTGGCTCAGGAATTCTGGGAGTTGAAGTCCACAGGTTGTAAAGGGGGCCATGCTGGCTCAGGAATTCTGGGAGTTGAAGTCCACAGGTTGTAAAGGGGGCCATGCTGGCTCAGGAATTCTGGGAGTTGAAGTCCACAGGTTGCAAAGGGGGCCATGCTGGCTCAGGAATTCTGGGAGTTGAAGTCCACAGGTTGTAAAGGGGGCCATGCTGGCTCAGGAATTCTGGGAGTTGAAGTCCACAGGTTGTAAAGGGGGCCATGCTGGCTCAGGAATTCTGGGAGTTGAAGTCCACAGGTTGTAAAGGGGGCCATGCTGGCTCAGGAATTCTGGGAGTTGAAGTCCACAGGTTGTAAAGGGGGCCATGCTGGCTCAGGAATTCTGGGAGTTGAAGTCTACAGGTTGTAAAGGGGGCCATGCTGGCTCAGGAATTCTGGGAGTTGAAGTCTACAGGTTGTAAAGGGGGCCATGCTGGCTCAGGAATTCTGGGAGTTGAAGTCCACAGGTTGCAAAGGGGGCCATGCTGGCTCAGGAATTCTGGGAGTTGAAGTCCACAGGTTGTAAAGGGGGCCATGCTGGCTCAGGAATTCTGGGAGTTGAAGTCCACAGGTTGTAAAGGGGGCCATGCTGGCTCAGGAATTCTGGGAGTTGAAGTCCACAGGTTGTAAAGGGGGCCATGCTGGCTCAGGAATTCTGGGAGTTGAAGTCCACAGGTTGTAAAGGGGGCCATGCTGGCTCAGGAATTCTGGGAGTTGGTCCACAAGTCATAAAAATCCACAAGTCACAAAGTCCACAAGTCATAAAGGGACCATTGTTCCCAATCTCTGTCCTAAGTGCTTGCTACCATATTTTATTCATTAAGTGAACAATTGGTTCTGAGTTAATTTTTTTCTCTTTCTGGCCTGTTTTCCTGGGTCTGACATGTTCTGAAAAAAATTCCTGTAAGTCTCTAGTAAGCGATTCCTAGTTAAGCCCTGAACCTAAAATTTTGTGACGAAGGAGAATAATAGGGTAGGGAATAATTACAGAACAGCCAGAGCACAAATACAGCTAGTGGGTTATTAAAGTATATTAAATATGAATTAAAGATAATTGCCTAAAATTGAAAATTAAGAGCCAAAGGCTTGCCATACATCCCAGGATGCTGGCATTTAGCAGAGAATGTATTATTGGGGGAGTCGTAATGCAGAAAGTGTTTTTGGTTTTGATGCAGAATTAACAGAACATAATAAAAGAGTTGGAAGGGACCACGGAGGTCTTCTAGTCCAACCCTCTGCTCAAGCAAGAGATCCTCTACCATTTCAGACCAATAGTTGTCCAATCTCTTCTTGAAAACCTCCAGTGATGGAGCAGCCACAACTTCTGGTGGCAAGTTGTTCCACTGATTAATTGTTCTAAGGAGAAAATTTCTCCTTAGTTCCAGGTTGCTTCTCTCCTTGGTTAGTTTCCATCCAGTGCTTCCCGTCCTGCCTTCGGGTCCTTTGGAGAAGAGGTCGGTCCCCTCTTTTTTGTGGCGGGTCCTTAGATATTTAGATGACACTAGACGACATCGCTAGGACTCGGTGCCTTAGAAGAGTGAGGAAAATCCTCAGGGACGATTCCAGAGGTAAAATCCAGAAGGTTCCGACTGGTTCTGGAGAACCGGTAGAGGAAATTTTGAGTAGTTCAGAGAACCGGCAAATACCACCTCTGGCTGGTCCCAGAGTGGGGAGGGAATGGGGATTTTGCAGTATCCTTCCCCTGCCACGCCCACAGAACTGGTAGTAAAAAATTTGGATTTCACCACCGGGTCACGACTCACACCCTGGTCAGCCTTTCTTTATTCTCCTGCCGTCGGGAAGGAGATATAGAAGCATAGGCTGAAACGCACAAACCGGCTGAAGAACAGTTTTTATCAGTGAGCTGTCAGGCTTCGGAATGGAAAATAACTTTACAACAACATAGTAAGATTGATGTGCGGGGCCGGTGCGATGTGCCATAAATTCATGTGGTGTAGTAGGATTGTGTGTTTGTTAGTAGGATTCACTGGATTAGGGATTTTTCTGTCCTTGGGCTGGGAGGCTGCACGAAAGGAGGCTCAGCCAATCTCACTGTACACGTGTTGTATTCTGACAATAAAGGTTTGAATTTGAATATTGGAAGACTGCTATCATGTCACCTTTATCTGGAGAAGGGGGAACTTTAAGAACAATGTTGAGTCTGAATCCAATCCAAATCCAGTAGCTGTGGCCACCGCTATACAAAAGAAAGATGGAGAACATCTATGGAAGATTCTACAATGCAGATACAGGAAAAAATGTGTGTACTCCACCTATAGTGAACAATGAAGTTGCGCAGGTTTTTATCCATAAAGAGAGCCGGTTGGGTCTAGTGGTTAAAGCACGAGCCTAGGAAACCAGGGGATGGTGAGTTCTAGTTCTACCTTAGCCATGAAAGCCGGCTGGGTGACTTTGGGCCAATGACCAGGAGACGGTGAGTTCCAGTTTCCGCCTTAGGTGACTTTCGGCCAGTCCCTCTCTCTCTCAGCCCAACCTCCTCACAGGGTTGTTGTGGGGAAAATAGGAGGAGGAAGAAGTATTAGGCATGTTCACTGCCTTGAATTATTTGTAAAAAGTAATAAAGACAGGATATACATAAAATAATAATCTATCTATCTCTCTATATATATATAAAAGCAAAATACCACTCACATATCACCACAAAATCTCCAGAACCGTAAAGCGTACAAACTTGAAATTTGACACGTATGTTCCTCTTGGCTTCTAGGGGCTCACTAAGAAAGGATTTTTCGAAATGACCATCAGAGCATTAGTATTTCCTATATTATTATTAACACGCTCTGATGCTAAGGAATTCTACTCCGCCTCCCCACCTGAAAAGAAATCTGTTCCAAATGCAAAACACAAGCAGAGGAGAGGAGTTTCAGTTTCAGTTTTACTTTCACAGCAGCAAGCAGGGGATAGGATAGGGGAGGCTTCTTTGAGGCAAACCTGAGGGAGAGAAGGGGGGTAGGATAGGGGAGGCTTCTGTGGGGCAAGGCTGAGGAAGAGAAGGGGATAGGATAGGAGATGTTTCTGTGCAGCAAGCCTGAGGGAGAGAAGGAGATAGGTTAAGAGACGTTTCTGTGGGGCAAGGCTGAGGGAGAGAAGGGGAGAGGAGAGGCCGATTGTAACTACTCATTAATTTTCAAGCTGTAAGTTTTGATTTATCAAGCCCGTTTCGTAGCGGAGCACGGGTATTCAGCTAGTAAAACAATACAATACAATACAATACAATACAATACAATACAATACAATACAATACAATACAATACAATACAATACAATACAATACAATACAATACAATACAATACAATACAATACAATACAATACAATACAATACAATACAATACAGAGAAAATGAACTTCAGGGAATGGGGGTGTCAAATTCAAGGTCTGCAGGCCAGATCAGGCCCGCGGGATGCTTAGATCTGGCCTCCAGGGCCACCCTGGAAACAGCGAAGGACAGGCCTGCGATGCCTCTGCCAGCGAAAACTGAGCTCAGGAGGGCCAAGGAGGCCATCGCAGCCGGAAACGGCACTCAGGAGCCCGTTTTCGCTGACAGAGTGCTCGGGCAGCCACACGCCCCCCGACATGAGTGACATCAAGCTGGCCATGCCCACCCTGGCCACACGCCTACCCCAAGGTCAAAGACAACCCTGATGTGGCCCTCAATGAAATTGAGTTTGACACCTCTGGTCTAGGCCTACCCAGGAAGAGAGCTTATGTTCAGTTGCTAGTTTTTGTAAATGTTCTAAATTTTCCTCCCTCATAAATATGCTTTCATTTCAACAGAAATACTTCAATTAAGATAACAATATCCTGGGTCCCCCTCAAAGGCCACTCAAGCTTCAAAAAAGCAAAGCAAAACTCTCCTAAGGCATTTGAGACGGCTTCCTTGCATTCCAGCCCCCCCCCCCCCCCCCAGTAATTTTGCTCACCTGAGCAATACTAATATGACCAGAAATCTGTAGGAACGTGTAACCTTTTCTAATGACTTGCCATGGTCGATAATGCTGGCAAATTAATATTTCTAATCTTACAATTAACCTGTCACGTGCCGTGTTAACATTGTAGAGATATTTAGCCATCATTGCCGTTTAATCCCAAATCTCAGAGACTTTACACCCCGGTATAGAAATAGAAATAGAAATAGAAATAGAAATAGAAATAGAAATAGAAAGAGAAAGAGAAAGAGAAAGAGAAAGAGAAAGAGAAAGAGAAAGAGAAAGAGAAAGAGAAAGAGAAAGAATAAATAAATAATAAATAAATAAATAAATAAATAAATAAATAAATAAATAAATAAATAAATAAAATCTATCTATCTTTCTGTCTCTCTCTCTCCATCCATCCATCCATCCATCCACCCATCTATCTTTATCTTGATCTTAGTTATTGGCTCAATATCAACTGTCTTTTATGCCTAAGGCAGGACTATATAAATTTAATTATAAATAAATAAATATATAAATTAGAATTCACCTTCTCCTGATGATTGGGCCCAAATCATTGAGGTGGCGACTAGAACTCACCGTCTCCTGGTCATTAGCCCAGAGTTACCCACCCGGGTTTCAGGAGTAAGGCGAGACTAGAACTCACCATCTCCTGGTCATTGGCCCAAAATCACCCAACTGGTTTTCATGCCTAAAGCAGGACTAGAAATCACAGTCTCCTGGTCATTGGTCCAAAGTTACCCACCTGGCTTTCAGGACTAAGGCGAGACTAGAACTCACCCTCTCCCACTTATTGGCCCAAAGACATTTAGTTGGCTTTCATGGCAAAAACGGATCTAAAACTCACTGCCTCTTGGTGACTGATCCAGTCACCCAGCTAACTTTCATGCCTAAGGCAAGACTAGAACTCCCAGTCTCCAGCCTGATGTTTTAATTATGACACTAAACTGGCTCCCTGTGTACTGATATAAGAAAGTTTATGATATCTTAATCATGCAATTCTATCTTCTTTGACAGACTTCGCAACACCGTAAACGAAAACAATGATTTCGCTGGTGTTTACCATTCTTACCTGTATTTCTTTTTTAATATTTTTGTTCTGTTGTTGTGCTTTATGTTTCTCATTAATTTTAGTTTATTATTCGCATTTTCATCAGGTTGTGGATGTTCCCTTTTTTATATACAGTAGCGGCCAAAATTGTGGAAACCTTTTGGGAAAAGTGTATTTTGGAGGTTTGATGGCTAATAACACCACTTTTTGGGGGGTGTTTCAAGATAATCCTATTCCATTGCTGGAATGGCCTGGGAATAGCCCAGTCCTTCACCCAATGGAAAATCTATGGAGCCGACTAAAGAAACTTCTTAGTCAGAAGCGACACAGCAATAAAACCCAGTTAATAGAAGCCATCATTCAATTTTGGTTTCACATTATAACAGCTGCAGAACTAAAAGACTTGGTTCACTCCATGGGAAGACATTGTAAGGCCGTAATTCATGCTAAAGGTTACCCAACTAAGGATTAACTGACATGGGGATCATTTTTGTATATCTTGTTTTTTCTATGGTGATAATTTTTGTGTATCTTATTTTTTCTACATGTTTCCCTTTTCTTCTTTATACTGTAACTGCTATTCTAATAGCAAATCCTTCATAAAAGTTATTGCATTACATTCTTGATTCAATTATCTTTCCATTGATATATAATTTTATGGTACTACTCCCCCCAAAAAGTGGTGTTATTAGCTAGTTTTAGAAAATACACTTTTCCCAAAAGGTTTCCACAATTTTGGCCACTCCTGTATATATTGTGTGAACTGCCAAGAATCTCAAGACTGCAGTGAGATGTAAATTTATTCAATCAATCAGAATTTTAATGTAGGCGTTATGGGGACTTTAATTATGAATTGTAGTACAGAGGATTATTACACAATATTGAAAGGACAGATCTACCCAGGAACCTGAGCTATCTCTTCCCTCTCATTACGCGAATTGACTCTTTCCAACACAGAGAGAGTAATTTTGTTAAATTTCCTTTCACTTGTGATTATACGGTTTCAAGACTCCCCCCCCCACTTTTTTTTTTAGTATACATTATGCATTGTGTTTGCAGTAACTGTCTTGTTCATTTAGATCACATTGTCTTTCGGTATTTGAAAAGCAGCGCAATTCATATCTGTAATTTGTAAAAAAAAAAATCTTTCTTTTTTACTCTAATTAAAAAACGGGGGAAAAAAAGAACTATAGGCTTGTACGCGGAACAATACTGCGCCAAATGCTGCAAGGAACTTCTAATTATGGCTTACGATAGCCACGTTCATTTTCATTAAATTTTCAAGAGATTGAGATCTGTTTTGTGCGCCACGTTCTTGAAGCACGCGACAGAATTAAACGGCCAAAATATTGATATATAATTTCAGCTTACAGTGGAAAGTACCCGTGACCAGCTTTCGGGAATTTGAGTCCGAAATGCCACGCTTTCGTTGAGAAATTCCCAAATTCCTCAGAGATGTGATAAACAGATTACGGCATTATAAACACAACATAATTCCCTGCTATCGATGACTTTTAGGATTAGCATCCTCTGAAACTTCCTTTAAAATAGACATTGTTATATTTATTTAAAGAATTTACACCCTCGGTCACACGAGGAAGCGAATGACTTTGGGACATATTTTATGTAGTTACCTCAGCCAAACCGGCTTACATAAAATGTACTCGAAACAACAAGAAAAATGAGTCTGTTCACAGACTTGTACTCAAACTTGGAAGGTAGGAATGACGGGGGGCCTGGGTTATGGCTATGGGGAACGGCAAGGAAAATAAACCCCAAAGGCAGTCATAATCATAATCATAAATTATATATCTTTTTTAAATTTCAAAATGGCAGCCAGGGTGATTAGCTTCCTTATTCTTGCTTGTACAGTATCTAACCGGTGGAATTTAAGGTTCAATTCATTTCAGTGACTATATTATAAAAGTCACTATCGTTTCAGCCTACAAAGCTGTGGGCTGGAAGACAGCTTCCTTCACTTCCTTCCTTCCTTCCTTCCTTCCTTCCTTCCTTCCTTCCTTCCTTCCTTTCCTCCCTCCCTCCCTCCCTCCCTCCCATCCATCCTCCCTGACCTTTCTCATCAAAACCCTCCTTCCTTTTTTCCTTCCTTCCTTCGTTCACTCATTTCTCATCAAAACCTCCCTCCCTTCCCTCCTTCCCTGTTGAACCAGTTGTTTATTTTATTTATATGACACTTTTGAGCTGGCATATCTACCTACCTACCTATCGCATCATCCATCCATTATGTACCTAACTACGTCCGTCCACCTACCTACCTACCTACCTACCTACCTACCTATCATCTATCATCCATCCATCATCCAACTATCTTTCTATCTATCTTTCTATCTATCTTCCATCCACCCATCCACCCATCTATCCATCATCTATCTATCATCCATCCATCCACTTATTATCTATCTATCTATCTATCTATCTATCTATCTATCTATCTATCTATCTATCTATCTATCTATCTATCTTCTATCCATCCATCCATCATCTACCTATCATCCATCCATCCATCCACTTATTATCTCTCTCTCTCTCTCTCTCTCTCTCTCTCTCTCTTATATGCCAATTTTGAATCAATTTATATTGACTCAAAGAAGTGATGGTCGCTCAGAATTCAATGACAAAAGGAAATCCTTACCGGTGTGTTTAGCTGCACTCACAATGTCCTTTAGCACAGGTAGTCCTCGATTTACATCTATTCGTTTAGCGACCGTTCCAAGTTACAATGGCACCGAAAAAAGTTACTTCGGAGCATTACACACACTTACAACCTTCGCAGCATCTTATTTAGTTGGATCATGAAACATCTGCAAGAAGACAACCAAGCTCAGAGAGCACCCAGAAGCTCACAGTCCGACCCCGAGCTACAAATATTCTCTTCTGTCGACAGAAAAATGTATTTCGTGTAAGCTTCTTGGTTGAGCTAACTTATTTGCACATTTGTGAAAACGAATGCTTGGATCCGAAAGCTATTTACCTAAGGCAGGGGTCTCCAATCTCGGCAACTTTAAGACTTGTGGACTTCAACTCCCAGAATTCCTCAGCCAGCAAAGCTTTGCTGGCTGAGGAATTCTGGGAGTTGAAGTCCACAAGTCTTAAAGTTGCCGAGATTGGAGACCCCTGACCTAAGTTTTAAAGCTCTCAAGCACATTTAGATTTTTTGGGGGGTTGCCACAAGTCCACCTACCCGCTGGCGTTTGTGAAGGGAGAATGCCAGTCTTTGGTCAGTGAGTAAAATCCTTTTTTTTTTTTTAATCTGCAAAGGATGGGAAGGAACAAGACAGATATGACGGCAACGGACAATAAACGTTCCTTCCACCTTGAAGTTAAAAGCCAGCAGAGAAAAAGGCTGTTGGAGCTCTTGATTGTTTGCATTAAAATCCCAGGGCCCATCAGAGGAAGAAAAAAAAAATCGGCTGATGAGTAGCTATTTGGCCACACACAGAGCTGTTATTTTTCATCCACTTTAATAATCAAAGAGTTCACATTCATTCCTAATGCAGGGCTGATGAACAAGGGATGAGGAGGTGGCCATTTGACTGATGAGCTACAATGACAGCTGAGGCTTGATTAAAATTAGCCCCCCTCCCCCCCTTTTTCCCCCATGGGGGGCAACGAACAAGATGGGGGTGCACCTACAACTTGGAACACATTTTTATTGCGAAAGAAAAGGAACACGAGGTCTGTTTATTCTGTGGGAGAAAAGCACCACAAAAGGTGTTTCTGTCATCCATCCATCCATCCAATTTAGAATCTTTCTTTCTTTCTTTCTTTCTTTCTTTCTTTCTTTCTTTCTTTCTTTCTTTCTTTCTTTCTTTCTTTCTTTCTTTCTTTCTCTTCCTTCCTTTTTCTTTCTCACTCTCCCTCCTTCCTTTATTTTCTTTCCTTACTTTCTTTAGTTCTCTCCTCCCTCCCTCTTTCTTTCCTTAACTTTCTTTAGTTCTCTCCTTTCTCCCTCCCTCTTTTTCTGTCTCTCCCTTCCTTCCTTCCTTTCTCCCCTCCCTCCCTCCTTCTCCCTTCTTTTCTTTCTTTTCTTGCTTTCATTCTCTCTCTCTCCCTACCTACCTTTTTTCTCTCCCTTCCTTCCTTCCTTCTTTCCTTCCTCCCTCCCTCTCTTTCTTTCTCTTTCCTTCCTTCCTCCCTCCCTCCCTCCCTCCCTTTCTTTCTCCTTCCTTCCTTCCTTCCTTCCTTCCTTCCTTCCTTCCTTCCTTCCTTCCTTCCTTCCTTCCTTATTTACTTACTTACTTACTTACTTACTTACTTACTTACTTACTTACTTACTTAAATGAATGGTTGTTATATCAAGGACTACCTGTATACACACACACACACACACACACACACACACACACACACACAAGGGGGAAAAAGATCACATCATCTGAATGCACAGAGGTCTTCATTCACACATACTTCCGTGTATTCAAAACATTGGATGGCTTTCAACATTTCAGAAACTCTGGGGACAATTTCAAGAGCGGTAGGCACTGGTCTAATTATTTAGTTCGTGAAAGACAATAATTGCTTGGTTTGGAAGTAATGAGATAATTCAGATGTAAATGCATTTTTGAGAGGGAATGTTAATAATGGCTAATCTAGAAAATGAGGTTAGAAACAAAAGAATATTTTTGTCTTTTTTTAAATGGAACGCTTAAAGCCGTTCCGAATAATATGCAGCGGGGAGATCACTTAAGAGGGGCGTGTCTCCCAGCCTGAAGAATCCGATAGGTTAAGCAGAATTGAAATGACAGCCTTCTGTCAAATCAAGAAGACAGTGTTGAGTTTGTTTGCTTTTTTATTATTATTTGTATAACATCTGTCTCAACTAGAGGCGAATTAATCGGAAATGAACTCGAAGTGCACCTAGTTAGATGCCGTGTAGTTAAGCTCCATTCCCAGAAACTTCAGAGATAGATATTTACCTTTCCAACATGGTTTCCCAACCTTGGCAACTTTAAGACGTGTGGACTTCAACTCCCAGAATTCCCCAGCCAGCTAGGTACCGCCCCCCACCCCCCCACCCCCAGTCACTCTTGCTCAGCAAACATTTAAATACACAACTTCGAATAGGATGGTCCTCTTGTTCCTAAGCCTCTGATTTAAGGCGATTACTTAAATCTTCTGAAAAATCCAGCAGACATTTATCCTCTTAGAAGTGGATAACCCATTTAAGCAAAACGTATTAAATAAGTTTTACTTTTAATATGGAACATGTGCAGCTTTGGAGTCCCTGGTATCTCTTGTTCCTAATAATTAAGTTCTCGGCAGCGTCTGTTCACCAATGGTGGGTTGTGATGCAACCTGGCCCCTCTTTAGATCAGAGCTGCTTCCCAGAATAAAATAACAGATCTAAAACCTTTCTTTGAGAAATTTCTTTTAGAAGGCGAGTATGTTTTGAACGCAGTATGTTTTGGATGCGGTGGCTCAGTGGCTAAGACGCTGAGCTTGTCGATCAAAAGGTCGGCAGTTCAGCGGTTCGAATCCCGAGTGCCGCCTAACGGGGTGAGCTCCCGTGACTTGTCCCAGCTTCTGCCAACCTAGCAGTTCGAAAGCAGGTAAAAAAAATGCAAGTAGAAAAATAGGGACCACCTTTGGTGGGAAGGGAACAGCATTCTGTGTGCCTTTGGCATTTAGCAGTGGTGAAATGTAAAATTTGTTACTACCGGTTCTGTGGGCATAGCTTGGTGGTGGGAATTTAATGTGACTGGGTGGGCGTGGCCAACTTTTTTTTTTTTTAACTTTTAAAAGCATTTTTTCTACAACCTCTTCTGGGCATGGGGGAAGGGCAGGGATTTTTGCTACCGGTTCTCTGAACCACCTGCCGTCATCACTACCGGGCGATCCGGTCTGAACCGGGAGCATTTTCACCCCTGGCGTTTAGTCTTGCCCGCCATATGACAACAGAGACGTCTTCGGATAGCGCTGGCTCTTTGGCTTTGAAATGGAGATGAGCACCGCCCCCTAGAGTCAGGAACATCTAGCACATATGTGCGAGGGGAACCTTTACCTTTATATTTTGAATGGATCTGTCTTTCCTGAATGCTCAGGAAGATAATTCTATCTCAGCATCTCCTTCTGTCCTACTATCGCAGCACCATTGAGTGTCCTGACATACGGCATTCTTGCATGGTATGGGAGCAGCTCTGTAGTGGACAAAAAAGCTCTACAGAGAATCATTAAAACTGCCCAGAATATCATACCAGCCCTGGACGACATCTTCGCATCTCGCTGTTTGAGGAAGTTGCATAACATTCTCCGAGACTCTTCCCGTCCTGCTTACAATCTTTTTGGACCGTTGCCTTCTGGCAGAAGAGACAGAACAATTAAAACTCGGACCACACGTCTTCTGAATAGTTTTTATCCCAGAGCTATAATTGCACTCAACAATGAACTAAAGGGCCACCATTGTTGGACAGCATTACTTGGTCTGTTGTGTGGATGTTTGGGTGGTTTTAGGGGTGGGGAATTATGGTAGGGGGTTGTTTGAGGATTATTATGTGAGTTGGACCTGGTTTTTGGGTGTTAAGTGAATTTTGTTGAATGGGTATACTGTGTATACATGTACAATGACAATAAAGATATTTATTATTAATCTCCTTGGCCATGAAATATTCTTGGCTTTCTCTTTGTTAAATAAAGCAATTTCGTTGAACGTTTAGGAGATGGATCTGTTTATGGGGTTGGGGATTAGATCTCTTCTGGAGACACATTTCAAGGCTGTGGGCCCAGGAGATGGCACTATAGAATCTTGTTTTTCTTTCTAATTTATGCAGATCAGGAAGAACTACGGTAGTAATGTGTCAAGGCAATCCGGGATCCTTTCCGACAGAGATAGGGAGCAGGGAAGATTAAGGCATCACTCTGGAAGGTAAGAGGAGGCAGGTTTTAATTACAAGACAGGAAGGCAGATCCAGGCTATGTGGGAGAGGTGATCTGGGACTGTCAGACTCAGCCTGGGGCTTCAGACTGGCTGTTACAGAGTCAACGGTGCAAATGCATATTCTGAGCTCCGGAAAGCCCTTGTCAAAATCATGGTGATCCTTGTTTTACAAGACCTTGAATCAAATTTGGCTGGCTGTCATGCTAAGGAGGTTTGGAAAAGTTATAGATTCTTTCTATCATCTATCTATCTATCTATCTATCTATCTATCTATCTATCTATCTATCTATCTATCTATCTATCTATCTATCATCTATCTATCTATCTCTTCTATCTATCTATCTATCTATCTATCTATCTATCTATCTATCTATCTATCTATCTATCATCTATCTATCTATCTATCTATCTATCTATCTATCTATCTATCTATCTATCTATAACTTCTATCTATCTATCTATCTATCTATCTATCTATCTATCTATCTATCTATCTATCTATCTATCTATCTATCTATGTTTCCCTGAAAATAAGACACTGTCTTATATTTTTTTTTGAACCCTGAAATAAGCGCTTGGCCTTATTTTCGAGGAGCTCTTATTGTTTTGGGGTGCATGGAGCAAGACGGGGCTCCTCTTGCCATCTTACCTGATTTCCAGCTCTGTCTCCCTAACCCTAACCAGAGGAAATGGCAGGGACCAGCAGCGCATGCGTTTACATATTTTTGGGGAGGGCTTATTTTTTTGGGGGGGGGGTATTTTAGTGCATGTGCTCAAAAGCCCGATTGGGCTTATTATCCAGGGAGGTCTTATTTTCGGGAAAACATCCATCCATCTACCCACCCACCATCCTGAGTCTGCGGAAAAGGGCAGCATATAAATCAAACTAATAACTAACTAACTAACTAACTAACTAACTAACTAACTAACTAACTAACTAACTAACTAACTAAATCCATCCATCCATCCATCCATCCATCCATCCATCCATCCATCCATCCATCTATCTATCTATCTATCTATCTATCTATCTCAATTCCAGGTTCTCTTTGTCTGTCAGAAGACAGTGGTGCTGATAGATGTAGCCTTACCAAGTGACAGCAACACGAGGAAGATGGAGGACCAAAAGCAGGGAAAAGTACCACGGCCAGAAGGAGGACCTTGAGAACATGTGGAAAGTTAAGGCCAAAGAGATCCCACCGGGACTCCTAAGCTGGCAGAGTGGCTCCAACAGATCCCAAGAACGACATCAGTGCTGTCTGTCCAGAAGAGCGAAGTGCTAGGAACAGCCAAGATCCTGCGCAGAACCCTCAAATCCCCAGGCCCCTGATAGAAGCCCTGAGATTGGGAAGACGCATGCCACCCACAGAGTTCAGATGGGATTTTTTTTTTTAAATATAGTATATATTTGAATGAGAAAAGCCTAGATTAATGGGTATCATTTTTCTCTTGAATAAAATATCATTTTTCTCTTGAATAAGATACACCTCTCTGCTCCAATTTATACGATAGTATCTCAAAGTGTTATTTTCCACCTATCTCAATCAATACACAATAAACAGTCACTCTAGAGGAAAATTAATCTCTATAAAAGATCTCTCTGGGTACATGAGTGAATGTGCGTGGACCAGCATGCGTAATTCCTTAGAGAACGGAACGGAGGCACTGACATTTAGGGAAGATGTCTTAAAAAGTTCATTCTGCTAACATTCTGCCACGTAACCAGCATCAATAATACTTAACCCAACTCTGACATAACTAAGTATAATCGATTACATTAGCATCTTTGGGCATTGGGGCCAAGAGACAGTTTTGTCCCTTAGGCTTATTCTCTAGATAAAAATAATATACCCTTTCTCTGGCCAACTCATATATTCAAGCTAAGCTCAAAAAAAGTGGGAGGGGGGGATTACTTTGGTATATTACAGAGATAATCTGCCTGGATTCCCTTATGAGCAACAATGTGATAAGACAAATATACCAGGCAATAAATTTAGCAGCTATTTGTTCAGTTATTAGTCCTACGACTTACGACCACATTTGAGTCCCAAATTTCTAAACTCATTAAGTGAGTTTTGCCCCATTTTATGACCTTCCTTGCCATAGTTGTTCAGTGAAGTGGTGTAGGGTTTTCCTGCCTAGGCAGGGGGTGGACTGGAAGACCTCCAAGGTCCCTTCCAACTCTGTTATTCTGTTCTGTTCTCAATCACTGCAGGTGTTAAGTTAGCAGCTTCGGCATTGACTCTGCTGGTCAGAAGGTTGCAAATGATCCCGGGATACTGCAACTGTCATAAATATGAGTCAGTTGTTAAGCTTCTGAATTTTGATGTGGGGATGCTGCAATGGTCATAAGTGTGAAAAACGGTGATAAGTCACTTTTTCCAGTGCCGTTGTAACTTTGAACGGTTACTAAACAAATAGTTATAAGTCGAGGACTACCTGTAGTAAATTCGGGATAAATTACTTGTGTTCTAATCCCAAAGATTAGATTAGATTAGATTAGATTAGATTAGATTAGATTAGATTAGATTAGATTAGATTAGATTAGATTAGATTAGATTCCTTATTTATTCACAAAACTATAACTCCTTATTCTGCTAATGATTTGGGATTACTTGACGCAAGTTTTAATTCAATACTTTCTGTTGTCAACTTGCAAAGCTTTCAAGTTGCCATGAGCAGGAGGGAGGGAGAACTGAAGTGAATTCCATACATTCTTTCTGACCGCAATCGGAAGGAGGGTATTAGGTTTCACAGCCAGCCAAAGTGGTTAATTGGAGAATGTGATTTATGACATGGCCAGAGAGGAGGGGAGAGACAGGGTCATAGGGGAACGTAAATCTACGTAGGATCAGTCCTAACTGCATCCAAGTATTGCCGGAATGGTGCTCCTAATAAATGAATATATTTCCTTTGAAGTTTGGATCATGGCTCATGAATTAATTAGGGCATCTTTCGGAAATTTGACATCTGTTCCTGTGAGGGGAGGGGGTTTGTATGTACATGTAGTCCTCAATTTATAACAGTTCATTTAGTGGCCATTCGAGGTTACAACGCCACTGAAAAAGTGACTTATGACCGTTTTTCACACTTAAAACTGTTGCAGCATCCACACAGTCAGGTGATCAAAATTCAGATGGTTGGCAACTGCTTCATACTGATGACGGTCGCAGTGTCCCAGGGTCACGCGATCCTCTTTTTACAACCTTCTGACAAGCAAAATCAAAAGGGGGAAGCCAGATTCGCTTAACAACCGTGCGACTAACTTAACAACGGCAACGATTCGCTTAACAACTTTGGCAAGAAGAGTCGGGGGGGAAAAGGGGCAAAAAGTCACCTAACCAATATCTCACTTAGCAGCAGAACAGAAATTTTGGACGCCACTTTGGCCGTAAGTCGAGGACTCCCCGTATTGAGTCCAGGCTGGAACTTAGGATTTTGATCCCCTTGCTTAAAGGGGGTTTGTTTGTGCAAGCAAACAATGCTTGTCAAGACAATTGTACATCCGGTGGAAAACAGAGCAAGGAAAAGTGTCTCTCGGTTGAGGCTAAAGCGGCAGGCAGGATAACAGCCCTGACCCCGGAAGACCCTCTCGGTATTGTAAGAGAGTTTTATTATTCTCGCTCAAGGACGGGCTCGGCAAGCAACAGGCATTATCTGAATCGCATTAGCGTCTGCAGGGACACACACACGCACACACACGCTAAAACGCTTCACTTTTAAATGGTGAGATTTTTCCCAGCTGGGTCAAGACCAACAAAATCTATTCGGTTGAAGCCGGATGTCTCCAATGGCAACTAGCGAAGGGGCAAAAGTTCCTGGGAAGATCTCAAGGCCTCGGTTTGCAGACAGAAGCCACGGTTTGATCGTGGTCCAAAATTCAGGAGACCTGAAGAAGGAGGCATGACAGGCACCGCCAAAGAATAGGCGGTCCATTGGAAGACAAGAGGCAAAATTGGGACTGGGAACCTCTGCCTTGAAACCATCAGCCCCATATAAACCATCTGCACACCTCTCCTGCTCCTCTTCCTCCCTCCTCTTCTCTTTCTTCTACTCCCCTCTTCTGTTTCTTGCCCTCTTTTTCTTCTCTTTCTCTTTCTCCTCCTCTTTTCCTCCTCCTCCTCCTCCACCCCTCCTCTTCCTCTTCCTCCCCCTTCTCCTTCCATTCCTCATCTTCTCCTCTTCCTCTTAACTCCTTCCCCATCCCCTCCTCTTCCCCCTCCTCCCCATCTCCTCCTCTTTCTCTCCGCCTCTTTTCTAACTCCTTCTCCTTCCTCTCTTCCTTGCCCTCCTCCTTCCCCTCATCTTTTTATTATCATCTCTTCTCTTCTTCTTCTTCCTCTTCCTCCCCCCTTCCCCATCCCCTCTTCTTTGTCCTCCTCGTTCCCCTCCTCCTCCTCTCTTCTTTGTCCTCCTCATCTTCTCCTCCTTCTCCTCTTTTCCCCCTTTTCCTCCTCCTCTCCTCCTCCTCCTCCCAATCACTCCTGGGCATAGTCTTTAAAGCCAAATTCCTTTCAAAGGAACCTTTGTATTTGAATCAAGTCAAAGAAAAGTAGCATAACATGAGCCAGATCTTAGAAATAACCCTGTAGTCAAACATGATTGACTGACTTGACATATGAGGATGTGGCTCCTCCAAATCTTCCTTGCATTGCATAATTGAAGTCACATCATTTGATTGGGTGAATCAAGAGAGTTATTGAAAAGATTAGAAGTGGAGACTTGGAATAAAGTCCTTTGGCTAAGATCTATGATAGACTTAGTTATGATAACAGCAACCACCTCCAAAAAAAAAAAGAAAAGAAAAGAAAATCTACCCTGGGAATTGCAAATGAATTCAAAATAAGTTTACTAATAGTCAGCCACACAATTTATGCGAGCTAATACTCAATCTCACAATTTATGGAAATGAAGGCCGTAAAACTTGAGACTGGGGCTCAAAATAGCACACAGTTTTCTAAACACTTTTACATTTACAAAATAGTACTTCAAGGCTTTCCTCTTTTATTTTTGGGTTTGTTTCTTGATAATCCCAGATTCTAAATTTGTCTCCTACGCCGGCAGAACATAAAACGCTTAAATTTTAAGTCAGCTCCCTGCCATGTTCGCACCAACAAGTCTCGCCCAAAAACCTTGCAACAGCTTTGCGGCCCATCTTATATTACATTTCAAGCTCGTGTTTTATGTGCATTTTAAAGCAATGGAAAATAAAAACCGACAACGGGGAAGAAAGAGGCAGGAGCCCCACAGAAGAAAGTCAACGAGAAGAGTTTGGGCTGCGTAAATTACTCCAAGCCATAAATCCAGTCCTACCAATGAGATCTTTGATTAGAGTGAAATAGTGACTTTCCAAAAAAGGGAGTGAAATAGTAGTTGGGGTGGGGGTGGGGGGACAAGAAATCATCACAACGTTTGCAGCCAACACCAGATCTTGCTAGGATGGCAGTAAAAACACCCTATTGCCAAGGACTAGGTGGGTGAGGACACCCTAACTGTTGTGGCCCGCCAGCGGAGCTGGCAGCAGAATCGGACAGTGGGGAGGTTGGTGAGGAACTTGGGCCAGTCCTGGGGGCTGGGGAAAACTCGGACGAGGGCTCTGTATTGGAGGCAGAGAGGGAGATAGACAGCAGTGAGGCAGAGGAACAGATGGAGCCCGTTCCCAGTGTGCGCATGCACAGAGCTGCCAGAAGACAAGAACAGCTCAGAAAGCAGGGTCAACTCGGGAGTAAAACCACACCTTGGAGGTGATTGGCCCCTCCCACAGGAAACAAAAGAGGAGCAAATGGGGAGGGGGCTTTTGCAGGAAACAATTCATTCGGTCGGTCGTCTCTGTTAGGATATGGTGTAAACCTAACAAGTTGTCCAGGCAATATATGTGTGCTATAACTTTAAATGTATTCTGTAACTTTAAATGTAATGCTGGGTAATTGTACTGATGAGTCATTGTAACTGACTGCTGACTAACTGCTGACTGCAATTATCATAATTGTACTGTTGAGTCATTGCACTGCTGACTTCACTTATCTTAAGTGGATAATTACTAGTGTAAACTGTATATAAGAAGGAAGCCGAGCTATAGTCATTGTTGGACCTGCTCTCATCGTTGTTGGACCTGCTCTCATTATTGCTTGACTTGCTGCTTGACTGGAACTGTTGATTGGAACTGTTACTGTCGTGTGTGAAGACGTGGATGGATATGCTACCAGCGTGATTTGTTACCAGCGTGAATTGCTGTTTATTACCAACTGCTGTTTGTCTGGTAAGAAAATATCTGTAACTTTGGACTGATTTGAATGGCTAAAGACTTGGATTGACTAAAAGACTATGCAATTGTTTTTCACTACAAAGTAAAAGCTTTGTTAAACCAGTTTGTATGTATTGTATTCATTGCTCTCAGTACCGTTTCTCTGTGCACTTACTCTGCTGGTTGGTAACACAACAATATCCTTAACGTCTCAAGAGTGGAAGATCTGTTCGTGACTCTAAGAGACTCTGTGCCAAGTTTTGCCTTGCTCTGCGTTTGGAAACAAGCTATCTGGCAGCTTTCCAAGCGAGATAAGGTTTGTGTTGATAACTATTCCTCTGAAAGACTGTTTGCCAAGCCTTGCTGACTGCGAATGAAAGGAATTCACAGTTGTGTAAATAAAAGGGGTTTTGCCGAGACCAAGACTCTGCCTTCTTCTTTTTAAAAAGCCTAAGTCAGAACGCTCACAGCTGAGTAAAAGCCCTCCAGAACTGAGGGCAAGGCAGTCCTCAATGGGGTAACTCCAGACCCCCTCACTTCCCCCAAGCCCAGCAAGGAGGAGATGACCAGATAAACTGCTACCAACAGCCAACAAAGAGTCCAAGTGAGATATACAATAGCCCAGGCATGGAAGTACCAACCCAGACAGACAATCAAACAGTAAACAACAGCCCAATCAAAGAACGACCAAGAACATCCCCACCAAGACTGACAGAATAAGCTACTAGTATATAAACTGAAGGCAAAACCCACTTCCTTCTAGCATTGATGATGTTATCTAGTTGGGTCGTGAAACGTCTGGGAGCAACCAACCACGCTCAGAGAGCACCAAGAACCCCACTGTTGTTGTTTCTCCTTCTCCTTCTTCCTCCTCCTCCTCTTCTTCTCCTCCTTCTTCTTCTCCTCCTCCACCTCTTTTCCTTCTTCTTCTTCTTGCTTCTGCTTCTTCTCCTCCTCCCTCCTCCACCTCTGTTTTCTTCTTTTCCTTCTTCTTTTCCTTCTTCTTTTCCTCCTCCTCTTCCTTCCCTTCTTCCTCCTCTTTCTTCTCTTTCTCCTCCTTCCCTCCTCCTCCTCCCTCTCCTCCTTCTCTTTCTCCTCCTCCTCCTCTTCTCCTTCTTCCCCCCCTCCTCTTCCTCTCTGCAAACCCCACTCTCTTCTACCCCTGACGACGTTGGGTCATGAAATGTTTGAAAGCAAACAACCAAGCTCAGCGAGTAGAAAGGACCTCACAGCCACCGTTCAGTGCCACTGACCCTTATCTAACTCCAAGCAGTGTTGAGCGTTACTTGAAAAGATTCCCGTCTATGGGCTTTTAGCAATAAATCAGCTTAATTGAACCTTCAAGGCTGATAAAAACACAGATACAGGTAGTCCTCGATTTACGACCACAATTGAGCCCACAATTTCTGTTGCTGAGCGAGACAGTTGTTAAAATGAATATTGCCCCGTTTTATGACTTTTCTCACCACCGGTTGTTAAGCAAATCCCTAAAGTTGTTAAGTTAGCGACACATGTTCAAAGTGAATCTGGCTTCCCCATGGACCTTGCTTCTCAGAAGGTCACAAAAGGGAGTCAGGCATGACCCCAAGACACTGCGACTATCATAAATATGAGCCAGTTGCCAAGCATCTGAATTTTGGTCATGTGACCATGAGGAGGCTGCATCGGTCACAAGTATAAAAAATGGTTGTATGTCACTTTTTTCCACTGCCGTTGTTGATTTCGAACGGTCACTAAAGGAACGGTTGTAAGCCAAGGACTCCCTGTATAGAATGGACTACTCTGAATTCTTGCCTTATGGCATACGGTAGGTCTGATCCCCAGGAAGGAAGGGCTGCATTACAGAGGAGTAAGAAAAAACCCAGTTCAGGTTGTTTGTGTGAGAGAAAGTGGGTGAAGACTGGTCCTCCTCAATAGTTCCCAGAGAGTATTCTTCATGTATATAGTACTGTGCTTCAGTCTGGCAAGATTCAGTCTATAGGCATGGAACAAGAAAGAAACCTGCTTCGAAGAATCACCATAGGGCAGTGATGGTGAATCTTTTCGGCACCGAGTGCCAAAAAGGTCACGCGGAAACATCTTGTGCACGCATACACGCTCATAGGGGCCACACTCCGGAAAAGCCGAACCTCCAGGTTCTAGTGTGCATGGGTGCCCAATGATCAGCTGGCTGGCGCGCATGTGCATACCGGTTTTTGGCACTGCCACCCATGTGAAGGGATCGCACTCCGAAAAAGCCAAACTTCCAGGTTCTGGCACTCATGCGCACCTGACAATCAGCTGGCTGACACACATGTGCACATTAGTTTCCAGGACTGCCATGTGTGCAGACAGCTGATCGTCACGGGCACATGCGCGCCAGAAACCCAAGAGACGAACAGGCAAGGCCACGCACGCCGGCCGACATGGCTTCGCGTGCCACTTTGGGCACGCGTGCCATAGGTTCACCATCACGGCCATTGGTCTTTCTTGGGTTCTGGCGCTCCGACGTTTTGACCACTTCATCCATATTTCAGAAGAAGAGGACCTCTTTTGTATCACTTCGCTTGCCCATCCCCTTCCACTCGTTCCACCCTGCCGTCTCAACACGGTTTAGTTCCAGCTGACGGAGCCTCACAAATGTAAGAAAGAGATGCTTTCTGATCTTGTTTCCGTGGCAACGCGAGAAAGCCATCAACAAACGCTAATGTTGTGTACTGTAGATCAAGATCCTTGGCAGGCTGTTGCAGCTCAGCAGATTGGCATCTCTCCCACCCGAGCGCCAAAGTGTTCCCACACAGAAGGCTGTATTGCCATCGCCTCGTGTGGCCTCCGAAACACAAAAGCAAGCAAGCAACGCAGAAGACTGTTTATTGGGAAGACAAGCCAGCATGTGCAGCACTCCAGAATCAGAAGGACAAGATTCACTGACGGTTAGGATCTAGAGGTTAAGGAGGCACTGGGCTAGAAAAATAAAGGAGACTGGGAGTTCTAGTCCTGCCTTAGCCATAAAAGCTATCTGGGTGACGTTGGACCAATCACCGGGAGACTGGGAGTTCTAGTCCCGCCTTTGGCATGAAAGCCAGCTGGGTGACTTTGGACCAATCACCGGGAGACTGGGAGTTCTAGTCCCGCCTTTGGCATGAAAGCCAGCTGGGTGACTTTGGACCAATCACTGGGAGACTGGGAGTTCTAATCCCACTTTAGGCATGAAAGCTGGTTAGGTGATTTTGGACCAATCACTGGGAGACTGGGAGTTCTAATCCCACCTTAGGCATGAAAGCCAGCTGGGTGACTTTGGACCAATCACCGGGAGACTGGGAGTTCTAGTCCCGCCTTTGGCATGAAAGCCAGCTGGGTGACGTTGGACCAATCACTGGGAGACTGGGAGTTCTAATCCCACTTTAGGCATGAAAGCTGGTTAGGTGACTTTGGACCAATCACTGGGAGACTGGGAGTTCTAATCCCACCTTAGGCATGAAAGCTGGTTAGGTGACTTTGGACCAATCACTGGGAGACTGGGAGTTCTAATCCCGCCTTAGGCATGAAAGCCAGCTGGGTGACTTTGGACCAATCACCGGGAGACGATGAGTTCTAGTCCCACTTTAGGAATGAAAACCGGCTGGGTGACTTTGGACCAGTCCTTCTCTCTCAGCCCAATCCACCTCACAGGGTTGTTGTTGAGGGGAAAATAGGAAGAGGAAGGTGTGCTGGATATGTTCGTCAACTTGCACTATTTTAAAAAATAATAAAGTCAGCATACGAATGAATGAATGAATGAATGAATGAATGAATGAATGAATGAATGAATAAATAAATAAATAAATAAATAAATAAATAAATAAATAAATAAATAAATAAATAAATAAATAAATAAATAAATAAATTACTTACAACATTTTTTAAAAAATCCACTGGATAATAAAAATCTGTAAGAAAAAAAAAAAACACTCCCCACCCCTCGTGGGAGCAAGCACACAAATCAAATCAGCCTTATTGTTTTCCACAAAAAAGCAAAACCCCTCAAATGATCTTTTCCATGAAGGAAAAGGGAAAAATGTGAAGAATTCCTCAAATAAGGAAACCAAAGGTTTGCATTACAATACACCGCAATACACTGGATTTTTGTGGATGTATGTCCGATTTACAGCAGCGCAGATTGGCGAGTACATTCACTGATGCTTTTTTTTTTAAAAAAAAAAAAACCTACTGGGTATCTCTAGAGCAGAGGCGGGGAACGATGGCCCTTTTATGACCTGTGGACTTCAACTCCCAGAATTCCTGAGCCGGCCTTTTGTGACCTTTTGAGACAGGCTGGAATTCTGGGAGTTGAAGTCCACGGCAGTGGTGGGTTGCTCCTGGTTCGGACCGGTTCTATAGAACCGGTAGTAAAACCGGCGTGAGGCTTCGCCCACCCGCCACGACGTCATCACGGGTGATCTGCGCATGTGCATCTGCGCGCGCGGTCCCGTTGCAAACCGGTAGTAAAGGTAAGTAGAACCCACCCCTGGTCCACAGGGCCGTAAAAGGGGGCTCGTTCCCCATCCCTGCTTCTAAGAGTGTCTGTTCCCCATTTTAAGAATTAAGCCTGGTATAGTAACAACTCTGCAGAGCTTGGCGGCTGAAAATAAACAAAAATTGTGAATCCAGGCCAATTAGCCAGTTTCCATTCAGGGGCGTTGTTGCCCACCGTTCTGCCTTTCGACAACCGCGTCATTAACTCCCAATGCAGACAATCGCACACCCCATCATGCCAAACTCCAAACACCCTTTCATTAAGCTGTCTTCGGATTTGCTTAGCGGCCACCAACGGCATCCAACTTCATGAGCGGCAGAGGGGAAATTGAGCAGGGTCTTCTCCCTGCCTCTATAATTCAATCAAGAGGCATCACTTCGCCATAATGAAGCTGCGCGGCCCTGCCGTAGAGACGGGGTGGTAGCTCTCTGACAATCAGAAACCCTGTTTCATCCCATTCACTTCTGCTCTCCCAGTTAACAGGGAGTCCTCGACTTACGACCACTCTTTTCATAAGCATTCCAAGTTACAACCCCTCCCTCCCTCTCTCTCTCTCTCTCTCTCTCTCTCTCTCTCTCTTTAATTAAAAGAAGCGACATAATATCAGTGTTCCAATATCTCAGGGGCTGCCCCAAAGAAGAGGGAGTCAAGCTATTCTCCAAAGCACCTGAGGGCAGGACAAGAAGCAACGGGTGGAAACTCATCAAGGAGAGAAGCAACTTAGAACTAAGGAGAAATTTTCTGACAATGAGAACAATTAATCAGAGGGAGGGAGGGAGGAAGGAAAGAAGGAGAAAGAGATAGAGAAGGAAGGGAAGAAAGAGAGTAGGGGAGGGAGGGAGGGAGGGAGGGAGGGAGGGAGGGAGGAAGGAAGGAAGGAAGGAAGGAAGGAAGGGATGAGAGAAGGAAGGGATGAGAGAAGGAAGGAAAGGAAAGAGAGTAGGGGAGGGAGGAAGGAGGAAAGGAAGGAAGAAAGGAAGGATATTCTGCCTTAGCCAATAAGAACACATTGATTCAATAATGAAATCATTGATTGGTTGAAAGCCAAAGGCCGATAAACGCTTCAGAAGAGTTCCTTGGAAAAGCTTTCTAGCTAAAGATTCACCCAAGTTGAAATAAACCCCTGAACATACATAGATCTCTTGGCAATTTGATGCGAGAGATCTGTCCCTGCCTCCTTCCGTGATTCTTCACGTTGAAGGACCACCCAATCTAAAGTAGATCCCTGGCATTCCAAGGGGGGGAGGGGCAGGGGGGCTTCCCATACAGGCATTAACCACCTTCGATCCTGCTTCGCTTTTTTCAGATCAAGCCAAGGTTAGCCAGATGCTGCCATCTGCTGTAGGCAGGGCTTCAACTAAGTTCCAGATGTTGCCAATCTTACTGTGAAATTTTTTTTAATTTTTTTTATTTTTTTAATTTGATTGATATGCCGCCCTTCTCCGGAGACTCAGGGCAGCTTACAATGCTTTTAAGCAATAGCCTTCATCCTTTTGTATATTTATACAAAGTCAGCTTATTGCCCCCACAATCCGGGTCCTCATTTCACCTACCTTAGAAAGGATGGAAGGCTGAGTCAACCTTGAGCCTGGGGAGATTCGAACTTACAGTAACTGCAGACAGCTGGTGTTAATCACAATGCTATCAGTCTGCTGAGCCACCTGGCCCTTTTCTCATTATCTCTAGGGTCCACTTTTTGACCAAAATATCAGTAGCTTCGTCACAAACTGAAGTAGCTTTTCTTCCCAGGAACCAAAATAAGAAAGTTTCTACAGGTAGACCTCGACTCATAAATAATAAAATTTAATGATCGTTCAAATTTGACACTGAAAAGGCACGGACTTATGGCCGTTTTTCACACTTACAATGGTTGCCGCCTCCCCACAGTCACATGATCAGAATTCAGATGCTTGGCAACAGACTCATATTTATGACGGTCGCAGTGTCTCAGGATCACGTGATCGCCTTTTGGGACCTTCTGACAAGCAAAGTCAGATTCGCTTAACAACAGTGTGGCTAACTTAATGACCGCAGTGATTTGCTTAACATCTGTGGCAAGAAAGGTCGTAAAACGGGGCAAAACTCGCAAAGGTCTCATTTAGCAACGTAAATTTTGAATTGTGGTCGTAAGTCGAGGACTGCCTATATATTCAGTTCTGCATGGAAGGTGAGCAATAACCTTGTCCATAGTAAGTACTGTGTGGATAGACAATAGATCTATAGATGGTATTTGTGAAGCAAATTAAAGATGCTATAGAAAACAAAACAAAACCATCTGATTTTGCTCAAACCAACAGAAGTAGGTGATTTTTGGGAAGGGAGGGGCTGTTTCTGAACTTTAATAAATTAGAACAATGATCCGGGATCTCACAGAGAGGCAGAAAAGATTCCAGCGGGATCCTAAACAAAGGCCTCGATTAATTGCTTCCATTATTATTGGAATCATTGTTGTTCAATATTCCATTATTTATATGGTGACATTATCAGAATATGAAACATAAAGAAAAACAAAGACAGAGGGAAAGAAGAAATGGGGGAAAGAGAAGTGTGGGCTAAGAGGAAATAAAAAAGGAAAAAAAAGAATTAATTCCCACTTTTTTCCAGTGCAATGGAATAAAAAAATAAATAAAATACAGCCTCGACTTTTGAGTTGTGTATGCTTGGTACATACTACCCATTTCTGTAACAATAGTCCTATCTAATCCGTAAGTCTCTAAATCAGAATTTCATATTTTGTTTTCTTAGCTGGAACACAAAGTCTATAACTGTTTACAAGTAGAAACAAAAATGGATATATTCCTTTTCTTTAGTTAACACAGGATTTGGCCCTCTACACCAACTCCATTTTTCCATCCATTCATCCTCACATTGCGGGAACCGACGAAATTTCCTGACAGTGAGAACAATTAACCAGTGGAACAAAAGTTGCCTTCAGAAGTTGTGGGCCCTCCATCACTGAAGGTTTTTAAGAAGAAACGAGACAGCCACTTATCTGAAATGGTGTAGGGTCTCCCTCTTGAGCAGGGGGCTGGACTAGAACAGGGGTCTCCAACCTTTCAGACCTCAGGGACCACTAAATTCATAATTTTAAATCCCGCAGATCACTAATATGATCTGCCTAATGACTGGCTGGGTGGGTGTGGCTAGGTGGTCATGTGACTGGGTGGGCGTGGTCAACTCGATGTCACTCGCGTTGAGGGGCGCCTCGCCAGCCTCTACTCGCCCCTCCCCTCCCAGCCACTCCTTGCCTCCCCGCCCGGGCTCCTTAGGGCCCCAACAGGAAGCAGTTGCTGGAGCTAAGCAGCCACCACGAGAAAGAGTTGGCAAAAGAGCTCAGTTCAAATTAGATCTGACCGAGAAGGAGGCTCAGCAGAAGCACCTCACTGAGGACTAGGAGCATAGGCTTTCCAAGCAGAGGGAAGACCTGTGGGAGTGCAAGGCCAGGTACTGGCACCTGGAGGCTCAGCAGGCTGAGATGGTCAGCCAGTTCCAGGCCATGATGCAGTCCCACTGGAACGAGGCCCTCCGGCTCTTCGCCACCAGTGGCATTTCCCTCCAGCCTTCGCCCAAAGCCCCCCACCAGGAGGTCGAAGCAGACCCCAAGTCGGAATTTCTGCCCCCCTCCAATCCTCACAAAAAGACCCCAAAGGGGGAGACTCTCTGCAGCAACACAAACATTCATTGCACGTAACCAGCCCAGGGGCCGTAGTTTGAGGACCTCTGATTTAGTGCAATATAAAAAAATGCAAATAATTTTTCTGCGGACCACCAAAATTTTCTCGCGGACCACCAGTGGTCCACGGGCCACCAGTTGGTGACCGCTGGACTAGAAGACCTCTCAGGTCCCTCCCAGCTCTATTCTATTCTAAGATCATTGTCAATCTCTCGGGGAAAGAGGAAAAACATTTCCGCGAGAAAGATTTGAAGCAAACTGGCCCCAAGCCCCCATCCGAGCCGCTTCCGTCACAAATCGGAGCGCGAACAAAGCCATGAAATCAGATAGACTTTTTGGTCTCTCTTCTTCGGTTCGTTCTCTTTCTGCAAACGACAGATTTGGGGGGGGGGGAACGGAAGAACATGTGTGTGCTGTATCGTGAGACCGCAGGGACGAAAGAGCAGGCTTGACTCGGCTAATCATTTCCGCTTTTTTTCTGAGCCGGTTTGCACAAAAACGCCAAGGGACAGGCGCGGAGATGAACTCCGGCGTTGGCGCCTGGCAAGTCCTGGAGGTTAATTAAGAAAACTGAAATCCTAGGAGGCCAGGAGGCCGAAGACGTGTTTCAAATAGCAACGGGAGGCATGGCGGAGATAAGAAAGGAACCTTACTCCAAGGAAATATCTTCCTTTTTCCCTGCACTTCCTGTTTTGTTGCATGAAACAAAACGAAGCAAAACAAAAACCAGGATCCTGTTGTACAGGTATTCCTCCACTTACAACGGTTCATTTAGTGAACTGGTCAAAAATTACGGCTGGCACTGGAAAAAAAGGGACTTTTTTCACCCTTAATGACTGTTGCAGCCTCCCCGTGGTCACGTGATTTATATATTGGGATGCTGGACAAACTGATTCACGTTTATGATGGTTGTGGTGATCCCGGGGAATCGCATGATCCCTATTGGCGACCTTCTGACGAGCAAAGTCAAACGCGGAAGCCAGATTCGCTTCGTAACCGTGTGGCTCATTTAACAACTGCGGGGATCCAGTTAGCAACTTATTCAAGTCGTAAAATGGAGCCAAACCCTACTTAAGACATGTCGCGCTTAGCAACATCAATTCGGGGCTCAATTGTGGTCGTTAAGTCGGGGACTACCTGTGCAGCGGATAACGACATCTCTGGAAAGCCTTGAAAAGCATTCGTCCTTGCATGAAGTGGCAGGTGGCTATTCAAAGACGGATTTTAGCGAGATTTATCATTTATTTGTTCATGAAAATATATATATATATATGGCTGCCCAACTCATTCCTGGTTACTCTAAGACAGCTTAAAGCAGTGTTTCTCAACCTTGGAAGCTTGAAGATGGGTGGACTTCAACTCCCAGAATCCCCCAGCCAGCGTTGCTGGTTGGGGGATTCTGGGAGTTGAAGTCCACCCATCTTCAAGCTTCCAAGGTTGAGAAACACTGGCTTAGAAAAATAAAAGCTCAAGACCAATAAACTCCCACTCCGCAAGCGACAACAATCAAACCAACCACTTCGTGGGCTCCATATCACTCTGGGGTCCCCAGGCCCACTGGCAAAACCATGACCTTGGGGCCAGTCAAAAGAAGGTCAACGTGGGGGCCAATTTTATCTGCACAAAGGTATTCCACAGGGAGGGAGCTACCACTGAGAAGGCCCTTCTTCTTTGTCTCATGAGATGGACCTCCTTTGGAGAGGAGGCCCATAACATCCCCTGCCCCCCTGCTCTGCTGGGTTAGGTAGATCCTAACATCTGTCTCGGTATCTCTCTCTCCCTCTCTCTGTCCTTCATCTCTTATCTCTTATCTCTTATCTCTTATCTCTTATCTATCTATCTATCTATCTATCTATCTATTATCTATCTATCCATCTATCTATCATCTACCCACTCACCCACCCACCCATTTATCCAGTATTCAATCAATCATCTGTATTTGTTGATTGTGTGTTTAAGTTCACTTCTCTTTAGTTATGTTCTCATCATATGGTAAATAATAAATAATATATCAAAATCTATCAATCATATTTATATCTATCCATCCATCGTAGTTACATCTATCTATCTACCATAGTTCTATCTATGTATCTATCACAGTTATATCTATTTATCCATCCATCCATCCTGGGAAATAATCAGCCTCCATTTCCTTTCCGTAACCAGGAATTAAAGCTGGCAAGTACAGAAGAGAAAAATGGCTTTATTACATCTGTATTTACCAGAGAGACAATCTCTATTGAAAAGAAAGGGAAAAAAAGCACTTTGTTCCCATTAGAATGCCACATTTTGTGAATTGAGAAGATGGCCTGTGATTTTATTTTATTTTATTTTAATTGCCTCCTGGAAAATGTAAAAGAGCTCTTGCACCCTAACAAGGTCTTAGCGCAGCTGAATGCTAAGAATCAAGACGATGTTTGGCGTATCAAGCAGGACTCTAATGAAGTAAAGGTGAGTCTCTGCAGCTGGATGGAAAGCCGGGTAAATTATGCGGAGGAAGAAAAGGCTTCTCGTGAATATTCATGCTCGGCCTTGTTATATCTTTAGTTGAATGACTTTTCTTTCCCATTCTTAAGCTGGAGGGAGAAAGGGTGCAAAAGCAGGAGGACAGAAGGTCTACGGAGGAGGAACCTCAAACAGTGGTTAGTATCTTAGCAGTGAGACAGGTGGCATATAAAATGAATGAATAAATGAGTGAGTGAGTGAATGAATGAATTAGTGAGTGAATGAATGAGTGAATGAATAATGAATGAATTAGTGACAGAATGAATGAAAGGGTGAATTAGTGAATTAGTGAGTGAGTGAATGAATGAATGAATGAGTGAGTGAGTGAATGGTGAGTGAATGAATGAGTGAGTGAATGAATGAATAAGTAATGAATGAATTAGTGAGTGAATGAATGAGAGTGAATTAGTGAGTGAGTGAGTGAATGAATTAGTGAGAATGAATGAATTAGTGAGTGAATGAATGAATTAGTGAGTGAGTGAATGAATGAATGAGTAATGAATGAATTAGGGAATGAATGAATGAATTAGTGAGTGAGTGAATGAGTGAATGATTGAATAATGAATGAATTAGAGAGTGAATGAATGAGTGAGTGAGTGAATGAGTGAGTGATTGGTGAGTGAATGAATGTGAGTGAATGAATGAGTAATGAATGAATTAGTGAGTGAATGAGTGAGTGAGTGAATTAATGAGTGAGTGAATGAATTAGTGAGAATGAATGAATGAGTGAATGAATTAGTGAGTGAGTGAATGAATGAATGAGTGAATGAATTAGTGAGTGAATGGATGAATGAATGAATGAATGCTTTAAACAGCTATAGGTAGTCTTAGATAATTGAGCCCAAAATTTCAGTTGCTAAGGGAACACCAAGTTGTTCAGCACGTTTTGCCCCATTTTATGACCTTTCGGGCCGCACTTGTTAAGTAAATCGCCGTCACTGTTAAGTTAGTAAAGACGGTTGTTAAGTAAATCTGGCTTTCCCCACTGACTTTGCTCGTCAGAAGGGCCCAAAAGGGGATCACGTGACACCCCCCCCCAAAAGAGACTGCACAAGTCATAAGTATGAACTAGTGGTAAAGCCTCTGAATTTTGATCACACGACCACGGGGATGCTGCAACAGTCATTAAGTGTGAAAAACGGTCCTAAGTCAGTGCTGTCATATCTTCGAACGGTCACTAAACAAACTGTTATAAGTCGAGGATTACTTGTATTTTAACTATTTCAACCTTGGGAATGGGAGAAGGGGGGAGAGGAAGAGAGGGACTTTGCAAGGACTGTCTCCTGCAGCCAAATTAAGAAAAGAAAAGAAAATTACACCGAGGCAGTAAAGGGGAAAATGCCCAGGACTACATCCAACTACAAAAAGTCTTTTTCTCAAAAAAATAGCAGGGAGGAATACAGGAAATCCTTGACTTACAACTGTTAGGGAATGGCTATTGCCTAACTGGTTGGGTTGGCAATATATATAAACCATCAATGCATGTTTGCAGTCAAAATGTAATGTATAGCTTTAAGGCTGTAATGCTGTATTGCATCATACTGTATTCTGATTGGCTAGCTCTGTAGCCAATGTACTTAAGAGGAAGCTTGAATCATGGCTTATTGTTCTTATTACATTATTATTGTTACCTCTGCTCCTCTCTGCATGATCACTGCTTAATCATTGTTACTTGTTGTTTTTCTACTGTTTTACTGATTGTTTTACTGCTGTACTTGTTCCTGTTTGCAACTCCAAAAAGAACTGTTTTATTGTATATGACTACAACAACTGGTAAGAAGACTTTGTTCTTGGAATATCCCTGGATTGAAAATTTAAGTATCTTTATCTGTGTATGACCTGGATTGTTTATTGGACTTTGCTTTACTTTTTCCTAAAAGTAAAAGAATATCACAACTCAGTATGTCTGTGTATTGACAGTGCTTAGTCACAATCACTCTCAGCCATTTTCTCATGTGCACACCCTTGCTTATTCAAGGGTTACTTTGTGTGTATTCCTTAACAACAACAGTTCGTTTCGTGACAATTCAAAGTTACAACGGCACTGAAAAAAGTGACTTAGGACCATTTTTCACACTTACGACTGTTGCAGCCTCCCCAGGGTCACGTGATCAAAATTCAGACGCTTGACAGCTAACTCATATTTATGACGGTCGTTGTGCCCCACAGTCACGTGATTTCCCCCCCTTTGCGACCTTACGATAAACAAAGTCAATGGGGAAGCCAGATTCACTTAACAACCAGGTGGCTAACTTATCAATCGATTCACGTAACCACGGTGGCACGAAACGTCGTAAAAATGGGGCAAAACCTGCTTCATAAATGTCTTGCTTAGCAACAGGAATGTTGGGCTCAATTGTGGTCATAAGTCAAGGACTGCCTGTAGTTTTCAATGGGAAAAAAAAAATTCTAGACGGACAAGAGTTTCACCCTTTTGGTGTTTCTGAAAGAATGCATCCTCGTTTTTATCCAATTTCCATTCATTTTCATGTTTTTATATTTCGGCTTTGATTGCATTGTGAGCCGCCCAGAGTGGTTTGACAGTGAGGTGAGTGGCATATAAATTTAATCAATCATAATTACTCACACATATACATATGTTTTCTAAAGAAAAAAAAGATTTTTTAATTATATTTGGGGTTGCTCTTCTACCCTTTTCTTCTTCCTTATTTTACAACAATCCTTCTTCTCTCTTTCCCTTCCCTGCCTTCTTCTATCCTTTTCCACTTCCTTCTTTCCTCCTCTCCTTCCTCTTCTCTCCTTTCCCTTCCTTTCCCCCCTTCTTCCCCCACTTTCTAACCTTCTCTCCTACTCTTTTTCTTCTCCCTTTCTTCCTCTCCTTTTCCCTTTCTTCTGTTCCTCTCTCTCCTTCTCCCCTCCTATCTTACCCTCTACTCCTCTCTCCATTCTCTCTCTTTTGTTGTCCAATATTTCCCCTATTGGTATCCGAGCAGCCCCGATTTTCTATTAATATATGCTTTTCTATTTTACCAATTACACATATATCATCATGATTGTACATTTACGTAATAACATTTTTTCCTTCCTTCCCTCCCCCTTTTCCGTTTACACAAGTGTCATCTGAGTTTCTATTTCTTTTTGTCTTCTCTCTCATTCACCTTTACATTGACTAATTTATTCATCTGTCATGTTTTATTCATATTTCTTTTTTAACCATACATAAAATCGTCCCCATGTCTTGAAATACGCCGATTCCTCTTTATCTTTTATTCTTAGTGTTAATCTGTTCATTTCTGCGCAATCTAAAATCTTCTTTATTACTTCACCTTCTGACGGGATTTTTTTCTACCTTCCAATGTTGTGCAAATACAATTCTTGCTGCTGTTATTATGTGTATAATTAAATACGTATCTTCTTTACTATATCTCTCTGGTAAAATACCCAATAGAAAAAGCTCTGGTTTTAATTCTATACGCTGGTGTAACATTTCTTCTAACCATGTCTGTTTTCTAATCCAATAATTTTACAATATGTTTATAAGAATTAAAATAAAAAACTTTTTTCAAAAAAAAAAAAAAAAAAAATCAATCATTCAATCACTCAGTCAATCAATCCTTCAAATGAAAGCATGATAAAAGGATGAAGTTTTATTTAGTGGGGCAGTTCCCTAGACTTTTCTTCTGCAATTTCATAAGTTAGCCCCGTTTAAAATGAAGAATTTAATTTTTTTAGAAGAAAACCTAGCCTTTCCTGAGCTGTAGCTCATCTGCATATGATGATAGATTCAAGGTTAGAGTTTTTAATGCAATTTGTCGGCCGGACAAGATGCTGCCAGTGTGATTTTTTTTCTTATTTTTTGCTCCCATTGATTAACATGGCTCTCCTCCTATAATTAACTTCTTCAGCCACGCTTTAATTATTTTGTCACCTCAGCTTCTTCTCTCAGATTTTTGCTGTCCCTAGCAAGACCCCTCTCCGTTTCAAGAGCTCCCTTGTCGACTGAAATTTTAATTTTAGGGGGCATTTCCGCACCTTTGCCAGTTCGAAGTTCATTTTTTCTCTAACTTTCCTTGATCCGTTCCCTGACCCCTGGCGTCCTTTTGGATTCGGTGGCACCTTTCCTAATCGACAAGCAATTTAATTCTCTTGACTTTCCCTTTCAGTTCTGATTTGATTAGCCGCCCGTTTTCTATGAGGTTGGGCTTTCTTCTCAACATTTAAACGTGATGGGAAAAGATCTCTTTGGGAACTGTCTACACCGGGATAGCATTATGACCGTGTTTCCTTTCTCTCTCCTTCCTTCCTTCCTTCCTTCCTTCCTTCCTTCCTTCATTTCTCTTCCCTTTTCCTTCCCTTCCTCTCTTCCTTCCTCCATCTCCTTCCTTCCTCCTTCCTTCCTTCCTTCCCTCCTTAATTTTCCCTTCTTCTTCCCTTCCTCTCTTCCTTCCTCCTTCCCTTCCTTCCTTTTCTCCTTCGTTTTCCCTTCCCTTCCCTTCCCTTCCCTTCCCTTCTCCTTTTCCTTCCTCCATCTCCTTCCTTCCTTCCCTCCTTAATTTTCCCTTCTCCTTACCTTCCTCTCTTCCTTCCTCCTTTCCTTCCTTCCTCCCTTTTCTCCTTAATTTTCCCTTCCCTTCTCCTTCCCTTCCTCTCTTCCTTCCTCCATCTCCTTCCTTCCTTCCCTCCTTAATTTTCCCTTCTACTTCCCTTCCTCTCTTCCTTCCTCCTTCCCTTCCTTCCTTCCTTTTCTCCTTAATTTTCCCTTCCTTTCTCCTTCCCTTCCTCTCTTCCTTCCTTTCCTCCTTCCTTAATTTTCCCTTCCCTTCATCTTCCTTTCCTCTCTTCCTTCCTCCATCTCCTTCCTTCCTCCTTCCCTTCCCTCCTTCCTTAATTTTCCCTTCTCCTTCCCTTCCTCTCTTCCTTTCTCCATCTCCTCTCTTCCTTCCTTTCTTCCTCCTCTCACCTTTTCTTCCTCCTTCCTACCTTTAGTCACACAGAGTTCTCCTTCCTCCCCCGCCCTTCCATATCTTCTTCTCTTCCACCCCCTGTCAAGTTATCTGGCCTCTGTTTGATAATCTCATTTCCTGGGGGAAAAAAATCAAAATACTGGCAATTTCAGCTTCCCAGAGTGTTAATTGTGACCTTGATCCATTGCTAATCAAAAAATTGGATGTTTTGCATGAAAATGCGGCTCTAATTAATTCTCAGTCATAAAGCGCCTGGGTTTTAATAACCCCGCCTTGATTGGGTAGTCTTTGAAGAGACGGGGGGCTGCTAAGCTCCTAAACTGGGGAGGGGGGAAACCCATGGAAAGGAAATTATAAGAAGCCTCCTAAGAAGGTCTGAGCAAGAAGATTCAGCTGAGAGTCAAAGCCAAGGAGATGCCTTCCCCCGGCTCAAATTTCGTATCACGCGCCGAACCTGGCAAAGAAGGATGGCAGAGACAGATTTGGGACACTGCCATTCTCTGAGTAGGAAAAGCTGTTTATTCTAAGGAGACGGGTGTGGGGGTCCTTGGTGCTCTCTGAGCTTGGCTGCTTTCTTTTTTTTTGCTTTAATTTATATGCCGCCGTTCTCCGGAGACTCAGGGCGGCTTGCAATGTGTTAAGCAATAGCCTTCATCCTTTTGTATATTTATACAAAGTCAGCTTATTGCCCCCACAATCCGGGTCCTCAATTTACCTACCTTAGAAAGGATGGAAGGCTGAGTCGACCTTCAGCCTGGCGAGATTCGAACTTGCAGTAATTGCAAGCAGACGTCTGCAAGTTTCCTTGCAGACGTTTCATGACCCAGCTAGGTAACATCATCAGTGCTAGAAGGGAGTGGCGGTTTGCGGAGTGGTGGAGGAGGCAGGGGAAAAGGAGGAGGAAGAGGACAACTGTGGGGTCCTTGGTGCTCACGGAGCTTTATTGTTTTCTTGATGTTTTATGACCCAGCTAGGTAACATCATCAGTGCTAGAAGGCTTGTGCTAGAAACCTGAGGGCCGAATCAGGATTGTGTTTGACCTTGGGGGGCCACGGTGGGCGTGGCCAGCTTGATGTCACTCGTGTCCGGGGTGCCTGTGGTGGCCCGAGGGCTCTGCCAGTGAAAACGGGTTTCCGAGCTCTGTTTACGGCAGCAACGGCCTCCTGCAACTCTCTGCCAGCAAAAATGGCGTTTTTCTCCGGCAGAGGCACTGCAGGCTGGTCCTTCGCTGTTTCCAGGTTGGCCCCGAGGACCAGATCTAAGCACCCCGTGGGCAGGATCTGGCCCCCGGGCCTTGAGTTTGACACCCCTGTGCTAGAAGGTTTCTAAACACTGATGATGTTACCTAGTTGGGTCATGAAATGTCTGCAAAAAAAACCAAGCAAGCTCAGAGTACCAACGATTCCAGTTCTTCTCCTTCCTTCTCTTCCTCCTCTCCTTCTTCTTCCCCTACACTTGTTCTCCCTCTTCCTCCTCCTCCTCCCCTTAAACCTTATTCCCTTGCACCACTGATAATGTTACCTAGTTGGGTCATGAAACGTCTGCAAGAAAACAACCAAGCTCAGTGAGTACCAAGGACACAGTTCTTCTCCTTCTCTTCCTTCTTCCCCTTCCTTCGTTCTCCCTCTTTCTTCCTCTCCTCCTCCTTCCCCTCTTCCTCCTCCTTAAACCTTATTCCCTTCTAGCACTGATAATGTTACCTAGTTGGGTCATGAAACGTCTGCAAGAAAACTACCAAGCTCAGCAAGCACTAAGGAGCCCACAACCCGGACCTACAAATGTTCTCTTCTATTGGAACATACCATAATTTCCCTTTGAGAGATCCATCTGCAGAGATGGCCATGTGGGCAATTCAGACCGGATAGAGGAGCTCTGGAGCCGCATGTGGCTCTTTCATCCCTCTGCTGCAACTCCCTGCCACTCAAAATATGTGTCATAACCGCCAATGTGCAACACCCTCTGGCACGCGATTGATTGAGCTTTTCAACCCCCGGTAGGCCAACCATGGATAAATCCAAGAAAAGAAAAGTTTCAGAAGAAAACAGAACGTTTAATTCAACTACATATGCTAGTTTTGTGGCCGCTCAAGAAATAGTCAGGCACGGGAAGGGTTTTGTGGCTCCCGGTGTTTTCTTTTCTGTGGGAAACAGGTCCAAATGGCTCTTTGAGTGTTTAAGGTTGCAGACCCCTGCTTTAGATTAAGAGAAGCCACAATGAATTGTTCGGAGACTACAGTTGGTCCAGAATGCAGCCGCGCGAGCCGTCGTGGGTGCACCTAGATACACCCACATTACACCAATTCTCCGCGAGCTGCACTGGCTTCCTGTTGGTCTCCGGGCACAATTCAAGGTGTTGGTTATTACCTTTAAAGCCCTACATGGCTCAGGGCCAGGTTATCTTCGAGACCGCCTTCTGCCGCATAGCTCCCAGTGACTGGTAAGATCCCACAGAGTTGGTCTCCTCCGGGTCCCGTCAGCTAAACAATGCCGGCTGGCGGGCCCGCGGGGGAGGGCCTTCTCTGTGGCTGCCCCAGCTCTCTGGAACCAGTTACCTCCTGAGGTCCGGACCATCCCTACCCTATTGGCCTTCTGAAAAGCGGTGAAGACCTGGCTTTTCCGGCAGGCCTGGGGCTGTTGATCTCGCTTTGCGATCCGACGAGATCTGGCCATGAATGGTGTGAATGGGCTTTAATGTTTTTAATTTTTAAGTGTTTATATAGTGATTTTTTAAGTGTATTGTGAGCCGCCCTGGGTCTTCGGAGAAGGGTGGCATATAAATTGAAATAATAATAATAATAATAATAACAACAACAATAATAATACTTGTTGAAGGAATGGCTGTTTCTAGGAATCCAATGTTAAGGAAGGGAAGAGAAGATCTAGCAAATTCCCAGGGACCAATTTGGAACAGTAGAGGAATGCGTTTTCATATTGTCTTCAAAACCTGCTTGTCCCAGACAAAATGTTAACACAAGAGGCAAAAGGGGAGGTGGACTGTACAACGTTAACAATCAGGAACCACTGCCTTTTCTTAAAAAAAAAACTTTAAATTAATCGAGATAATTAGCACCTCTTTACAAGCTGTCAGAAAAGACTAGACGCTGGAGAAATGCTGTAGAAGAAGATTATTAGCCATTTCGGGGATGTGGTGTTTTTTTTTTTTTTTTTAATAAGTTGCTTGATATACTTTATTCCCAGACTCAGTTGCCAAAGGGATCGGAGGGGATTATTCCGGTGGGAGAAAACTACAGAAACCTCTAGAGAAATGTGGACTAACAATATTGTCGAGGGTATTTAACTAAAGATTCACACTCCCCTTGACAAATTAGGTAGCTTCCTGGCAGGGAAGGAGGATGGACGGTCCTTCAAAGGTTGTCTCTTTGAGCAGTTGATTGCCAAAACAAGAATACCCCCCAAAAAGTCTGAGGATTTAGGAAAGAGCGCGGAGAAGAGCAATGAAGATGATCAGGGGTCTGGAGGCTAAAACATATGAAGAACGGTTGCAGGAATTGGGTATGTTTAGAATAATGAAGGAAAGGCTCCTTCCTTCCTTCCTTCCTTCCTTCCTTCCTTCCTTCCTTCTTCCCCTCCTATCTCTACCATCTTTCTTCCTTCCTTCCCCTCCTTCCTTCCTTCATTCCTTCCCTCTCCTTTCTCCCTCCCTCCCTTCTTTCCCTCCTATCTCTACTACCTTCCTTCCTCTCCTTCCTTCCTGCCTTCTTTCACTCCCTCTCCTTCCTTCCTTCCCCTCCTTCCTGCTTCTTCCCTCTTCCTTCCCTCTCCTTCCTCCCTCCCTCCCTTCTTTCCCTCCTACCGTACCTCTACTATCTTCCTCCCTTCCTCCTTCCCTCTCTCTCTTCTTCCCCTCCTATCTCTACCATCTTCCTAGCTTCCCTCTCTTTCCTTCCTTCTCCTCCCTCCTTCCCTTCTTTCCCTCCTACAGTACCTCTATTATCTTCCTCCCTCCCTCCTTCCCTCCCTCCCTCCTTCCCCTCCTATCTCTACCATCTTCCTTCCTTCCTCTCCTTCCTTCCTGCCTTCTTTCACTCCCTCTCCTTCCTTCCTTCCCCTCCTTCTTGTTTTTCTTCCTCCCTCCCTCCCTTGCCTCCTGTCACAGAGAAGAGGGGATCAACTTATTCTCCAAAGCCCCTGAAGGCAGGACAAGAAGCAACAGATGGAAAACTGGTCCGAGGGAGACCCAACCTGGAAATAAGGAGGGATTTCCTGGCATCCATGGTACAGTTTGCTTCCTGGAGTTGTGGATGCTCCATCACTGGAAGTTTTCAGGAGAAGATTGGACCAGGGTGGTATAAGGCAGGAATGTCCAACCTTGGCAACTTGAAGACCTGTGGACTTCAACTCCCAGAATTCTGGGATTTTGAAGTCCACAGGTCTTAAAGTTGCCAAGGATGGACACCCCTAAGTGTAAGGACTTCTGCCTTGGGCAGGGGGTTGGACTAGAAGACCTCCAAGATCCCTTCCAGACTTAGGGTTCTATGATTTCACTTGGAACACCATTCGAAGGACAGTTTCCTTCTCCCAAGGATATGATTATCCTCCTGCCCAAATTATGTCGATACACTATTTTTTTTTTTCCCTCCAGCGGAGGCAAATTATCAGTCTGGGCTACATTAAGTGGAAAATCCTTATAATCAACATTTTAATTAGTCAAATCCCTGACTAATGTGCTACCCCAGAAGGGCCGCGCGTGCGAAAGTTATGCTTTTACATGTGTCTTCTTCCAACTTACGGCTGCTCATTCAGATGAGAAGGGCCTTCTTGCCGCTTAAGGTAAACGATTTAAGTAGCTTCGGTTGAGAACAAGAACGACTGATGACGTTACCGAGTGGGGTAAGGAAACGTCCACAAGCACACAATGAAGGTCGGAGAGCACCAAGAACACCACAACGACAACTCGGCCATTCCGTGGACAGTCCATCGGTTGAGGGAACTTATTGTGGTCCAGAATTAGAGAAACAGAGAAAATCTTGAAGAACAGATATGGAGGCAGGATAGAAGCTTTGAAGGAGCTCAACCTCTGAGGAACAAGACGGACAAAAAAAAAAGGAGAAGGTTTGCAGCTCAGGGTTGAAACGAGGGGTCGTGGGTGTTTCTGAGCTTGGTGGTTTTCTTGCAGACGTTTCATGACCCAACTAGGTAACATCATCAGTGCACTGGTGGGTTGCTCCCGGTTTGCACCGGTTCGCAAGAACTGGTAGTAAAAATTTGTAGTAGTTCGGAGAACTGGTAATAACATTGGCTAGCCATGCCCCTGAACTGATCCGCTTACCCCGCCCACCTCATCAGAGGCTTTTTTTTTTTTACTTTTAAAAGCATTTTTTCTACAACCTCTTCGACTGAAAAAATGCTTTTAAAAGTTAAAAAAAAAAGCCTCTGATGATCGCGTGGCTCAGCTGGGATCGTCAGAGGCTTTTAAAAGCATTTTTTTTCTGCAACCTCTTCAGCCGAGGAGGTTGTAGGGGAAAAAAATGCCTTTAAAAGCCTCTGGCGATCCCAGCTGAGTTGCCTGATCATCAGAGGCTTCTAAAAGCATTTTTTTCTGCAACCTCTTAAGGTTGTAGAAAAAATGCTTTTAAAAGTGTAAAAAAAAAAAAATTGGCCACGCCCACCCAGTCACATTATCCCCACCACCAAGCCATGCCCACAAAATAAGCCACGCCCACAGAACTGGTCGTAAAAAAATTTAGAACCCACCCCTGCATCAGTGCTAGAAGGGAGGAGGAGGAGGAGGAGGAGGAGGAGGAAGAGGAGGAAAGAAAATGGCATGGACACAATATCAAACAGCTGAATTACTGCAACAAGCTCTACATGGGGCTAGTCATAATAGTAGTAGAGAGAGCACCAATGACCTCACGGTCCTCCTCCTCCTCCCTGCACACCCGACCCACTTCTAGCACTGATGATACCACCTAGTTGGATAATGAAATATCTGCAAGAAAATAAGCACGCTCAGGATGCACCACGTCCCCACAGTCCTCCTCTTCCTCCCTGCACACCCGACCCCTTCTAGCACCGATGATACCACCTAGTTGGGTAACGAAACGTCTGCAAGAAAATAACCAAGCTGAGAGTCCACCAAGGACCCCACAATAAACCTCATTTTCCGACTTCCTCGGGAACCTCCAGATTTACCAGCCACCCCTAACAGGGGTCAGCGAAGATGTAGATTAGGACGGAATCTTATCAAGTAGTAAGACTGGGGTCTACTTTGTCAAACGCCTTGCTGAAATCCAAGTAAATTAAACGGATACGGATTAAATTAATAAAAACGATGAAATCAATATATGATACAGGAGAAGTCAAGAAATCAACATAAAAAGGGCAATCTGGGCATGCCAAGTACAACACACCGAGGCCAGAGATGGGTTCACGTTCAGGCTCGCACGTTGACAAAGATGGAGGAGAACTCTTAAAAGCCGACAGCTGCTCCGGCTTCGGAGATCAATAAGCAGACACTTCAAAATGTGCTTTTAGCGTGGGATCAGAGAATAAATATGGATGATTTTATCTGGGGGTTTATGATGATGAATGGAAGGGCTACTGCTGGGCCCTTTTAGGCACATTTTGCAAGGGGGGTGGTGGTGTTTCTCCCTATCTGAATCTCAGCACAGATTATTTCTGTTAAATTTAAATTTATAGGCCACCTGACTCCCGGCAACTCTGGCTGGCTTGATAAAATTCCGCGAAAGGAACCTCTCGGATACGAGCCATGTTTTTACACAATTTTGCAGCATCTCCAAACGCCGCCAGCCACGCGCACACGCTGGGGAGAACTCGAGGGGAAGCAAGAAAGCTGTTCATTGATAACATGGGGTGTCTTCCTCTTTGACGTCTTCAATACCCCCAAATATATAAGCCCCGTTTTGGTAATGTTTGACTGGTAGGTTCAGCATATGGGTGAGGATGGGTGTTGAATCATTTAAGAATGGTTCATAAATGAGTTCATAGTTAATTCCAGACTATGGAGAAGAAACAACCATAAATATCGGTGCTCAGACTCAAAAAAAACAACAACAAGAAAATCAAAATAGTTCTGCTTCCTACTTCTACTCATGCTTCCTAAATTAAGAGAACCTACCTCACTCCCTTCTAGCACTGATGATGTTATCTAGTTTGTTAATGAAAGGTCTGCAAGAAAACAACCAAGCTTAGAGGGCATCAAGGCTCTCACTGTCTCCTTCTCCTCATGCTTCTCCTCCTCCTCCTCCTCCTCCTCCTCCTCCTCCTCCTCCTCCTCCTCCTCCTCCTCCTCCTCCTCCTCCTCCTCTTCCTTCTCTTCTCTTTCTCCTCCACTCCACAAACCCCTCTCCCTCCTAGCACTGATGATGTTATCCAGGTGGGTCATGAAACGTCTACAAGAATACCACCAAGCTCAGAGGGCAACAAGGATCTCACCATCTCCTCCTCCTCATGCTTCCCTTCGTCCTCTTCGTCCTCTTCCTCCTTCTCCTCCACTCCACAAAGTAAGGTAAGGAGAGGTCTCCAAAAGTACCACGATGCGTAGAGGACATCAAGGATCCCACCGTCTCCTCCTCCTTTTCCTTTTCCTCCTCCTCTTCCTCACCTCCTCCCTCTTCTCCACTCCACAAACCCCTCTCCCTTCTAACACTGATGATATTACCTAGTTTGGTAATGAGAGGTCTCCAAAAATACCACGATGCATAGAGGGCATCAAGGATCCCACCGTCTCCTCCTCCTCATGCGTCTCCTCCTTTTCCTTCTCCTCCTCCTCCCCTCCTCCCTCTTCTCCACGCCACAAACTCCTCTCCCTCCTAGCATTGATGATATTATCCAGATGAGTCATGAAACGTCTACAAGAATACCACCAAATTCAGTGGGCACCAAGGATCCCACATTTCAACCCTGAGCTACAGACACTCTCTTCCATCAAAAAGGCATCCTTACATTGCCTTCAAAATTGGCACTTCAAAAGACTAGTCGTATCCGTGAAACCTGTCCGCTTCCCTGTTCAGTGCACCAAACACAATATTTGCTAGAAACGCCGACATATTAACCAGTGTTGCAAACTTGTCATCTGGGTTTATTTTGGCTTTCTTTCCAATTCCTCTCAAAGGAGAGGGAGATTTTTTTTTTTTTGAATGACGTTTATTTATAAAATCTGTCCTACCTTGCAGCTCTCCGCTCCGGCTGTAAAGTTCCCTCCTCTGTTCCTGCAGGTAAGTGCTCATACTGATGGCATGGGAAGATGACTCAAACCTACAACGAAACATAGCACATGATGGCACATCGCTAGCAAGCAAAGAATGCTCTCTACTGCTGACAGAACAGAACAGAACAGAACAGAACAGAACAGAACAGAACAGAACAGAATAGGATATTGGAATGAAGAATAGAACAGAACAGAACAGAACAGATTTTGGAATGAAGAATAGAATAGAATAGAATAGAATAGAATAGAATAGAATAGAATAGAATAGAATAGAATAGAATAGAATAGAATAGAATAGAATAGAATAGAAAATGGAATGAAGAATAGAATAGAATAGAATAGAATATGGAATGAAGAATGGAATGGAATGGAATGAAGAATAGAATAGAATAGAATAGAATAGAATAGAATAGAATAGAATAGAATAGAATAGAATAGAATAGAATAGAATAGAATAGAAAATGGAATGAAGAATAGAATAGAATAGAATAGAATAGAATAGAATAGAATAGAATAGAATAGAATAGAATAGAATAGAATAGAATAGAATAGAATAGAATAGAATAGAATAGAATAGAATTTGGAATGAAGAATGGAATGAAGAATAGAATAGAATAGAATAGAATATGGAATGAAGAATGGAATGGAATGGAATGAAGAATAGAATAGAATAGAATAGAATAGAATAGAATAGAATAGAATAGAATAGAATAGAATAGAATAGAATAGAATAGAATAGAAAATGGAATGAAGAATAGAATAGAATAGAATTTGGAATGAAGAATAGAATAGAATAGAATAGAATAGAATAGAATAGAATAGAATAGAATAGAATAGAATAGAATAGAATAGAATAGAATAGAATAGAATTTGGAATGAAGAATGGAATGGAATGGAATGGAATGGAATGGAATGGAATAGAATAGAATAGAATAGAATAGAATAGAATAGAATAGAATAGAATAGAATAGAATAGAATAGAATAGAATAGAATAGAATAGAATAGAATAGAAAATGGAATGAAGAATAGAATAGAACAGAACAGAACAGAACAGAACAGAATTTGGAATGAAGAATAGAATAGAATAGAATAGAATAGAATAGAATAGAATAGAATAGAATAGAATAGAATAGAATAGAATAGAATAGAATAGAATAGAATAGAATAGAATAGAATAGAATAGAATTTGGAATGAAGAATGGAATGGAATGGAATGGAATGGAATAGAATAGAATAGAATAGAATAGAATAGAATAGAATAGAATAGAATAGAATAGAATAGAATAGAATAGAATAGAATAGAATAGAATAGAATAGAATAGAATAGAATAGAAAATGGAATGAAGAATAGAATAGAACAGAACAGAACAGAACAGAACAGAATTTGGAATGAAGAATAGAATAGAATAGAATAGAATAGAATAGAATAGAATAGAATAGAATAGAATAGAATAGAATAGAATAGAATAGAATAGAATAACTTTATTGTCACTCTGAATGTACACTAATCGGCATCCATTAAAACGAAATTTCGTGGCATACAGGTCCCAACTCCCTTACCAGTGCCATTATAACTTTGAACAGTCACTAAATGAATGGTCGTAAGCAGAGGTGGGTTTCACATAATTTTACCACCAGTTCGCCGCGCATTGAAAACGTGAGAGCGTGCATGCTTTCCGCACATGCCCCCGGCCTTCCGTGCATGCGCTTTACGTGCGGCTTAGAAAACGTGACTAAATAGGACGGCACAGGGCCGGGTCAGGTGGGCGGGCCCACCTGCAGGTCACCACTACTGGTTCGCCCGAAACGATCCAAACCGGCTGAATACCACCACTGGTCGTAAGTCGAGGACTACCTGTAATGGTTTGCTTAGCAAAGCAAATTCAAATACTCCGCACATTTCTTTAGAGGTAAGAGAAAGCCAGGCTTATCTGCAACTTTCTAGATTGTTCTCCCAACTCCCAACAATAGGAGCCTTGGTAGTACAGTGGTCTAAAGCACCCTGTTATTAAGACCAGCTGCCTGCAATTACTGCAGGTTCGAATCTCGCCAGGCTCAAGGTTGACTCAGCCTTCCATCCTTTCTAAGGTAGGTAAATTGAGGACCCAGTTTGTGGGGGCAATAAGCTGACTTTGTATAAATATACAAAAGGATGAAGGCTATTGCTTAGCGCACTGTAAGCCACCCTGAGTCTCCGGAGAAGGGCGGCATATAAATAAAATTAAAAAAAAAAAAAAAACTCAAACAAAGCCCCTTTGTGCAGATACAAAAAAACTGTTTCTCTTCTTTGCGCTTTGTTTTTGTTTTTTTTAACAACCTGTTGTGTTTTTTGCAATCTGCTTTTGCCGTTGGTTCTTGGCATATTTTATCCAGGCTCTATATTACGGGAATCGTCCTGGAGTGTGTTGAGTTTTTTTATCGACACTGCTCGTGGATTTTTATGGGGTTCTGCTTTACATAATGCAGTAAATCCTAGCTGGCGGGCATTTAGTAAATTTCAACAGATGTGTCGGTTTGGCTTTTCTGTACCGTAATGTTTAAAAAAAAATTTAATTAAGCGGCAACTTCATTGGCAGGAAAAAAATAAATAAAAATAAAAGTAAGCCGGGAGAAGAATTAAAAAGTCAGATTTCAACTCAAGTCTGAACAATTAAAGGAACTGGGTATGTCTAGTCCAACGAAGAGGAGGCTTAGGGGAGACAGGAGAGCATCCTGCAATCGTGGAAGGTCCTGTCACAGAGAAGAACAGGTCAACTTATTCCCCAAAGCACCTGAGGGCAGGTCAAGAAGCTTCCACCAATCTGGAAATAAGGAGGAATTTCCTGACAGTGAGAACAATTAATCAATGGGACATCTACGGAGATTCTCTGTCATCCAGGTCGTGGTTGTCCCAAAGGTGCTTTTTCAAGAGGGAATTAGACTTTCTGGTTTTTCTTTTGAAGATGTTTTGCTTCTCATCCGAGAAGCTTCTTCAGCTCTGACTGGATGGTGGGGAATGGATGTTGTGGCCCACCAGCGGCCTGCGCGGATCGTGGCTGATCCCGATGACGAGGAGGCTGGTGCAGGGTCGCGCCAGCAGCCTGTGCAGCCGGCGCTCGCGTCAGACAGCGAGGAGGCTGAAGAGGATGTGGTGCCAGAGGCAGAGACTCAGCCAGGGCCTTCAGAACCTCCGGAGGCTCCTTCAAGTGGAGAGCGCGAAGTGGAGGAGCCTCTCCTCAATGCTTGAGCACGCAGGGCTGCCAAAAGGCAGGAGTGGCTACTCAGGAGGAGGAGGTCTCCTCGAGAGTAAGGCTTGAGGATAATTGGCCACTCCCTTAGCCTATTTAAGTCGCACGCAGTTAGTAATTTCTTGCTGGAAACAACGTGTAATTATTACAGAGCATTTTGGAGAGTGAGTGTCTTATCGTATCTTGTTTTCTGGGCTGGTTGCCAACCTTTGCTGGACTTTGTTTATTCTTGGTACGTTATAACTTTGATAAGGACCGTTGGTGTGTGTCAATATCCTTGGGAATCCGGAGCTGGGGCAGAACAATGGAAGAATTTATACTCCTTGAAGACAGATGGTCATTTGCATTCTTTTTAGAGAGTCGTTGAGGCCACTTGGGAGGTTTTATCCGTGTCCTCAGGGTCACACCTGAGTGGTGCAAATGGGTGTGGAGCCTTCGTGGAACTGCTGGAAGGACTGTGTTGTAGACTAGATGGTGTCGTATCCCTCTCCCTGTTCTGTCCCCGTCTCACACACGCACACAAACACTCAGCCAGGGGTTAAATAAAATTTGCAGACAATAAATTCCTTCGATAACAGGATTGGCAGCAACCCAGTAGCTGCTTGCCAAGAACTTTACTCACAGAGGGAGGTGTTCCTCCTCTATCAGATAAACCAAACAAATACACAAAGTCAAAGAATTATCAAGTCCAGTCCATATTAAATCCAAGGCAGATAACGTTGTTTCAGAGATACAATGTGACTCGTTAGTTGTTTAGTTTTGTCCGTCACAGAGCCTGAATGGCCACCACACCCCCTTTTATCCCCTGTGAGGTGTGGTCCAGTGACTCAGCTTAATCTCTGGCATGCCTCCTTTTCTGCTGCATGTGCTTGTCTCTCCAACGCTGGCGTGGATCCAGCCAAGACTTATCTCCGTCACTGTCCGACTGCGACTGTTCGGAGACACCTGGCTCCTGGCCAATCTCTTCTCCCTGGGAGACACCTGAGGCATTGCCAGAGAGGAGGGTTCTGGAGAGGGAGGCCTAGCCAACTCCTCTCCTTCACCTTCGGAGTCTTCTCCCTCCGATAAGACGGGCTCGGGGGTCGGAGTCACAACACTCCCTCTGTTGAGGGAGGGCTGTTCAATGTTTTTTTTTAAATTTGATTTATATGCCGCCCTTCTCCGGAGACTCAGGATGGCTTACAATGCGTTAAGCAAATAGCCTTCATACTTTTGTATATTTATACAAAGTCAGCTTATTGCCCCCACAAACTGGGTCCTCAATTTACCTACCTTAGAAAGGATGGAAGGCTGAGTCAACCTTGAGCCTGGGGAGATTCGAACCTGCAGTAACTGCAGGCAGCTGAATGTTAATAACAGGCTATTAGTCTGCTGCGCCACCAGGCTCTATGTTAACCTAAATGCCTCTTTGACCCCTCTTTCAAACCACTGGTCCTCTGTGTCCAGAATCTGGACTTTGCTGTCTTCAAAAGAGGGCACCGAGCAACCTCCAAGCGGCCTCAACAACTCTCAGGAAGAGTGTTAATGACCAGATGACTGCACGGCATAGAAATCCTTCCGTTCTCCACCATTCGGTCAGAGCTTAAGGAGCTTCTTGGATGAGAAGCAAAATGTCTTCCAAGAATAACAAGAAAGTCCAGGTGCCCCTTGAAAAAAAACAAAACACCTTTGGGATACTCAATGGAACAGCTCGCCTCCTGGGCTTATGGCTGCTTCATCACTGGAGGTTTTCAAAAACAGACTGGACAACCATTTTGATTAGGATGGGACAGGGCAGTGATGGCGAATCTTTTCGGCACCGAGTCCCCAAACCGGAACATGCGTGCGCCGGATTGCCAGAAACCCGAAGACCAGCTCACCGGTGTGCATGAGTGTGCTGGCCACCTGGTCTTCGTGCCTGCCTGAGCACCAGAAAGACAGCGCGCACCGTCTATCTATCTATCCTATCATCTATCTATCTATCTATCTATCTATCTATCTATCTATCTATCTATCTATCTATCTATCATTAGCTAGCTACCCTTTCCCCCTGAAAATAAGACATCCCCTGATAACAAGCCCAATTGGGCTTTTGAGCGCATGTGCTAAAATAAGCCTCCCCCCAAAAATAAGCCCTCTCCGAAAATATTTAAATGCAGAGCTGGAAATCAGGTAAGATGGCAAGCGGAGCCCCATCTTGCTTCACGCGCCCCAAAATAATGAGACCTCCCTGAAAATAAGCCTTATTTCGGAGTTCAAAAAAATTTAAGACAGGGTCTTATTTTCGGGGAAACATGGTATCTAGCTATCATCTAGCTAGCTAGCTATCTCACTATTCTCTCTCTCTCTCTCCCTCTTTCCCTCCCTCCCTCTCTCTCTCTCATTCCCCCTACCTACCTATCATTAGCTAGCTATCAAGCTATCATCTAGCTAGCTATCTAGCTAGCTATCTCTCTAATATCTATCTATCTATCTATCTATCTATCTATCTATCTATCTATCTATCTATCTATCTATCATCTAGCTCAGGGGTGGGCAACTGTGGCCCTTTTACAGCCTGCGGACTTCAACTCCCAGAATTCCTGAGACAGCCAAGCTGGCTCAGGAATTCTGGGAGTTGAAGTCCACAGGTCATAAAGTCCACAGGTCAAGCCCATCCTTGATCTAGCTAGCTATCTCTCTATTATCTCTCTCTCTCTCTCTCTCTCTATCATCTGTCCATCCATCCATCCATCCATCCATCCATCCATCCATCCATCCATCCATCTATCTATCTATCTATCTATCTATCTATCTATCTATCTATCTATCTATCTATCTATCTATCTATCTATCTATCGTATCTCCTGCCTTTATCATATGTATAAATAGGTTACTTTTCTCAACACCTGTCCTAACTCTGAATAAACGCTAAACGAATGGTTGTAAGTCAAGGACCACCTGAATGTTCTCATCTCCTTCCCAATTCCAACCCTCACATTTTCTAGATTTCAGTTTTCACCTTTCTTGAGTCTCTCAGGCAAGGAACCTATAGACATATAGATACATGCCCTCAAAATACAGGCAGTCCTTGATTTATAACAGTTTGTTTAGTGACTGTTTGAAGTTCCAATGGCACTGAAAAACAGTGACTTATGACCGTTTTCACACTTACCACTGTTCCAGTCATGTGATCAAAATTTAGACGCTTGGCAACTGACTTGTACTTATGACAGTTGCAGTGTCCCTGAGTCACATGATCCCCTTTTGCGACCTTCTGACAAGCAAACTCAATGGGGAAACCAGATTCACCTAACAACGGTGTTACTAACTTCACGACTGCAGAGATTCACTTAACGACTGCGGCAAGAAAAATTGCAAAATGGGACAAAATTCACTTAACAAATTTCTCACTCAGTAAAAAAAAAATTCTGGGGTCCATTGTGGACGTAAGTCGAGGATTAGCTGTAGAGCAAATGAGTGGGCTCTCAAAAAAAGAGAAGGAAGCACGGAAGACTTCAGGACTCTTTTCCACATCAGACACAACTCGGGGGTGAAAAAAAAAAACCAGAGCTGCACCTACTTGAACAAAGAGGTTTTGGGCCTTTGAGGTTTCTTTTTTGCAAAAAATGCCGCAAACTCCCTTCCGGAGCTGGCGTAGCTCAGCTGAGCTGAGGGCTCTGAAGAGGCGCGTGTGTTTTTCATGTCCAGGTATTCTGTCAGCAGCATCTGGAAGAAAGAAGAAGGGAAAAAAAGAGAGAGTTTCAACCCAACGGAATCCCTGAAAGGCCGATATCAATAAATCACACTTTAACTGAACAGGAATGTGGCTCAGCTGAAAGACGGAGGTGTTTTTGGACAAAGGCAGTACATTCTTGCCAGTAGAAATTGTCATTTTTTAAAGCTGTTCCAGAAAACAGGAACGTTTTCGGAAGTGAATGGGATCTTTGGGCAGGATTCAATCACCCTGAAGAAGAGACTCTGTGGGAAATTCAAGAGATTGTCCCACAAAATGTAACAATGCTGATTTTCTACAATTTTTTTTTTAGCATTGTTATGTTTTCCTCCTGGGGAGGAAAGCTATGGCAAATCTAGACAGCGTACTAAAAAGCAGAAACATCACCCTGCCAACAAAAGTGTGTATCCTCAAGGTTTTCCCAGTTGCAATGGATGGCTGTGAAAGCTGGACCATGAGGAAGGCTGAGCGCCAAAGAATGGAGGCCTTTGAACTCTGGTGCTGGAGAAGACTCCTGCGAGCCCCTTGGACTGCAAGGCCATCCAACCGGTCAGTCCTAGAGGAGATCAACCCTGACTGCTCTTTAGAAGGCCAGATCCTGAAGAGGAAACTCAAATCCTTTGGCCACCTAAGGAGAAGGAAGGACTCCCTGGAGAAGAGCCGAATGCTGGGAACGATGGAGGGCAAAAGAAGAAGAAGGGGACGGCAGAGAAGGAGGTGGCTGGATGGAGTCACTGAAGCAGTCGGCGTGAGCTTAAATGGACTCCAGAGGATGGCGGAGGACAGGAAGGCCTGGAGGAACGTTGTCCATGGGGTCGCGATGGGTCGGACACGACTTCGCAACTAACAACAACAACGTTTTCTGGGACAATATCTAGAAATCTCTTTCTAGAGATCCTTAAATGTGGTACTTGCTTCCGTGGGAATCTGACCTCTAGCACAGAGTTCCTTGAAGTTTTTCATCTCAAGACCCCTTCCCACTTGTAAAAATGATGGGAGGACCCCAAAACAGCTCTTCTTTGGGTCCCATTGCTCTGTATTTACTATATTCATATTTATTTATTAATTAATTAGACTTGTATGCTGCCCATCTGGCCTGGAATACATTAAATTAAAACGAACCTGTTCCATAAAATAGTAATGATAAAGCATGCAAAAATAACAATGTGAAACCCGTGACATATTAAAAGAAATGAAATATTGATCAGGGGGAAAAAAAGTATATTTTTGACAAATGAAAAATAATAGGGTGTTTTTTTCTTTTGTCCTTTTGAAAAAAAAATATATATTGGTGGTTTGTATTTTAACTGTCTTTGAATAAACTAAATAAGGTAGTCCTCAACGTACAACGGTTCATTTAGTGACTGTTCAAAGTTACAGCGGCACTGAAAAAAGGGACTTATGACCGTTTTCGATAGTTATAACCTTTGTAGTATCCCCATGGTCACGTGATCAAAATTCAGCGGCTTGGCAACTGATTCATACTTATGACGGTCGCTGTGTCCCAAGGTCACGTGATCCCCTTTTGCGACCGTCTGATGAGGCAAAGACAATGGGGATGCCGGATTCACTTAACAACCGGGTTACTAACTTATCGACTGCAGGGATTCATTTAACGACCGTGGCAAGAAAGATCGTGAAATGGGACAAAGCTCACTTAACAAATGTCTCACTTAACAACATAAACTTTGGGCTCAATTGTGGTCGGAAGTCGAGGACTACCTGTATTATACCAATTGTGGTTGTAACTCAAGCAGTACCTATACATACAAGGGCTCGTTTTCTACATATCAAAATAAGCCACTGATTGACAGTCAGCCGTATTTATTATGAGAATTATTTGCCCAGCCTGGACTGAGGGTTTTTTTTGATTATTTTAATGGGTTTTAATATATGTTTAAATTATATATTTATACATTTATGTATTTTATGTATGCATATTTATGTATTTTACGTTTTATTGGGTTTGTTTTTATTTGCTGTGAACTGCCCTGAGTCCTACGGAGATAGGGCGGCATACAAATTATATTAAATAAAATAAATAAATAAATAAAATAAATAAATTATGGGAAGGAGAAGAAGGAGGAGGAGGGGGAGGAGGAGGAGGAGGAGGAGGAGGAAGAGGAGGAGGAGGAGAAGGAGAAGGAGAAGGAGAGGAAGAGGAAGAGGAAGAGGAAGAGGAAGAGGAAGAGGAAGAGGAAGAGGAAGAAGAAGAAGAAGAAGAAGAAGAAGAAGAAGAAGAAGAAGAAGAAGAAGACGCCAAAGGGAAAAAAGAGTTTGTGATTAAGACACATTAAGGCACTGACAACACCTCAATCTCCTAAGAACATGGAGGAATTAATGCTAATTATATTTTCACCCAGCGAGGAAACTGCCTTAACCTAATAGAGCAGCCCTGACAGCAGCAAGTGGAACAGAACAGCGAAGTGCGACTCTTATTTAAACAAATTAACAGGAAACAACCAGGCCAAAAGAATTAAGCTGCTAATCAGACAAAACTGAGAATATTGCTTCTTCTCCTTGTTGTTGTTTTTTAAAAGCAATGCAATTAAATAGCAATAACCCGGTTTCTATCCATAAATATCTCAGATTTATTCGCAGCAAAGAGGTCGCTATTTTTATTCTTCTTGCAGGCAAAAGAAAAAATGTTTGTGGTTTGCTTTGCTCTGCGTCTTACCTATTTCTTGTTCCACTCCGAAAAGGAAACTCCTTTTTTACACAAAGTCTACATCAGACGATGCAAAGGAAGATGGATTAAGTCCCAAAGGTGCTTTTTCAAGAAGCAACTGGATTTTCTGGGTTGTTTTTTTTTTCCTTTGAAGACATTTCGCTTCTCATCCAAGAAGCGATGGATCTGTACTACATTGAAAATAGAGTGTTCTTTATCTAAAGAACTTATAATTCAATTTTACAGGAGACCCAAATCGGAACAGATTCTTAGTAACCTGAATTGAATTTATTATTGTTTATAGATCTCCTCTGTGATTTTTACCACCATTGGCCATATTTCTTGATAATCCTGCTCATTTTAGAGCTTAATACAGATTTCTTTTTTTTAGTCTTGTAAAGCAATGTAATATTTTCAGCCACTTACCTAGTGATATACACAGAAACTAGTACCTCCATTACATTTTTCAACCCCTTGTTTATTCATCTAATATTTTTCATCTTTTCTTATCTCCTTTTTTACGGTTGTTTATAGACTTTATCTCATGTCTAATCCAGGGGTGAAATCCAGCAGGTTCTGACAGGTTCTGGAGAACCGGCAGCGGAAATTTTGAGTAGTTCGGAGAACCGGCAAATACCACCTCTGGCTGGCCCCAGAGTGGGGTGGGAATGGACACTTGGCCAATAAAGAATTCTGTTCTGTTCTGTTCTGTTCTGTTCTGTTCTGTTCTGTTCTGTTCTGTTCTATTCTATTCTATTCTATTCTATTATTCTATTCTATTATTATTCTTTTTCTATCCTATCCTACCCTATCCTATCCCCATCCTCATTCTATTCTATTCTATTCTATTCTATTCTATTCTATTCTATTCTATTCTATTCTATTCTATTCTATTCTATTCTATTCTATTCTATTACATTCCATTCCATTCCATTCCATTCTTCTACTCTACTCTACTCTACTCATTACTCTACTCTACTCTACTCTACCTATTCTATTCCATTCCATTCATCTACTCTACTACTCTACTTTACTCTATTACTCTACCTATTCCATTCCATTCCATTCCATTCCATTCTGCATTCCCTTCCCTTCCCTTCCCTTCCCTTCCCTTCCCTTCCCTTCCCTTCCCTTCCCTTCCCTTCCCTTCCCTTCCTTCCATCCTATCCTATCCTATCCTATCCTATCCTATCCTATCCTATCCTATCCTATCCTATCCTATCCTATCCTATCCTATCCTATCCTATCCTATCCTATCCCATTCTATTCTGCATTCCATTCCATTCTATTCTATTCTATTCCATTCTCTATTCATTCCATATTCTGTACTGTTCTGCTCTGCTCTGCTCTTCTATTCTAAACTTAACAACTGCCAGAAAGGTTACAAGACGGGGACTATTCACTTGAAATAACTGTTTAGCAACACAAATGGTGGTCGTAGGTCAAAGAACGGCTGCACTCCATTCATATATTCTTATCGGGACTTGATGGGTAGAAGGCAGAGGCTGGAGGGTCTGGAACTACGCAAGCCCAGGTTTTTTGCTACTCGCTGAAGAGATTAGGCCTCTTTGCCTGGGGATGGAGAAGAGGTAGGCGAATTGGCTCCTGCAACGTTTAATTATTCGTGGCGAAGCCATCCATCAAAATCCTTTTCGGCGTTAATCAAATGCATAAAGAAGAAGATTTAGGAGGGGCAGTGAAATCTGCAGTCCATTTATCACAAGGACTTCTGACTTTCTGTGCAAGAGGGGCCGATGACGGCCATCGGGGCGAGAAACCCTAATGGCTTGGACATGGACGCTAAACAAATTTGGACAAGGGCAAGAGAAGAGGCTACAGTTCTGGCCAGAGGTGGGCTTCAAATATTTCAGCAAGGGGTTCTCTGTCCGGTTGCTGGGTGGGTGTGGCCATGGTGGGCGTGGCCTAGTCGGCCTCCTGCACCACGGTGGGGGGCACTTTTGCCCTCCCCAGGCTCTGGAGGCTTTTTTCGCGCCTCCGGGAGGGTGAAAATGGCCTCCCCAGGCTCCGGAGGCCCTCTGGAAATACGCCTGTTTCCGGCCTTCCTGAACTTCCGGTAAGCCCATTTTTCACCCTCCCTGAGCCTCCGTGTGCGCCCTGCACTTACCTGCATCCAAAATGGGCTGTGTGGGGACTCCTAGGAGGGGAGGGAGGGGAGGGGAGGGGAGGGCGGGGTGGGGCCAGCCAGGAGTGGGATTTGGGGGTTCTCTGAACTGCACAGAATCTTAGCTAGAGGTTCTCCCGAACCAGAGGTGGGTTTCAGCAGGTTCTGACCAGTTCTGGCGAACCCGTAGCGGAAATTTTGAGTAGTTCAGAGAACCGGTAGTAAAAATTCTGACTGGCCCTGCCCCTCTATTCTCTGCCTCCCGAGTCCCAGACGGTCGGGAGGAAATGGGGATTTTGCAGTATCCTTCCCCTGGAGAGGGGTGGGAATGGAGATTTTGCAATATCCTTCTCCTGTCACGCCCACCAAGCCACGCCAACAGAACTGGTAGTAAAAAAATTTGGATTTCACCACTGAAGTCAACCAATCCCTGGCAGAACATTCATTTTTTCATTCCTAGAATTAATCACGAGCTTTTTAAATACAGGTAGTCCTCGGCTTACGACAGCTCATTTAGTGACCGTTCGAAGTTACAATGGCAATGAAAAAAGTGACTTAGGACCATGTTTCACACCTGTGACCGTTGCAGCGTCCCCACGGTCACATGATTTACGTTCGGATGCTTGGCAACTGACTCACATTTATGACGGTCGCAGCGTCCCGAGGTCACATGATCCCCTTTTGCGACCTTCTGACAAGCAAAGTCCAGGGGGAAGCCAGATTCACTTAACAACCGGGTTACTAACTTAAGACGGCTGTGATTCGCTTAACTAAGGTGGCAAGGAAAGTCGTAAAACGGAGCAAAACTCACTTCACAAATTTCTCCCTTAGGAACATGAATTCTGGAGTCCTTTGTGGTCGTAAGTCGAGGACTAGCTGTAGTCCAGTTAGCACTTCAGAGGGGAGAGCAAAACTAACCCCCCCCCAATATCAGTCTCCCAAACGTCTACAAAGACCCAGTTGAGGCAGCCGCTCCCTCTTGGAGCCTAGAAGAGAGGGGGCCGAGCTCGCTTTCTCTCCCAGAGGCCTTTCGCCTTGACTGGATCGATTTAACTTGAGCTGAGCCTGGATGAACCTTCTCTTTATTTGCCATCATCTCAACCGGACTTCCTTCCCTTTCAGCTGACTTAAAAGTCACAGCATCAAAACAAAAAGGGACGTTTAGAGCGAGGGGTCCAATCTTCTGCTCAAGACAGGATCCCAAAGTAAACATGCGCTGGGAGGGAGGGAGGGAGGGAGAGAAGGAAGGAAGGAGGGGGAGGGAGAGGGGAGTGAATGAGGGAAGGAGAAAGGAAGGGAGGAGGGAGAGAGGGAGGGGTGAGGGAGAGGGAGGGGTGGGGGAGTGAGTGAGGGAAAGGAAGGAAGGAAGGAAGGAAGGAGGGGTGAGGAAGGGACGGAGAGGGAGGGATGGGGGAGTGAGTGAGGGAAGGAGGAAGGAAGGAAGGTGGGAGGGGTGAGTGAGTGAGGGAAAAGGAGGGATGGGGAGTGAGTGAGGGAAGGAGGAAGGAAGGTGGGGGAGGGGTAGGGAGGGAGGGAGGGAAGAAGGAAGGAGGGAGGGAGAGGGGAGTGAATGAGGGAAGGAGGAAGGAAGGAAGGAAGGAAGGAAGGAAGGAAGGAAGGAAGGAAGGAAGGAAGGAAGGAAGGAAAGAAAGAAGAAGGAAGGAAGGAGGGGTAGGGAGGGAGGGAAGAAGGAAGGATGGAGGGAGGGAGAGGGGAGTGAATGAGGGAAGGAGAAAGGAAGGAAGGAACGAAGGCAGGAAGGAAGGAAGGAAAGAAGAAGGGAGAGAGGAAGGAAGGAAGGAAGGAAGGAGGGGGAGAGAGGGAGGAAGGGAAGGAAGAAGTAAGTAAGGAAGGAGGGAGGGAGGGATGGGTGGGTGGGTGAGGGAGGGAGAGTGGGAGGAAAGAAGGAAGGAAGAGGGAGGGAGGAAGGAAGGAAGGAAGGAAGAAAGGAGGGAGGGAGGGAGGGAGGGAGGGAGGGAGGGAGGGAGGGAGGAAGGAAGGAAGGAAGGAAGGAAGGAAGGAAGGAAGGAAGGAAGGAAGGAAGGAAGGAAGGAAGGAAGGAAGGAAGGAAGGACATTGCAGGTGGGCTTGGGTACCGATGTTGAGACTCTAGAAAGAGTTCAGAGAAGATCAACAAGGATGATTGGGTGTCTCAAACCTATGAAGGGTTGTGAGAACTGGGTTTATCTAGTGTAAGAAAGAGAAGGATTCGGGGTGACATTTCAGTCTTCCAATATCTGACAGTTTGGTCAGACACGGAAGGAGGTTCTCCAAAGCCGCTGAGGGCAGGGTAAGAAGTAATTAATGCAAGATCATTAAAGGGAGAGCCAACCTAGAACTAAGGAGGAATTTCCTGACAGTGAGAACAGTTAACCAGTGGAACAGCTTGCCACCAGAAGTCGTGGGTAGCTCCATCACTGGAGGCTTTTAAGAAGAGACTGGACAGCCATTTGTCTGAAATAATATAGGATTTCCTGCTTGAGCAGGAGGTTGGGCTCTTTTTATTCTGATTATATCATTTTTATGAGTTCCTCTGTTATTTTAAGACATTACAAGCGAGAGAAATCAGCTTTAAAACCAAAATTAAACTAGGCATGTGCATTTCAGGTTTGTATGTTTTTATCCCAACATTACAAAAGGGGGAACTGCCCAATATGTAATGCCCAGAGCTGGTTCTGACCACTGCGGCGTATCAGCCCTGCAAAAATATAAATAATAAAATTTAAAAAAAATGAAACCTTAGTGCATCGAATATCCCAGTTTTTACATAATTTATAGAGTTGCACACGGAACAGAACAAAGGAAGATCAGCAGGAAATGTTCAACTCCACCACACAAAACGTCCTATCCTTCTCTGCCCTCCAGCAATTCATCCTTTGAGTGACAAGCAGTTGTGTTCATACTGATCCACATTTGTAGGAGCCATGATTTATTCAACAGGCCAGCAACAAGCCTTGCAAAGGAATCCTGGCCTCCTTTCCCTCCATTTTTCAGGTCCTTTCCCCTTGCAACCCAAGGCTTCTAGGCTGGCTAGAGGTTAAGACAGGAGTTGTAGATCTGAAATAGGCCAGGAAGCCTCCAAGAAATCTTGCATTCTGACGGCATACTCCACACTTAAGCCAGGGTTAAAAAGGGCCCTGTGGGCTCCTCGGTTGCTTTCTTGCAACCCAACTAGGTAGCATCATCTGGGTTAGAAGGGAGTGAGGTTGGAGGTGGAGGAGGAGGAGGAGGAGGAGGAGGAGGAGGAGGAGGAGGAGGAGGAGGAGGAGGAGGAGGACTGTGTGATCCTTGGTGCTCTTTAGACTTGGTTGTTTTCTTGCAGACGTTTCATGACCCAATTAGGTAACATCATCAGGACTGGAAGGCAGTGAGTTTGGAGGAGGAAGAGGAAGAGGAGGAGGTGGAGGAAGAAGAGGAGGAGGTGGAGGAGGAAGAGGAGGAGGAGGAGGAGGGTGACGACGATGACAACTGTGGAGTCCTTGGTGCTGAGCCTGGTGGTTTTCTTGCAGACATTTCATGACCCAATTACGTAAGATCATCAGGGTTAGAAGGGAGTGAGGTTGGAGGTGGAGAAGAAGGAGGAGGAGGAGGAGGAGGAGGAGGAGGAGGAGGAGGAGGAGGAGGAGGAGGAGAACTGTGTGATCCTTGGTGCTCTTTAGACTTGGTTGTTTTCTTGCAGACGTTTCATGACCCAACTAGGTAACATCATCAGAGCTAGAAGGGAGTGAGGTTGGAGGTGGAGGAGGAGGAGGAGGAGGAAGAGGAGGAGGAGGAGGAGGAGGAGGAGGAGGAGGAGGAGGAGGAGGAGGAGGAGGAGGAGGAGGAGGAGGAAGGGGAGGAGGAGGACGACGACAACTGTGGAATCCTTGGTGCTGAACCTGGTGGTTTTTTCACAGACGTTTTATGACCCAACTAGGTAACATCATCAGTCCTAGAAGGAAGTAGGGCTTGCTCTCTGCTTATATCCAAATGACTTGCACTGTCAAGGACGGTGGAGAAGATCCTGGTGGTTCTTTGATTAGGCTGCTGTTTACTGTCATGCTCCAAAACAAACCTGGTTTCTTTATTCAGAAGTCCTGCATATACATCCTGTCTACCAAACCAGCCCTAGAGAGAGAAGGAGAGAAGCAACCCGGAACTAAGGAGGAATTTCCTGGCGGTGACAACAATTAACCAGTGGAACTCCTTGCCTCCAGAATGCTCCAACATGGCAAGATTTTAAGAAGAGTTTGGACAACTATTTGTCTGAAACGGTAGAGGGTCTCCTGCTTGAGCAGGGGGTTGGACTAGAAGACCTCCAAGGTCCCTTCCAATTCTCTTATCCTGCCCTCCCTCCTCCGATGCAACAGGCCTTCCAAAAACCTCTCCAGACAGTTTTTCTTATTGAAAAAAAACAACAACAAAGAGCTCTTGGTTATCTGAGACAGTCTATACACAGACAAATAGTTTCTTGCGTACCGTTTTGTCCTACCAATTGTCTCTTAAAGAATTCTATTTAATAGCTCGAGCATTTTTATTATGATTTGTGTGTGTGTGTGTGTCTAATCCTCAAGTGCCATCATCTGTAATGCGCTATTCAGAGCTTATTACCGTGCAAGGACAAAAGAGAGTTTTTCAGCAGGCAAACAAAACTCTAAGGAAGTGGGGCTCGGCTAATGGCAGGAATATCCAGACCGGCTGCAACGCCATTCATCGTCAACACTAATTGCTTGATTTCCATAAAGCTACAAACATTTTCCGCTTTGCAAAAGCGGGAGGCAGGAATGAGGTTGCCAGCATTTTCCTCTCTGTGAAATTCTGCGGTATTCCTTTAATACCTTTAATTCCTTTAATATTCCAACTCTGATGATGTTCCATGGTCTAATAGTACAACCGCTAGAGAAATGGAGCACAGGGGGCCCTCGACTTACGACCGTTCGTTTAGTGACCGTTTGAAGTTACGACGGCACTGAATAAAAGGGACCGAGGACCATTTCTCTCGCTTGCGACCGCCGCGGCATTCCTCCGTGGTTGTGCGATCCAAATTCAGATGCTCGGCCACTGACTCATATTTATGACGGTTGCAACGTCCCTGGGGGGGGGGGGGGAGTGTGTATCATGTGATCCCCTTTCGCGACCCTCTAACCAGCAAAGTCCATGGGAATCCCGAAAGGATTACAGATCGTCCTTGATCTATGACCACGATTGACAGCTGTTAAGTGAGTTACGACCTTTCTCGCCACGGTTGTTAAGTGGATCTGGCTTCCCCGTGGACTTTGCTTGTCAGTAGGTCATAAAAGGGGATCCTGTGATCCAGGGGTGGGTTCTAAAATTTTTTACTACCGGTTCTGTGGGTGTGGCTTATTTTGTGGGCGTGGCTTGGTGGGGGTAATGTGATTGGGTGGGCGTGGCCAACTTTTTTTATTTTTTATTTTTCTTTTAAAATCATCAGAGGCTTTTTTTTTTTAATTTTTAAAAGCATTTTTTCTACAACCTCTTCGACCGAAAAAATGCTTTTAAAAGTAAAAAAAAAAAAAAAAGCCTCTGATGATCGCGTGGCTCAGCTGGCATCGTCAGAGGCTTTTAAAGGCATTTAAGAGGTTGTAGAAAAAGAATGCCTTTAAAAGCCTCTGACGATCCCAGCTGAGCTGCGCGATCATCAGAGGCTTTTTTTTTTTTTTTTACTTTTAAAAGCATTTTTTCGGCCGAAGAGGTTGTAGAAAAAAATGCTTTTAAAAGTAAAAAAAAAAAAAGCCTCTGATGAGGTGGGCGGCGTAAGTGAACGGCAACCAAGCCGGGGACCAGTTCAGGGGTGTGGCCAGCCAATGTTATTACCCGTTCTCAAAACTACTATAAAATTTTACTACCGATTCGTGCGAACCGGGGCGAACCGGGAGCAACCCACCACTGGTGTGACCTTGGGGCACTGCAACTGTCATAAATATGAGCCAGTTGCCAAGCATCCAAATTTTGATCACCTGACCACGGGGATTCTGCAATGGTCGTAAGTGTGAAAAATGGGCATAGTTTCCCTTTTTCAGGGCCATTATAACTTTGAATGCTCACTAAACGAATGGTTATAAGTCAAGGTACTACCTGTACATTTCCACCCACCCTAAACTCCGCAGCTGGCCCAGAAGGGACACGATGGTGGACAGTATTTAATGTCTTGTTGATATTTTCCATTTAGTGTTTTAACAGTGACTAGCTAACCAATCTCTAACGCGAGGCAGGACAAAGCAGGCCTTGAAAGTCTGGTGAAAGCTAATACCTTTGATATTTACTTTAGATTTTTTTTCCCCCCACTGGCTGTCCACATCCATCTGCTCACCGAGCAAAATAAAAGGTCAGCAATTGGATAAACTTGAGACGGGAGGAAAAGGCAGTAACTAGACTGCAGAGTCGCTTTACGGAGGAGATGGGCCGATGAAAAAATTAGATAAGATAAGACAGGATAGGATAATCTAATAATAAAGTATAAAATAAAATGCAAAATAATAAAAAATAAAATAATAAAATAAAATAAAATAAAATAAAATGAAATGAAATAAATAATAAAATAAAATAAAATAAAATAAAATAAAATAAAATAAAATAATAAAATAAAATAAAATAAAATAAAATAAAATATGGATATTTCATTTCTCTCTCTCTCTCTCTCTCTCTCTCTCTCTCTCTCTCTCTCTCTCTCTCTCTCTCTCTCCCCCTCCCTCCCTCCCTCTCTCTCACTGTGTCTGAGAGAGAGATGGGAGGGAGGGAGGAAGGAAGGAAGGAAGGAAGGAAGGAAGGAAGTTAGCACCCACCCTTCTCCTAGAAGAATGAATAAAGAGCCGAGGTGGCGCAGTGGTTAGAGTGCTGTATTTCAGCTACTTCAGCTGACTGCTAGTTCAGCAGATCAGCGGATCAAATCTCACCGGCTCAAGGTTGACTCAGCTTTCCATCCTTCCGAGGTGGATAAAATGAGGACCCAGATTGTTGGGGGCAATATGCTATTTAGTATACTGTCTTTGGTGTAAGCCACCCAGAGTCCTCGGAGAGTGGGCGGCATAGAAATATGACTAATAATAAAATATTCTAGGAAATATTAAAAAGGCAGAATATTATATTTCCCTGGATGAGAAATGGAGAAACGTGTTTTTTGAGGCAGGAAGCAGACTCACTCTTAATAGCCCCCACCCTCCTCAATAGCCTCCAGCAGATGTCAGCACTTAAGAGATAAAGAGATAGCTCGGTCTATTCATAAGCAAATGCCCTCACCCACGATCCAACAAAGATAGGATTAGCTCTAGGTGCCACGCAGAGCCCTCTCTGTAGGCATGCGTGCTGTTGGCAGCTGCTCTTCCAGCTTTCAGCACTTATGGTCTTTATGGGTGCCAAAGCGCTGGAAAACGGCCTGAAAATGGCCTGAAAACAGCCAAAACTGGCAAAAAAAATGGCCTGAAAATGGCCAAAACCAGCCCAAAATATGGCCTGAAAACGGCCTAAAAATGGCCAAATCAGCCCAAAATATGGCCTGAAAATGGCCAAAAATGGGCTAAAAACAGTCAAAACCAGCCCAAAATATGGCCTGAAAATGGCCTGAAAACGGCCAAATCAGCCCAAAATATGGCCTGAAAATGCCCTGAAAACGGCCAAAACCAGCCCAAACTATGGCCTGAAAACGGCCTAAAAACGGCCAAATCAGCCCAAAATATGGCCTGAAAACGGCCTAAAAACGGCCAAATCAGCCCAAAATATGGCCTGAAAATGCCCTGAAAACGGCCAAAACCAGCCCAAAATAAGGCCTGAAAATGGCGTGAAAACGGCCAAATCAGCCCAAAATATGGCCTGAAAATGGCCTGAAAACGGCCAAATCAGCCCAAAATAAGGCCTGAAAACAGCCTAAAAACGGCCAAATCAGCCCAAAATATGGCCTGAAAATGGCGTGAAAACGGCCAAAACCAGCCCAAAATATGGCCTGAAAACGGCCTAAAAACGGCCAAATCAGCCCAAAATAAGGCCTGAAAACGGCCTAAAAACGGCCAAATCAGCCCAAAATATGGCCTGAAAATGGCGTGAAAACGGCCAAAATCAGCCCAAAATAAGGCCTGAAAATGGCGTGAAAACGGCCAAATCAGCCCAAAATATGGCCTGAAAATGGCGTGAAAACGGCCCAAACCAGCCCAAAATATGGCCTGAAAATGGCCTGAAAACGACCCAAACCAGCCCAAAATATGGCCTGAAAACGGACTAAAAACGGCCAAAACCAGCCCAAAATATGGCCTGAAAAGCAGCCAAAAAAACAGGCATGCGTGCATCAGCCAGCTGGTCTTCAGGTTTCCGGTGCTCCAGTGCACGCAAAGACCAGCTGGCCGGCGTGCATGCGTGTGCCAGACACCCGAAGACCAGCACACGCACACGCACATGCATTCCGGTTTGGGCACTCGGTGCCGAAAAGGTTCGCCATCACTGACATAGGAGGTAGACAAGGCAGTTGCTGGCGTTATCTATGTACAAGTGGTTCTGGCTGCTTGCGTCGAACACGATATGCAGAACAAAACAAAAAATGCCCCACGTTGAAGCGGCCCAGAGGAGAGAGCAGCATCATGTTGAAATACCAAGAATGTTAACTCCTGGATAATAAGTATATTCATGTTCTCCAGCTTTCCGACTAATTACTTAAGGCATCTCACAAGAGCCAAGACGGTAACATTATCGGCCCTTAGGAGTCATTAAATGCCGCCGCTTAATAAGAGATTCCAAAAACGAAAAAAAGGGAGGGGGGAAAAAAAAGTCCTCTTACTTGCATGTACTCCAAAATCTCCTGAACTTTATAAAGTTGTTAATCAGGCTCGAACTTCTATGTAAATGGAACGACGATTAAAGGTTAAGTACAGGTTTCGGAAATTTCAGAAGTTGACGACGGATCACCCTTAAAAACCGGGATGGTGGAGGGCGGGGGGTGGGGGAGGGAAAGGAAGAGAACTATCAAGGTTTGATGGGAATTAAACATCTTAATTAAAATACTCAGAAGTGCCGTACTCATTTCGGCACAAAGTTCCATTTTCAAATGTCAAGTTTAATCAGGCACTTCAGGGGGGGAGGAGAAAAAAAATGCATAATATTCCTCCAGCAAGGAAGACGGGAAGGAAGGACCACGGAAATATCGTCTTCTACGCTTCTCCTTTTCATGCCTCTGGGTCAGAGAGCTGCCCAAAGCCCTGGAGAAGATTCAGAGCAATAGTTGTCCCCAAGTCACCCTCACAAAGATCTCAAGTCCGCTTTTTTTGTGCACTGCAAAAGTGTAGCTCTTGAGTGGGATTCTACTATTACACCGCAGTCTCCTACCGTAGTAATGTAGAACGTTCGTATCTTTATCCTAAAGGTGCTTTTCCCAAAAAGCAACTGGATTTTCTTAGGGTTTTTTTTTTCCTTGAAAATGTTTCACTTTTCATCCAAGAAGCTTGCTTTTTCAGGAGGCAACTGGACTTCCTGGTTTTTCTTTCGAAGACGTTTCGCTTCTCATCCAAGCAGCTTCTTCAGCTCTGACTGGATGGTGGGGAAGGGAAGGATTTATATTCCTTGCAGACAGCTGGATATTTGCATCCTTTTAGAGGGTCCTTGAAGCACTTGGAGGTTTATCTGTGTCCTCACCTGAGTAGTTCCTGTAGTCTGCAATTCTTTTCCCTCTGGAACTCCATTCCTACTCCCACCCCATTCCAAGGGTGTTCATCCCAAATTGTATAGCTAAATGTCTGTAGAAATTCCACGACCTGGAGGACTATGCTGGCTGGAGAATTCTGGGAGTTGAAGTCCACAAGTCTTAAAGCTGCCAGATTTGAAGACCTCTGTCTTAGACATTTATTTCATTTTTATCCTGCCTTTATAACTTTGTAAGTCATTCAAGGCGGCAAACATACAAAATACTCTTTCCCCTTCCTCTTTTTCCCCAGAACAACAATCCTGCCAGGTGGGTTGGGCTGAGAGAGATGGACTGGCCTAAAGTCACCCAGCTGTCTTTCATGCCTAAGGAGGGACTAGAACTCGCTGTCTCCTGGCGATTAGCACAAAGTCACCCAGCCTAAGGTAGAACTAGAACTCACCTTCTTGTGGTGATTGAACCAAAGTCAACCAACCAGCTTTCAGGTCTAAGGAGGGATTAGAATTTACAGTCTTCTGGTGATTGGCCTAAAGTCACCCAGCCAGCTTTCATCCCTAAGGCAGAACTAGAACTCACCGTCTCCCAGTTTCTGGGCCAGCACCTTAACCACACCACCAGATTGGCTCTTGTATCATTCCACTCTCTGCTTTGCAATACACCTTTTTAGTTTAACTTTTATAACTGCATTTTTTTTTATACCTCAAGAGTATTGTTATTTTCTAAAGCTAATAAAATCCTCTTCGTCAAGCAAGAGCTTAGTAAATATACTGTCTTTTGCAAGCAGTAGGATGGCATCTCGATAGATAAAAGCAGAGCTCCTATAAATCTGATTCACAGCCTCTCTCTCTCTCTCTCTCTCTCTCTCTCACACACACACACACACACACACACACACACACACACACACACACCGTCACACCTGGCCAGGTGTAGCCGCCAAGGTGAAAAGGTTGGGGACCGGTGATCTGAAGTCACAAATTAACACCACACAGCTACTAATCTGTCAAGATGGATCTTTCTGATACACAAAAACCATCACTGGTAAACAAAATTACAGCACTAAAAAGAACAATTTTATACCAATCCTTTAATTTTAAGCTTTTATACTGTGGTGTTTTTGTTCTTGTTTTTTTAAAAAAAGCTAATTTTAATAAAACCAGAACATTGAATTAGGATTTCCTAGAAGAACAGGGTAATGGAAAAACAAGTCTTAGATGGGCTGGAATTCCTCACTCTACACACACACACACACACACAAAACGCATTTGCAGACAACACAAAATTGCGAGCGTCAGATGATGTCCTTGAAAATAGAGAGACAATTCAAAACTACTTTAAAAGGTTAGAGAAACTGTCTGTAAATAACAGAAAAGGAATTTCACGAAGACGAACACAAAGTGCTTCACCGAAAGATAGGGTAGATTATAAGGCAAGCATGGATGGGATGCGATGATTTGGCTTGTTAACATTACGTGGGAACAAGATCCAGGCAAAACGGTCAGCTGCAAACTGAATGAACATCTGCAATGCTAAAGGAGGAAGCAAGGGGGGGATTTCAGCTGTAGAAAGTTAGCACCCCATCCCCCTCCTAGAAGAATGAAATATGCTGGCAAATATTAAAAAGGCAGAATATTATACCTCCCTGGATGAGAAAAGGAGAAACATGCTCTTGGAAAGCAGCCCCCACCTTTGCTAATAGCCCCAGAAAGACTGGGCCATCCTATCTACAAGACAAAAGGCTGGGCCAGTTTATCTACAAGACAAAAGACCTTCACCCTCAGGACATAATAGGATTAGCCCTCTACCCATCTCACCACATGGCACCTGGGAAGATAACATCACCCAGCAAGATTCAACCAAGCCTCAGACTCAAGACAACCTACAAAGTTAGTTACCTCTGCGTGGCCCCATGGGAGTCTGACAACCAATCAGGATATCTGCCCTTACACAGGAACAGGAAGCTCTAAGGTGGGGCCCAAAAGAAGGTATAAATATATATATATATATATAAAATGTGTTTTTCTATCGAGACACCTGGTCTACCCCAACATGTGGGAGGGGGCATTCTGCTCCCTTTCGCCTTTCAGCTCCAATCCAGGAGCCCTCAAGCAGTCGCATTCACGAGAAACCATTTTATACCAAATTTATATTTTGCTGATAAAGAAATAAAGGGAGAATGCCCCCTCCCACATGTTGGGGTGGACCAGGTGTCTCGATAGAAAAACACATAATCTTTCCCCTGGCTCAAGCTGATGAAGGGAGGAGAACTTGTGGCTCAGAAGGTTAATTCAACTGCCTAACATGCAGGAAGCCCAAGTTCGAATCCGAGTAAGGGTATGGCTAGCTGATGAAAGCTAAAAAGCTTGAAATAGATCTATACTAGTCTCCCTTTATTTCTTTATCAGCAAAATATAAATTTTTACCTATCTATCTATCTATCTATCTATCTATCTATCTATCTATCTATCTATCTATCTATCTATCTATCTATTTTTATCTTTATATATCATGTGGGAGGGAGATATATATATATATATATCACTCATGTGCTGTATTGCCCAGGACCTCAAACCATGTGGTCCTGTCCACCATTAAACCATCTTTCCAAACAGCTTCCATGTTTCCAATGTCTTTCTCCCCACTTGGAACTGAACCCAGATGGACATTTCTTCCAACACAACTGAAGGCTACCTCAATGGATAGAATACAACGAGAAATAATATTTCCATTTCCTTCTGCTTTGGACAGATGCTAGCTTGTTGGGCTCTAAAGCTGAAAATTAAGCTGTACGTATTCAGAGTGATGGAATTGGAGAAGGGAAAATTTATGAGGAATGGCATGGCACAGCATAGCATATGCAGAGCATAAATGTATCAAATGCAGGTAGTCCTCGACTTACGACCACCATTGAGCCCCAAATCTCTGTTGCTAAGCAAGACAGCCGTTAAGTGAGTTTTGCCCGATTTTACAACCTCTCTCGCCACAGTGGTTTAGTGAATTACTGGAGTTCTTAAAGTCGTTAACCCTGTTGTTAAGTGAATCCAGCTTCCCACATGACTTTGCTTGTCAGAAGGTCGCAAAAGGGGATCATCACATGACCCCGGGACACTGCAGCCGTCATAAAAATGACTCCGTCACCAAACATGCAAATTTTGCACGTTTGCATCGATCGCTAAATGAATTATCGTAAATTTTAAGTTAAGTTAAAGAGCAAACCCTAGGAATGTTAAGAACATCTTAATGGTAACAGCAGTTTTTCTCAAGCGAAGCCATTTTAAGATGCGTGGACTTCAATTCCCAGAATACCCCAGCACTGCTGGCTGGGGTATTCTGGGAGTTGAAGTCCACGCATCTTAAAATGGCTAAGGCTGAGGAAAAACTGCGTAAGAGCGACGTTCAATGTCGGTGGAGATTCTCAGTCCTCCAGGTCCTGGTTGTCCCAAAGGTGCTTTTTTCGAGAGGCAACTGGACTTTCTGGTTTTTCTCTGAAGACGTTTCACTTCTCATCCGAGAAGCTTCTTCAGCTCTGACTGGATTCCATTCTCCACCATCCAGCCAGAGCTGAAGAAGCTTCTCGGATGAGAAGCGAAATGTCTTCAAAGAAAAACCAAGAACGTCCAGCTGCCTCTTGAAAAAAGCACCTTTGGGACAATGTAAGAGAGCTGGCTGTGAGGGGAATTTTTCAAAGTCTCTTTCAATGGCTGCGTTTAACCAGATCCTAACCTGTAGGAGATATTTTAATTTGATTTTTGCCCTACGCGAGAGATTAAACGCCACGGCTTCAATGACTTCTTCTAAGCCTACGTTCCTATGTATTACACCTGAGGTGGCTGCATAGGTGTCAGCTGCATTTCTAGGAACCTAGCAGGAAAGATGAGCTGGCTGAAGAAAAAGGAAAAAAAACAACAACCCATATTTCCTTCGTCGGATTTTCAAGAGAAGTAAAAAAATCCCCGTGCCAGATGGGGGAGCTCGGAGCCAAAAGAAGATGTGCAAAGCTGTGGTTTAAGAAAAGAGGGGAGAGGGAGGGAGGAAGGAAGGAAGGAGGAGAGAGAGAGAGAGAAAGAGGGAGAAAGAGAGAAAAAGAGAGAGAGAGAAGAAAGGGAGGGAGGGAAGGAGGAAGAGGGAGAGAGAAAGAGGAAGAGAAAGGGAGAAAGAGAGAGAAAAAGAGAGAAGGAAGGAAGGAGAGAAAGAAAGAAAGAAAGAAAGAAAGAAAGAAAGAAAGAAGAGAGAGGAAAGAGAAAAAGAAGGAAGGAAAGAAGGAAGGAAGGGGGAGAGAGAAAGAAGGAGAGAGAAAAAGGGAGAAGGAAGGAAGGAAGGAGGAGAGAGAAGGAGAAAGAGAAAAAGAGAGAAGGAAGGGGGAGAGAGAGAGGAAGGGAGAAACAGAGAAAAAGAGAGAGGAAGGAAGGAAGGAAGGAGGAGAGAGAGAAGGAGAAAGAGAAAAAGAGAGAAGGAAGGGGGAGAGAGAGAGAGGAAGGGAGAAACAGAGAAAAAGAGAGAGGAAGGAAGGAAGGAGGAGAGAGAGAAGGAGAAAGAGAAAAAGAGAGAAGGAAGGGGGAGAGAGAGAGAGAGGAAGGGAGAAACAGAGAAAAAGAGAGAGGAAGGAAGGAAGGAAGGAGGAGAGAGAGAAAGAGAAAGAGAAAAAGAGAGAAGGAAGGGGGGGAGAGAGAGAGGAAGGGAGAAACAGAGAAAAAGAGAGAGGAAGGAAGGAAGGAAGAAGGAGAGAGAGAAGGAGAAAGAGAAAAAGAGAGAAGGAAGGGGGAGAGAGAGAGAGAGGAAGGGAGAAACAGAGAAAAAGAGAGAGGAAGGAAGGAAGGAAGGAAGGAAGGAAGGAAGGAAGGAAGGAAGGAAGGAAGGAAGGAAGGAAGGAGAGAAGGAAGGAGAGAAGGAAGGAAGGAAGGAGAGAAGGAAGGAAGGAGAGAAGGGAGGTGGAAGGAAGGAAAGGAGGGAGGGAGGGAGATTAAGATACCAAGTTGCAGAACAACACCGATCTTTTTTTTTATGGTTGTTATTTCTTGCTTTTTCAGGGTTTTGGTTTTTTTTTTTATTTATTCATGCTCCACCCCGCATTTTTCTTGTTGTCATTTCCATTCTGCTGTGAAAAGCACATCGCCAGGCTACCCAAATGCCAGCGTTAAGCGGATTATAATGTTTCCCCAACATGCTCCATTACAGGGGAAGCGTTCCTGCACCGGAGCCGTCTTTCAACCAGCTTCTCTTTCATCAAGTTATCAAGGGAAGCTGAACAGGGCGCCTTGCATCTAATGATATCAGGCCCCAATAATGGGATTAGGCAAAAAGCCTCATTGTTACTTTCAAAATGGCAGGCATAGCTGTGCTGACGGTCCTCGCTTTATGCCTTTAAAAGGAGGCGGCGTGAAAAGACAGGCGTGAGTCTGGAAGGAGGAAAAATGGGTCTCTTGGAGCACATCCTGATGGCTTCATTCATAGGGGATCATGCGAAGGCTCAAATAGAACAAATTTTTGAGGACTAGCGGCGATCTGCACCATGGATGTTGACGTGCAATTGTCCAATTCTCTGTATTCCCAAAACCTCTTTCAGGATATAGGCAATAGACGGTGAGTTCTAGTTCCGCTTTGGGCATGAAAGCCAGTTGAGTGACTTTGGGCCAATCACCAGGAGATGGTGAGTTCTAGTTCTGCTTTGGGCATGAAAGCTAGTTGAGTAACTTTGGGCCAATCACCAGGAGACAGTAAGTTCTAGTCCCACCTTACGCATAAAAGCCAACTGAGTGACTTTGGGCCAATCACCAGGAGACAGTAAGTTCTAGTCCCACCTTACGCATAAAAGCTAATTGAGTGACTTTGGGCCAATCACCAGGAGACGGTGAGTTCTAGTTCCGCTTTGGGCATGAAAGCTAGTTGAGTGACTTTGGGCCAATCACCAGGAGATGGTGAGTTCTAGTCCCACCTTGGGCATGAAAGCCAGTTGAGTGACTTTGGGCCAATCACCAGGAGACGGTGAGTTCTAGTTCTGCCTTGGGCATGAAAGCTAGTTGAGTGACTTTGGCATAATCACTTGGAGACAGTGAGTTCTAATCCCGCTTTAGGCATGGAAATCAATTGGATGATTTTGGGCCAGTCGCTTTCTCTCAATCTAACCAACCTCACAGGGTTGTTGTTATGGGGAAAATTAGGAGGAAGGAGCATAAGCTATATACAAAGGCTAAACAATAATACAGGCAGCATAAAAAATCAAATAAATGAATAAATATGGCCACTGAGCTTTAACTACTGTCTTGTGTAACCTGGTTGACCACATGCATGATTAGCCCTTCATTCTGTGGATAAACTTTTAGAATAGTCTAGTTTGCTGGTTGTTGATACAAGTAGTCCTCGACTTACAACAGTTCATTTGGTGATTGTTCAAAATTCCAATGGCACTGAAAAAAGTGACTTTTGACCGTTTTTCACACTTATGACCTTTGCAGCATCTCCATGATCAAAATTCAGGTGCTTGGCAACTCATATTTATGACGGTTGCGGTGTCCCGGAGTTACGTGATCCCCTTTTGCGACCTTCTGGCAAAGCAAAGTCTGTGGGGAAGCCAGATTCACTTAATAACCGTGTTACTAATTTAACAACTTCAGTGATTCACTAACAAATGTGGCGAGAAAAGTGGCGTAAAATGAGATTAAAACTCACTTAACGAATTTCTTACCGAACAAACATCAATTTTGGGTTCGATTGTGGTCGTAAGCTGAGGACCACTTGCAGTGTATCGCTTGTTTGCTCGTCTTCTACTATTCTTCTGAAAATGAAGCAGGCTACTCTTTAATCACAGTATAAGAGCTGCAACATTGGTGCCACCAACAAATTACTAAGTAGGTGTGATGGCTGTCTGCTCTCGTATTCGGAGAAACTGGCCAAGGGCGATTTTTAAAAAAACCATTTTGGAAACATTGGAAAATAATCCACAGGCATGGAAGGAATTCAAGACAATGTGCCTCTTCGGCTCGTTTCTCTACCTCCAGGCTGGGAGACGTGATCCTAATTGGAAAAGGAAGAGGCTGAAAAAATTCTCCGGCTTTATTGAAAGGATCCGTTTTGGCATTCAGGCTGCGTTGTAAGGAACGGTGAGCTCGGCTTCCGCATCTCCTGCTCCGGGGACTCAAGAGTGAAAAAGAAGGAAACAGCAGGGAGGATCCAAAATGCCAGCGTTTCCTAAGGCCAGGTCCTTGGAAATATTTTGAGTTTTGTGGCCAAGGGATTCAGAACGGGCAAGCGGTACAAGGTTTGGATGTGCCAGAATTGTGCCGACTCGGACTATTCAGGCGGAACCTGGAGTAGGGTCATTTTATTCCAAATGGAAGACAAAGCGTATTGTTCATTTCGTGCACCTCTCTGCAATGCCCAAATAAAACCCAGAGCCCTCTTTCACAGTTCTTGCTGTACCAGTAACACTAATGAACCCAGAACACATTTTTCAGCCTTGTGAGCCTGGAAGCTTTGAATATTTACTCAGATGTCACATCTCTCTCTCTCTCCTCTTTTCCATTAAGGTGGGATTAGAACCAGGGGTGGGTTCTAATTTTTTTTACTACTGGTTCTGTGGGTGTGGCTTATTTTGTGGGTGTGGCTTGAAGGCTAGCATGGCTAGCTGGTCAGAGTCATTTCTGGAAGGTCCTCGCACTTACGACCAGTCCTCGCACTTACGACCCGACTCATTTGTTTTCTTTTAACACTGATCAGCTGTAGGGCGGCCCTTTGAAGCCCCGCGGCAAGAGTTTAAACAGTTTGTTTTTCCCTCTAGTCATCAGCTGGGACTCAGGAGGCAGCAATAGATTGGGGGTGGGACCAAATAAAAGGTAAGAATAACTTGGGTGGGGGGGTAGAGGGGAGGGAGAACCGGTTCGGTGACGTCATATCGTCACTGCTACCGGCTCGGCCGAACCGGACCGAACCAGGAGGAACCCACCACTGATTAGAACTAAATGTCTCCTGATGATTGAACCAGTCACCCAGCTGCCTTTCATGCCCAAGGCGGGACTACAATTCATAATCTCCTGGAGATTGGCCCAAAGTCAGTCAACTGGCTTTCACTCTTAAGGCGGGACTAGAACTCACCGTCTCCTGTTGATTGGCCCAAAGTCACCCAGCCAGCTTTCATGCCTAAGGCGGGATTAGAACTCAACCAGCTGGCTTTCATGTCTAAAAAGGGGCTAGAACTCACCATCTCCTGGTGACTGGCCCAAAGTCATCCAGCTGGCTTTCATGCCTAAGGCAGGACTAGAACTCACCATCTCCTGGTGATTGGCCCAAAGTTACCCCGCCAGCTTTCACTCCTAAGGCAGGACTAGAATTTACCCTCTCCTGGTGATTGGCACAAAGTTAACCAGCTGGCTTTCGTGCCTAAAGAGGGGCTAGAACCCACAGACTCAAATAATCATTAATTGACCAGTCATATGTTGAGGATGGATGGATGGATAGATAGATGATAGATAGATAGATAGATAGATAGATAGATAGATAGATAGATAGATAGATAGATAGACAGACAGACAGACAGACAGACAGACAGACAGACAGACAGACAGACTATATATGTGTGTCAACTTGTACATTTCCAATGGTCGTAACTTGACTACTATTATGTTAAATAAGTAAATGATAAAGAAAGAAAGAAAGAAAATGGTAAACTACATCCTTAACGTCCCCTTGTACGTCTCCACCTGCCACCATCTCAGGAGCGTTACATTCACACAGAGACCGTCGCAGCAGTTCTTGCGGCTGGAAGAACACGGGGACGCGAGAAAGCAGGCAGATGGCTCCGGGGAGCTGAGGCTTCCATCTCTGCCAGCGTCAATCCTATGGGTACCGGTGAAGTCCCACGCCTTACGAAGGCACGGGGTTCCTCCACTGCACAGTTGGGCCACGGTGATATAAGCGCATATTAAGGCTAAAAAAAAAGAGCATCGGGCACCATGCTAAAAGTGCGGGCGTTTTCGACTGTTGCTGAGCGATGTACCTGGCTGCGTAACAAAGAGGACCAACCGTATATCTGCTATTTCTACTGGCTGAAGAATCCTGGTCCAAATGGACCATGAAGTCCCAAATGCTGCAGATCCCATATATCTTTAGTAAGTACGACTCCTTGTTCAGCGGAGGAGGACGATGAAGAAATTCCATACGGTTTTTACATGCCTTACTTCTCTTAAAATTTATTTTCAGGATTTGGTTAGCTTCTTAGCTACCATTTTTTTAATGGTAAACCCAGGCACTGGGGATTAGGGAGGACAAATATCAGCTAGCTAGGTGACTTTGGGCCAATCACCAGGAGACGGTGAGTTCTAGCCCCACCTTAGGCATGTAAGCTGACTGGGTGACTTTGGGCCAATCACCAGGAGATGGTGAGTTCTAGTCCTACCTTAGCAATGAAAACTGACCGGGAGACTTTGGGCCAATCACCAGGAGATGTTGAGTTCTAGTCCTATCTTAGACATGAAAGCTGACTGGGTGACTTTGGGCCAATCAAGAGCCTTGGTAGTACAGTGGTCTAAGGCACCCTGTTATTAAGCTGGTTATTAAGACCAGCTGCCTGCAATTACTGCAGGTTCGAATCTCGGCAAGGCTCAAGGTTGACTCAGCCTTCCATCCTTTCTAAGGTAGGTAAATTGAGGACCCAGTTTGTGGGGTCAATAAGCTGACTTTGTATAAATATACAGAAGGATGAAGGCTATTGCTTAGCGCATTGTAAGCCGCCCTGAGTCTCCGGAGAAGGGCGGCATATAAATCAAATTTAAAAAAAAATAAATCACCAGGAGATGGTGAGTTCTAGTCCTACTTTAGCAATGAAAATTGGCTGGGAGACTTTGTGTCAATCACCAGGAGACTGAGTTCTAGTCCTACCTTAGCAATGAAAGCTGGCTGGGAGACTTTCAGCCAATCACCAGGAGACTGAGTTCTAGTCCCACCTCAGCCCTGAAAGTTAGCTGGGTAATATTGGGCCAATCACATATGTTTAGCCGAGCCTGCCTCACAGGATGGTTGTTGTGAGAAAAATAGGAGGAGGAAGGTATGTTGGCTATGTTCACCGCCTTAAGTTATTTATAACAATAATAAAGATAGGATACAAATAAATAAAATCGAAAGGGCTTAAAAGCCATTTTACCCAGGCTTCCCAGTTCTGTTCTAATTCATTTGTACCTGATCACAAGTCTTCATGAGCAAGTCTACCAAATCCTGATTTTTTCCAGAAATCTTTATTTTTTTAAAAAAAAAAATCACCGATACCAAAACCTGGCCTGGGATATTCTACCTAAAAGAAGGAGAGATCCAATGATCTTCCTCGATTAGCAAATGTTTTATAAAACCCTGCCCTGGGCGTCTTTTCTAACGCTGCCTGAAAATCATCCAGGCTTGGCACGCTAAAATATGTTTGCAAAATGTATATGTGCCATTAAAGCAAACGGCTCACCGAAGGCTTCTCTCTTTGTTTACTCAGCTCTGGCTAATTTATTTTATTCCAGTACGGAACACCGTGGGGCAGGGAAGTGGGGTGTTTGGGGGGGGGAAGACCCCCTTGGAAGAGCCGACTTAAAAGAGAGACAACGGTGATTAGTAATGATGGAAGAATAAGCTTGTAGCAAACTGGCATTAGCTTGTCTCTGTCTTATATAATTACTGGCACGTTGTTGGGGGGTATTTTGTTTTTTCCTCAGACGTTTGTGACTCGCAAGGGAGGCAAGGAATTTATTGCCTTCCGCTATCTAATAAGGCCGGCGGCGGGCAGCTATGCGCAGTGCAACTTACTGATGCAAAGGGCAATTTATCCAGGATGGGTAAAAAACGTAGCTGCTTAAACTGGTTAAGATAGAGGGAGGGAGAGTTTATGCAAGCTCGGCCTTCCAGGGTCCGAAGGATGCCAATCGCCGCCCTGACGTTTCATTAATCGTGGCTTTCTGGGTGTCCTGCTTACCTCGGGGTTGCGTTCGTCCGCCTTTTCGCCAATAGTAGACAGGTTAAATCCAGGTAGTCCTCAACGTACGACCACAATTGAGCTCAACATTTATGTTGCCAAGGGAGACATTGGTTGAGTTTTGCCCCATTTTATGCCCTTTCCTGTGTTGTGGCCTATACACGGCCTGGGCGGCTGGTGGCTGATTCGGACAGCGAGGAGGCTGGTGTGGTGCTGCGCCAGCAGCCTGTGCAGCTGGCACTCGAGTCGGACAATGAGGAGGCTGGAGAAAATGCGGTGCCAGAGGCGGGGATTCAGCCAGGGCCTTCAGAACCTCCAGAAGCTCCCATAAGTGAAGAGGATGAAGAGGAGGAGCCTCTTCTCAATGCACGGGCACGCAGAGCGGCCAAAAGGCAGGAGTGGCTCCTCAGGAGGAGGTCTCCTCGAAAGTAAAGCTTGGGGCTAATTGGCCACTCCCTTAGCCTATTTAAGGAAGGAGGACAATTTGCAGGAAACAACTTCGTTCACATTCCTTCATGTCTTATCTTGCTTTTCTTATCAGCTTCCTGCAAATGGCTTCTGGGCATTCTGCCAACCACAGTAAGCTTTCAATTATTATTCTTTGAATTCTTGGCGGCCGTTAATGCAGTTAATTAACAGCCGTTCTTGTAAAAGACTGGTTTATTTAGTAAACTAAGGTTTGAATGGACTTTGTGTGTGCTGCGTTCTTTGGGGTCCATAGCTGGGGCAGAACATCTTGTCATAGCTGGTAAGTGAATCACTTATGCCATCCGTCTTGGAAACTTGCAGGATTCTTTGGGGGGGGGCATGTATATGTACACGTTCGAACTAGGCTGTGATGCTTCTCTGTGTTATAAATGTGTGTTTACGTGGGTATATGGATAATGGTTATCTTTTAAGAGCTGAAGGCAATGAAATTTCATTTTAATATATGCTGATTAGGGTACATTTAAAGTGACAGTAAAGTTTTATTCCTATTCTATTCTATTCTGCTCTCTTCTCTTCTCTCTTCTCTTCTATTTTCTCTTCTCTTCTCTTATTATTTATTTTATTCTATTCTATATTATCTTTTCTATTCTATTCTTATTTTTAATGCTATTCGATTCTATATTCTCTACATTCTCTATATTCTATTCTATTCTACTCTACTCTACTCTTATTCTTAATTTTATCCTATCCTATCCTATCATTCTCTATTCTATTCTATTCTACTCTACTCTACTCTACTCCTACTCCTACTCCTACTTCTTATTCTTAATTTTATTCTATCCTATCCTATTCACTGCAGGTGTTAAGTTAGTAATCTGGTTGTTAATTGAATCTGGTTTTTCAATGTGCCTGTTCCAGATGTGCATACGCGCATCTGGAACAGGCTCCAGCTGTTCTTCCTCCTCACTTATCTCAGCCTCCAAAGGCAGCTGCCTCTCTGGTGGCTGGGAAATGTCGGACGGCCCTGGCTCTATCTCTGCGCCCGACGCAGAGCATCCATCAGGGCCTTCCCCAGGCCCCAGAAGTGGCCCAAGTTCCTTCCCAACCTTCTCATTGTCCAAGTCTGGCGGGCCACAACAACCGATTCATAAAGGAAGTCCATGGGGAAGCCAGAT
>JAXLNS010000007.1:3896344-4093844 GCA_037215915.1 Pantherophis vulpinus
CTGTAAGTTACAGACGACTTACCAAAGGGCCATAATATGTCGGCTCCCTTTAGGTGAAGCTATTTCTTTATTTCCAATCAATCAAAGAAAGAGCAAATTAACTTCTCACTCCCATAATTACCCTCTAGTTGGCATACCCCCCCCCCGGGCATTATACCATCATGGGCCAAACCAGAAACAACATGAAAATTACACACACACACAACATTTCTAGGAGCAAAGCCAGCTGGGTGAAGGTAATCACGGCATCAAACCCTTCCCTGTTTTCTCTCTCTCTCTCTCTCTGCTCTCAGAAGGAATTTAAAAAGCAGATTAAATGCCGCTCTCCAAACTAAATTGAGCATCACTTCTGTTGTAAGGCGAACCAAATGAATTTATAAAGCGAAATAAAGGCACCCGAAGTGTATTTTTAGGATTAACTCCCGCTAAAAAGCGGCGGAGGCTCAAACCCAAATTAATTCAGATCGACTTACAAATCCCACGGCATGCGCATTTTACAGGTCATCCTCGAGTTACGACCACAGTGGAGCCCACAATTCCTGTTGCTGAGCGAGACATTTGTCAAGCGAGTGTTTCCCCCATTCTTCTTGCCACCGTTGTTAAGTGAATCAAAAGAGCCTGGTGGCGCAGCAGACTAATAGCCTGTTATTAACATTCAGCTGCCTGCAATTACTGCAGGTTCGAATCTCGCCAGGCTCAAGGCTGACTCAGCCTTCCATCCTTTCTAAGGTAGGTAAAATTGAGGACCTGGATTGTGGGGGCAATAAGCTGACTTTGTATAAATATACAAAAGTATAAAAGCTATTGCTTAACGCATTGTAAGCCGCCCTGAGTCTCCAGAGAAGGGCGGCATATAAATCAATTTTTTTTAAAAAAATGTAGTTCTTAAGCTAGTCAGACGGTTGTTAAGTGAATCCGGCTTCCCTTTGGACTTTGCTTGTCAGAAGGTCGCAAAAGGGGATCGCGGGACCCCCGGGACACTGCAACCGTCATAAATGTGAGTCGGTTGTCAAGCATCCGAATGTAAATCACATGACCATGGGGGGGGATGCTACTATGGTCGTAAGTGTGAAAAATGGTCCCAAGTCACTTTTTTCAGTGCCGTTGTAACTTCGAACGGTCACTAAAGGATCGGTTGTAAGTCAAGGACTGCCTGTACAATAAAATATGCAATAAAAGGACGATCAAAAGGAAAAATAGGATCAAGAACCAAATTCTCATTACTGTAGTGTTAAACCTCTGAGCTTCATGTTTGGTGAAAGCTAAGCAGGTGATTGCTCCAATGCAACCAGATTACCATCATTGGAGTCTACTGGTTGTCCTCGACTTACGACCACTTTGTCCCAAAAATTTCTGTTGCTAAGCGAAACATTTCTTAAGTGAATTTCGCCCCATTTTGCCACCTGTCTTGCCGCAACCGTTAAGTGAGTCCCTGCAGTTGTTAAGTTAGCCACACGGTTGTTAAGTGAATCTGGCTCTCCCATTGACTTGGTTTGTCAGGTCGTGACCCCGGGACACTGCAACCGTCATAAATGTGAGTCAGTTGCCATGCGTCCAAATTTTGATCACGTGACTGTGGGGAATGGTACAACGGTCGTAAGTGTGAAAAGTCATTTTTTTCCCAGTGCCGTCGTAACTTTGAACGGCCACTAAATGAACTGATGTTAAGTCGAGGACTACTTGTACTGGCCAGAGAGTAAGCTTTGCTTTGGGCGACGGCAAATATGTCCGACTCCTTTCGGCATTCACACGTGCCAGGGCAATAAATTTCTTCCGGATGAGAAATAGAAATTGAAGCCATGATTAAGGTGACAGGTACGGACTGTCTCGGGAGTAAATCGATCACGGTGTGATCTACTGGAGATGGCAAAGGCACCACTGGAGGACCAGATTTTTTTTTATCACTTCAGAGCCGATGTGTGAATTTACACCTCTCCGTCTTGAGGGAGATGGGTAATTACACCATCAGGAGAAAAAAATAAATAAATCCACACCGAGAAAAGGAAGAGGAGGAAAAAATTCAATCAGTTTTCTCTCTACGGCTGCGGTTAACGATTGAAGCGCGCAAAGAGCGAAGATTTTGCCCGTCGGCTTCAAATTTAAACATCCTGATTTGTGCCGGGGGCAAAGCAGAAGCCGGGGACGGAGTTTGTGTGTATCGGATGGCGCGTTTTTCCCTCTTCTTACAGAGTGTCCCAAAACGGCAAAACACCCTGCCGGGAATGGCTGCTACTCAACCAACTTCCTCAGATCTTGCTAAGCGCGCACCCGAGTTTCCGCAGATGTTCTCCACACATGCTTCATGTCGGGGGTTTGGAAAGAAAAAAGAAAGAGAGAGAGAGAGAGAGAGAGAGGGGGGGGGGGGAAGGGAGGGAGGGAGAGAGAGAGAGAGAGAGAAAGAAAGAATGAATGAGAAAGAAAGAAAGAGAGAGAGAGAGAGAGAGAGAGAAAGAAAGAAAGAAAGAAAAAAAGAAAGAAAGAAAGAAAGAAAGAAAGAAAGAAAGAAAGAAAGAAAGAAAGGAGGAGGGAGGGAGGGAGGGAGGGAGAGAAAGAAAGAAAGAATGAGAAAGAAAGAAAGAGAGAGAGAGAGAGGGGGGGGGGAAGGGAGGGAGGGAGAGAGAGAGAGAGAGAGAAAGAAAGAATGAATGAGAAAGAAAGAGAGAGAGAGAGAGAGAGAGAGAAAGAAAGAAAGAAAGAAAGAAAGAAAGAAAGAAAGAAAGAAAGAAAGAAAGAAAGAAAGAAAGAAAGAAAGAAAGAAAGAGGAGGGAGGGAGGGAGGGAGAGAAAGAAAGAAAGAATGAGAAAGAAAGAAAGAAAGAGAGAGAGAGAGAGAGAGAGAAAGAAAGAAAGAAAGAAAGAAAGAAAGAAAGAAAGAAAGAAAGAAAGAAAGAAAGAAAGAAGGAGGGAGGGAGGGAGAGAAAGAAAGAAAGAATGAGAAAGAAAGAAAGAAAGAGAGAGAGAGAGAGAGAGAGAGAGAGAGAAAGAAAGAAAGAAAGAAAGAAAGAAAAGAGGAGGGAGGGAGGGAGAGAAAGAAAGAAAGAATGAGAAAGAAAGAGAGAGAGAGAGAAAGAAAGAAAGAAAGAAAGAAAGAAAGAAAGAAAGAAAGAAAGAAAGAAAGAAAGAAAGAAAGAAAGAAAAGAGGAGGGAGGCAGGGAGAGAGAGAGAGAGAGAGAGAGAGAGAGAGAAAGAAAGAAAGAAAGAAAGAAAGAAAGAAAGAAAGAAAGAAAGAAAGAAAGAAAGAAAGAAAGAAAGAAAGAAAGAAAGAAAGAAAGAAAGAAAGAAACAAACTACAGTATCAGAATTTGGCATGTCTGAATGAGCTCTCTCGCTTCCTTCTTCTGTATTCATGTGACTTGGGGGGGGGTTTCCCTTCCTAAAACATCTTCACGGTCCTCCCTTCTCATCTGGGCTCTTGTGATGTTTAGCTCCGCGTTCCCTTGGCAACCGTTCTTCCTTCCCTCTGTCAAGGCCATCCTCAATACTCTCCATCCCATGTCCTTCTCCAGATCCATAGCTCTCATCTGCAAAAGCCCCTTATCTGGACGTGGCCCCTGCTTATGACCGCTAATTCCTTCCCACGGCACCCCACCCTGGACAGGAAGCCATCACAACCGCCAAAAGGTGCATTCTCCTGAGTAGCTCCCAGGGGAAAACAATTCCAGCTACGCCTTCATTCATCGCTCTGGCAGCTAAGAGGGGCAGGAAACTTAGATGGGGTACCAAATCACGGCAATCAAGTGAGATCATCCATTCAGGGTGTCCCAGTTAAACTTCTGCAGAATTGCTGGTGTGTTTTTAGAGATTTTGGCAAGCAACTGAAGAGTTGGGCTATTATACTCAGGGGACGAGGAGGATTCAACTATTTACCAACCTGCCAGGGAGGTCTGCGGGGTTTGGATTATACAAACGCTTTGAGAAGCCTCTGTGTAACTTCAGGGAAGAGAGCAAACACGCAGACAGGATTAACATACGTGACAAAGCAATCATTTGACCGCCCGTTTCCCTTCCTTTTCCCCGATCAATTCAACATGGGTTAAATAGAAAAATAAGTAAACACGCTGGAAAAATCCAGGGGGGCAATTCAAATCATGGACGTTCCCGTTAAGCACAAGAGCCAGTTTGGTTTAGTAGTTAAGGTAGTTAAGGCACCAGGTTAGAAAGAGGGAGACGGTGAGTTCTAGTTCATCCTAGGCACAAAAGCTGGTTGGGTGACTTTGGACCAATCACCAGGAGAATGTGAGTTCTAGTCCTGCTTTAGGCATGAAAGCCAACTGGGTGATTTTGGGCCAATCACCAGGAGACAGTGAGTTCTAGTCCTGCCTTAAGCATGAAAGGTGGCTGGGTGACTTTGGGCCAATCACCAGGAGATGGTGAGTTCTAGTCCTGCCTTAAGCATGAAAGGTGGCTGGGTGACTTTGGGCCAATCACCAGGAGATGGTGAGTTCTAGTCCTGCCTTAAGCATGAAAGGTGGCTGGGTGACTTTGGGCCAATCACCAGGAGATGGTGAGTTCTAGTCCTGCCTTAAGCATGAAAGGTGGCTGGGTGACTTTGGGCCAATCACCAGGAGATGGTGAGTTCTAGTCCTGCCTTAAGCATGAAAGTTGGTTGGGTGACTTTGGGCCAATCACCAGGAGACGGTGAGTTCTAGTCCTGCCTTAAGCATGAAAGTTGGTTGGGTGACTTTGGGCCAATCACCAGGAGACGGTGAGTTCTAGTCCTGCCTTAAGCATGAAAGTTGGTTGGGTGACTTTGGGCCAATCACCAGGAGACGGTGAGTTCTAGACCTGCCTTAAGCATGAAAGTTGGTTGGGTGACTTTGGGCCAATCACCAGGAGATGGTGAGTTCTAGTCCATCCTAGGCATAGAAGTCAGCTGAGTGACCTTAGGCCAGTCACTATCTATCATCCCAGCCCACCTCAGAGGTTTGTTTTTATGAAAAGGAGAAGAAGGAAGGAGTATCAGGAATGTTCACTGCCTTGAATTACTTATAAAGTAATATAGGTGGAATAAAAAAAATATATAATAAAAATAAACAAAAAAGTAAATAAGTAGAACCAGGACAGGAGGTACAAGACAGCATTGCTCTAGCTGCAAACTACGATCTTGCAAACTTACAAAACACGTTAAAAAAGAGCTTTGATGGCAGGCTTGTGCTTTCCATCTTGACTTTTTTAAACCTTCATCAGCCCACAGGCATCCCTAGAGGGGAAAACCTCCTTTAGAAGATAATTTTGACATCAAGAACACCTTCGGGAACTAAGCTACATACACAATTTATAGATATCTGGTAGGATCCACAAATCTACAGCTGTTCTAAAGTACAATCATTTGTCAACTTACTTATAGAAACATTTCTCTAGATTCATCCAGAAATAAATTCACTTACGTGTAGGGTAGGGTAGGGTAGGGTAGGGTAGGGTAGGGTAGGGTAGGGTAGGGTAGGAGAGGAGAGGAGAGGAGAGGAGAGGAGAGGAGAGGAGAGGAGAGGAGAGGAGAGGAGAGGATAAATATTGGAATGAAGAATAGAGTGGAGTAGGGTGGGACAAAACGGGAACGGAACGGAACAGAACGGAAGAGAATAACGGAGTTGGAAGGGACCTTGGAGGTCTTCTAGTCAAACCCCGTGTTCAAGCAGGAGACCTTATACCACTTCAGACAAATGGCTGTCCAGTCTCTTCTTAAAAACTTCCAGTGATGGAGCCACCACCGATTTCTGGAGGCAAGTCGTTCCACTGGTTAACTGTTCCCACTGTCAGGAAATTTCTTCTTACTTCTAAGTATATTTCTCGATTTACCCCCATTGGTTTAGCAACTATATATAGCAGTGATGGCTAACCTTTTTGCCTTCGTGTGCCAAAAGCGGGAGGAGCACAGGGGGGTCACACCCACATGTGCCCACACCCATAATTCAGTACGCCTTGCCCCCACGCGCATGTGCGCGCAACATCCCTGTGCTTTCCCCACTTTTGGCATGCGATGGCACAGTGTGCCCAGTAGGCCCGTTTTTCGCCCTCCCCAGGCTCCAGAGGCTTTCTTGGAGCCTGGGGAGGGCAAAAACAGCCTTCCCCACCCCCTCTGGAGGCTCTCAGAGGCTGGAAATAGCCTGTTTGCTGACTTCCAGTGGGCCCAGAAGGCCCAAAAATCAGCTGACCAGCACATACCTGCGTGCCGGAGCTGAACTAGGGCAACGCTCGCGTGTCCATCGATATGGCTCTGCGTACCACATGTGGCACGCGTGCCATAGGTTCGCCATCACGGATATATAGCATGGTATAGGCTCTCCTGCTTGAGCAGGGGGCTGGACTAGAAGACCTCCAAAGTCCCTTCCAACTCCATTATTTTGTTACGTAGGCAGCTTTCCATCTGAATGGACCAGATGAGATATTGATAGGAAGCAGAACAATAACAAGAATGCGTCATTTTGTGATTTCTCACAGCTTTAATCAGTTGCTTCATTTTCTGTCCTTATTACAATGATTTCCTGATTCACATTGTTAGTGTAATTTCCTCATGCATTCACTGTTATTCCGTGCAGTTGATTATGCAGGATTAATGCCTCGTGTTGCTAAATCTTCCTTTCGTAGCCTTTTTAGTCACAGGCTTCCAATGTTACGGTATTTCCGAGGAAAGTCACCCTGACCTGCCCCACTCATCTGCTCCCTTTACTATATTCTAAGCAAAACTGAGGTTTTAACTGTCTACCCTTCAGGCAAATATTGTACTGCTTTCCTAATCCTGCACTCTGCGTTAAAAAGAAAATATGTTTAATTCAGTCACGAGCCAGGGATACTTTTCTGGCTTCGTTTCATTCTGAGGTGTAGATCTGATTCAAGAGGGTGGAACCAGCCATCATTCCAAAGGGAACCCAGGTTGATGAAAGGTTTGTATATCATCATTTAACTCAACCAAATGTGTGAAACATCCCTTGTAGAACATCTGTTTGTGAAACCAATGTAGTCCCTGACGCGACGAGGAAAATACGTAACTGTTATTAATGTTTTATTTGAAGATAGGGCTTGATTTGCAAATCCTGTCTCAGTTTGTAAGTATAGAACAGAATAACAGAGTTGGAAGGGGCCTTGGAGGTCTTCTAGTCCAACCCCCTGCTTAGGCAGGAAACCCTGCACCACTTCAGGCAAATGATTATCCAACATCTTCTTAAAAACTTCCAGTGTTGGAGCATTCACAACTTCTGGAGGCAAGTCGTTCCGCTGGTTAATTGTTCTCACTGTTAGGAAATTTCTCCTTATTTCTAAGTTGCTTCTCTCCTTGATGAGTTTCCACCCATTGCTTCTTGTCCTGCCCTTAGGTGCTTTGGAGAATAGCTTGACTCCCTCTTCTTTGGGGCAGCCCCTGAGATATTGGAAGACTGCTATCATGTCTCCCCTAGTCCTTGTATGTATGTATGTAACATATGTATTTCTGTCTGTGTGTCTATCTGTCTACCCATCCACTCACCCACCCACCCACCTGCCTGCCTGTATCATGCTTCTATTATTTTATAAATAAATCAAGGTGGCAAACATATCAACACACCTTCCTCTTCCTCTTTGCATCACAATAACAACCCTGTGAGTTGGGCCTGAGAGTGACTGGGCCAAAGTCACTCAGCTGGCTTTTATGATTAAGACGGGATTAGAACTCACCGTCTCCTGGTAATTGATCCAACATCATCCAGCCAACTTTCACTCACCATCTCCTGGCGATTGGTCCAAAGTCCCCCAGCCAGCTTTCATGCCGAAGACGGGACTAGAACTCACTGTCTCCTGGTGATTGGCCCCAAGTCCCCCAGCCGGCTCCCATGCCTAAGGTGAGACTAGAACTCACCATCTCCTGGTGACTGGCCCAAAGTCACCAAGCTGCCTTTCATGGCTAAGGTGGGTCTTGAACTCGCGGTCTCCTGCTTCCGAGCCTGGTGCCTTAATCACTCGAGCGAGCTGGCTCTCTGATTGTAAGGTTCTCCTTCTGAGCTCATAGTCTGTAATGCATAATCGTATCCACTAACATATAGCTGTCAATATGTCTATGGGGAAGGGACGCGGTGGCTCAGCTTGTCGATCGAAAGGTTGGCAGTTCAGCGGTTCGAATCCCTAGTGCCGCGTAACGGGCTGAGCTCCCGTGACTTGTCCCAGCTTCTGCCAACCTAGCAGTTCGAAAGCAGGTAAAAAATGCAAGTAGGAAAATAGGGACCACCTTTGGTGGGAAGGGAACAGCGTTCCATGCGCCTTTGGCGTTGAGTCATACCGGCCACACGACCACGGAGACGTCTTCGGACAGCGCTGGCTCTTCGGCTTTGAAACGGAGATGAGCACCGCCCCCTAGAGTCAGGAACGACTAGCACAGATGTACGAGGGGAACCTTTACCTTTTTATGCATGTGTGTCTATGGAAACTCTAAGTTATCCGGGTCACAGTTGTCCCAAAGATGCTTTTTCAAAAGGCAACTGGACTTTCTTGGTTTTTCCTTGAAGACCTTTCGCTTCTCATCCAAGAACTGACGATTCTTCTTGGAGGAGAAGCAAAATATCTTCAAGGAACAATACCCCAATCAAGAAACTGAGAGGAAACCTCCCCCTCCTCCTCCTCTTCAACCCCACTTCCTTCTAGCACTGATGATGTTACCTAGTTGGGTCATGAAACGTCTGCAAGAAAACCACCAAACTCAGAGAGCACCAAGGACCCCATGGTCCTCCTCATCCTCCTTCTCTCCACAAACCTTACTCCCTTCTTGCACTGATGATGTTATCTAGTTGGGTCATGAAACATTTGCAAGAAAACAAGCAAGCTCAGGGAGCACCCTCCAAAGTCCAGCTGCCTTTTGGAAAAGCACCTCTGGGATAGCTGTCAATATGATCCTAACTGGGTTCTTGCAGAAACAGAAAATATCTAGAGAAAAATAGCCATCACTGCAGTTTAGGCCAGGTAGCTTAAATTGAATACATTGAAATATTCAACATTGCTGCTCTTTCTTACCTCCCCAGCATAAATGGCCATAAAGAGAAGCCAAGCGTAACCTCAAGGATGAAATCCACGTTCGGAGGAAATGATATGCAAGTTCAGAGAGGTTAATTTTAAACCCGGTGGGTGGGAGACCATCAGCCACCTGGATTACAGGCAAGGCAAAGATATAATGGCCGCAATTGAGAAATGGCCCAGGGGAATGTAGGAAAAATGCAAAAATGTCCTTATTGGGGAAGGGGGGGGGGGGTGTCAGAGAGAGAATCGCTTAGATTGCTCGTGTGGTGAGAATTTAACAGCCATCGTACTCACCTGGCCGTCTGCCCAGATGTGGAAATGGTCAGTAAACCATCTGGTTCCATTTTTTGAGTAAAAGTCTCATGGCTTCTTAATATAATCTTCAATAGCTGAAGCCTGAGCCAGCTCAGACCCCCTCTAATAACGGACTTTATGGCCCTAATAATAACTGCCTACCTTGCCTCATAGCCTGCATAAACCAGAATATGGACTGAACCGGTATAAGGTAAGTCAGAAAAGATATTAAGGAAACAGAAATAGCACATTCTACCCGTGTTTCCCATGAAAATAAGACCCCGTCTTATTTTTTTTGAACCCCGAAATAAGCGCTTGGCCTTATTTTGGGGGAGGTTTTATTATTTTGGGGCGCGTGGAGCAAGACGGGGCTCCTCTTGCCGTCTTACCTGATTTCAGGCTCTGTCTCCCTAACCCTAACCAGAGGAAATGGCGGGCATGCATTTAAATATTTTTGGGGAGGGCTTATTTTTTCTTTTGCTTTAATTTATATGCCGCCCTTCTCCGGAGACTCAGGGCGGCTTACAATGCTTTAAGCAATAGCCTTCATACTTTTGTATATTTATACAAAGTCATCTTATTGCCCCCCACAATCTGGGTCCTCATTTTACCTACCTTAGAAAGGATGGAAGGCTGAGTCAACCTTGAGCCTGGTGAGATTTGAACTTGCAGTAATTGCAAGCAGCAGATGTTAATAACAGTGCTTTAGTCCACTGTACTACAGGCTCTTTGTAGAGAGCCTGTAGCGCATGCGCACAAAAGCCCAATTGGGCTTATTAGCTAGGGAGGTCTTATTTTCGAGGAAACACGGTCGTAATTTTTTGCAATTATTTTCAGCCTGTTTGAAATTACAGGTAGTCCTCGAGATACGACCACAATTGAGACCCAAAATTTCTGTTGCTAAGCAAGACAGCTGTTAAGTGAGTGTTGCCTCCTCCTTTTATGGCCTTCCTTGCCACATTTGTTCAGCGAATCATGGCACTGGTTCAGTTAGTACCACGGTTGTTAAGTGAGTCTGGCTCCCTCATTGGCTTTGCTTCTCAGAAGATGTGATCACGTGGCCCTGGGACACCACAGCCATCATAAATATGAATCGGTTGCCAAGCATCCGAATTTTGATCATGTGACTGTGGGAATGCTGCAACAATCGCAAGTGTGAAAAACAGTCACAACACACTTTTTTCAGTGGTGTTGTAAGTTTGAACAGTCACTAAACGAATGGTTGTTAAGTCGAGGACTACTTGCATTAGTCTTTGCCATTTTCATTTCACGAATACCAAGATTTCAGAAGGTCAAAATCTGGGATGAACACCAAAGCCTACACATTATCCTCACAACTCAAGAACCCAACATAAGATGGACAAGTCAAGCCAAGCAATAAAAATGCTTTGTGGGGTCGTGCAGACGTTTCATGACCCAACTAGGTAATATCATCAGTGGTAGAAGGGAGTGGGGTTTGTGGGGGGGGAGGAGGAGGAGGAGGAGGAGGAGGAGGAGGACTGTGGGGTCCTTGATGCTCTCTGAGTTTGTTTGCTTTCTTGCAGACGTTTCATGACCCAACTAGGTAACATCATCACTGCTAGAAGGGAGTGGGGTGTGCAGAGAGGAGAAGGATAAGGAAGAGACCGACTGTGGGGGTCCTCGGGGCTCTCTGGTCTTGGTTCTTTTCTTGCAGATGTTTCATGACCCAACTAAATAATCAGTGCACTGATGCTGTAACCTAGTTAGGTCATGAAATGTCTGCAAGAAAACAAGCAAGCTCAGAGAGCACCAAGGACCCCTCACGTCAACTCTGGGCTACACATATTCTCCTTTATTAAAATGCTTTGACTCGTTATCTGACCGATGACTTGTTCTCTTCCACTTGGTCACTGGACAATCACAATGCAGAAAACTACAAAATGAATCCTGGTTTATTAAACAAGCCAGTAAAACCGTATTCACGCGCAACATTGGCTGAGTCAAACACACACACACACGCACATCACACCATGGCTTAGAAAAGCCCAGCTTGCCTGGCTGTTTCTTTCAACAGTGTAAACTTTTCAGGGAGGAAAAAAAAAAAATACTTCTTGCTACATGTTTCTTCGGCTGTGATTTCAGATGAGAATTGCAGGCATGCCAATAATATAAATGAGCTTCAATTTACGGGGACAAAATGAACAAGTTTCCATAGAGGCTTTTTCTTTTTTTTTTTTTCCCCACTGCACAAAACAATACAAAAAAGAAAGAAAAGACAAACTCCATTATTTGTACTATTCTTCTGAACCTTGAAATTAAAAAAAAAAAGAAATCCTTTACTAATTTAGTCCTTTCCCATTTGATGAACATTTTTCTTTTCCCTCTTGCATCTCTAATGGAGCTTAAAATTAATATGACTTCAGCATTCAAGGCGGAGATGGTATTTCTGAGGCCTTCCTGATGAGAGATTCTACCAATGGACCAAAAAAAAAGTTAATCATTGCGCTTTTTTCTTTCCAAATGGGAAGGAACCAGGGGTGGCTATTCTTATCAATCATTCATATGACACTCCACTCCTAATGGGCAGAAAAGGTTTTGTTTTCTCCTATTGATTTCATTCATCCTCAATTGGTTTAAAAAAAAAAAAAAGCAATAATAAAGGAATATCAGAGTTGGAAGGGACCTTGGAGGTCTTCTAGTCCAACCCCGTTCAAGCAGGAGACCCTACAGCATTTCAGACAAATGGTTGTCCAGTCTCTTCTTGAAAACTTCCAGTGTTGGAGCATTCACAACTTCTGGAAGGTAAGTTGTTCCACTGCTTAATTGTCCTCACTGTTAGGAAATTTCTCCTTAGTTCTAAGTTGCTTCTCTCCTTGATGAGTTTCCATCCGTTGCTTCTTGTCCTGCCTTCAGGGGCTTTGGAGAATAATTTGACTCCCTCTTCTTTGTGGCAGCCCCTGAGATATCAGAAGACTGCTATCATGTCTCCCCTAGTCCTTCTTTTCATTAAACTAGACCTACCCAGTTCCTGCAACCGTTCTTCGTATGTTTTAGCCTCCAGTCCCCTAAAATCATCCTGCCCAATTCCTGCAACCATTGGCTCATCCAATTCAACATTTGCAGTGGGCAAAGAAGACCGATTCAAGCATCCATCAGAGACAAATGATTATTAACAGAATAATAATTTCTGTTCAACCCCTTGCTCAAGCAGGAAACCTTTAACCATTCCAGACCAAAGGTTGTCCAATCTCTTCTTAAAAACTTCCAGTGATGGAGAATCCACAACTTCTGGAGGCAAGTAGTCATCCCAATAATTGTCTTCACTGTTAGGAAATTTCTCCTTAGTTCCAGGTTGCTTCTCTCCTTGATGAGTTTCCACCTGTTGCTTTTTGTCTTGCCCTCAGATGCTTTGGAGAATAGCTTGACCCCCTCTTCTTTGGGGCAAATCTATTATGTCAGCATCAAGCACTAAATGTGGGGAGTGTCCCTCCTCTTTTGTTGTTCTCTTTTTGGTGTCCCTTTGCTAACTTTTTTTTAGAAAAAAAAACAGTTTGTGGCTGCCACAGATTCTCAGTCATCCAGGTCATGGTTGTCCCAAAGGTGCTTTTTCCAAGAGGCAACTGGACAGTCTTAGTTTTTCCTTGAAGAGGTTTCGCTTCTCATCCAAGAAGCTTCTTCGGCTCTGACTGGATGGTGGGGAATGGAAGGATTGATATTCCTTGCAGACAGCTGGTCGTTTGCATCCTTTTTTAGAGAGTCGCTGAGGCCACCTGGAGGTTTGTCTGTGTCCTCAGGGTCACCTGAGTGGTGCAAATGGGTGTGGACTCTCTAACTCTCCATATCGCAAGTTCTAAAATGGACACCCAACATCAAAAATGTCATCAAAAAAGCACAACGAAGAATGTTCTTTCTGCGCCAACTCAGGAAGCTCAAACTGCCCAAGGAGCTGCTGATCCAGTTCTACAGAGGAATGATTGAGTCTGTCATCTGCACCTCCATAACTGTCTGGTTTGGTTCTGCAACCCAACAGGACAGACGGAGACTTCAGAGGATCATTAGAACTGCAGAAAAAACAATGGCTACCAACCTGCCTTCCATTGAGGACCTGTACACTGCACGAGTCATAAAGAGGGCTGTGAAAATATCTACAGACCCCTCACATCCTGGACACAAATGGTTTCAACTCCTACCCTCAGAACGACGCTATAGACTGAGCACTGCACACCAGAACAACTAGACACAAGGACAGTTTTTTCCCGAACGCCATCACTCTGCTAAAGAAATAATTCCCACAACACTGTCAAACTATTTACTAAGTCCGCATTACTATTAATCTTCTCATCGTTCCTATCACCCATCTCCTCCCACTTACGACTGTACGACTGTAACCTTGTTTCTGGTATCCTTACGATTTATATTGATATTGTTTCCTGATTGCTTATTTGTTCCCTATGACTATCATTAAGTGTTGTACCTTATGATTCTTGACGAACGTATCTTTTCTTTTATGTACACTGAGAGCTTATGCTCCAAAGACAAATTCCTTGTGTGTCCAATCACACTTGGCCAATAAAATTCTATTCTATTCTATTCTATTCTATTCTATTCTATTCTATTCTATTCTATTCTATTCTATTCTATTCTATTCTATTCTATTCTATTCTATTCTATTCGCTTCTCTTCTCTTCTAACAGGGGTGTCAAACTTTTTTTTTGAAAATTTTTTTATTTATTTTTAAACCTAAAACATAAAACAGCATCTTTTTAGAGCAAGAGTTTGATCCAGTATAAAATAAGTATAAATTCCAAATTTCATCAGTTAACATCTTAAAGGAAAAAAAAAGAAAAAAAAAGAACAAATCTAAACCCAATTTTTATCATTCAATCTAACATCTTATTCTAACATTTAATATTTTACTATTTAATCACCCTAAATCTTAAACTTCAAATCTAAACAGCTCTTTATAATATTCATTTATCATTTTAACAATCAGTATTTCATATATTTTCCTTACTTCAAAGACCCAAATCAAGTCCATGTTTCTTTTAACTCACATCTAATAATCACCATAAAGTATTTTATTCCTCTCTTAAGAACATTTCAAAATCAGTAACTGTTCTTCAAAAAATATCTCCTTCACTCCTCCTAGGTTTATTTTTAGCTGGATTGCAGCTTAATTAGCTGGTTTCCAGGGATGCTTTCCTCCACTCCTAACCTTATTTGTTGGCTGGATCATACTTTAGTTTTAATTGCTTTCCAACATTTTCTCCTTCACTCCTCCTAGTTTTATTTTTGGCTGGATAACAGCTTTTCAGCTGTTTTCCAGGGATGCTTTCCTCCACTCCTAACCTATATTTCGCTGGTTCACAGTTTAGCTTTAACTGCTCTCCAGTATTGTCTTCTCCTCTCCTCCTAAGTTTATTTTTAGTTGGTTCACAGCATAATTTGCAGTTTTCCAGGGATGCTTTCCTCCACTCCTTACCTTATATTTGACTAATTCACAATTTAGCTTTAATCATCTGATCCCCAAAATCATACTTCTTTGCCAATTTAAACTAATAATGAGTTTTAGTATATATCTTCTCTCCTACTCTCTCCTGAACTATTAATTTCTCCCATTTCTTATTTGTTTCTTGTTTTTCTATATAAAACATTTTAAACCATTTTAAAAACCCATTTACCATAGTTATAAAATCTATAAACAAGTCTTATTAATATTCAAAAATTCATTCCCATTCTCTTATTTACTGTAGAAAAACAACATTTTAAACCACTTTCAAATCCATTTTCTGTAACCATTGGAACGCTTATTAATATTTTTTTAAGAAATTCTGTCAAAATAATAGTCATAAAATATGACTATTTTAAAGTGAGAAATGTTATTATAGAAAAATAACATTTCTCACTTTAAAATAGTCATAAAGTCTATAAACAATTCTTGGTAATATTCAAAGCTTTATTCACGTTTTCTTATTTTCTATAAAAAACAATATTTTAAACCATTTTAAAGAAACAATTTTCTGTAGTCGTTGAATCTATCAACAATTCTTATTAATAATCAAAAATTCATTCATAATTTCATATTTCTTGTAGTTTTTCTATAATCACATTTTCCTCACCTTGAAAATCACTTCTCTTAATAATAGTAATGAAAGGAAAAAGTAGGAAAGAGAAAGGGAGAAGAAAAAAGGAATAAAAGTATAGCAGAAAAAAATCAAAAAGAAAGATTCAAAAAGAGAAAGGGAAAAAAAGGAAAACAAAAAGAGAGGAATATAATAAGAGGGTATTAAAAAAAGGAAAGAAAAAGTAGAAAAGAGAGAGAAAGAAGCAGGAGGAATGCTCCTCCTTACATTATTTAGACATCAATTACATGGAAAGTGTTTACAACCATTTTAATCAAACTGTGGTACTTTTCTCATCTTGCTACCCAGTATATTTCGGTTTTCTTTCTCCAATCTGTCCAAACTTTCTTTCTTTTTTTTTTCTTTTCAGTTTCAATATCAATAAAGTTATAAAGACTAAAGGATTTAGTTCTTTTGTATTCCGTATATGTTATCATCATGTCTTCTTGTGGGGCTCCACCCTTCCCTTACATTAGAACACCATTAATCAGTGATTTTAATTGTTCCAATTAATTTCTTCTTTCCAACTGTCCATAAGTAGTCCAAAGACAGTTTAAGTACATCTAAAATCAAGCCTCCTTAATTTTTCTCAAAATAATCCAATTCTGGAAGCAAGAGACAAGGTTTCTTCTTTAAACAGCAAACTTTCCACAGTTGCAATTTGCACTTTCACTCTCTCAGCCATTTTAACTTCCTCCGCTTTTATTCTCATAGCTTTAAAAAAACATTCTGCTTGTTTCCTCTTCTCCTTCTTCCCCTTCCAAGCTAATCCATTCTCATTAAAGACCAAGAAAATATCAAATTTTAAATCCATCCAAAGGGACGTTAAATTCCAAAAGCAGTCAATTGATGCTATTGTCCTTTAATGGGTCTTCTCCTTGTTAATTGTTTAAATTCTTTGTCCAAATAGTTTTTAGCCGCTGTTAGAGCCAGGGCATTATTAGTATTTAAATGTTTAAAGACTGTTCTCGCCTGGGCTAATCCTACTCACCCGGCATTCAAACATCTTGCTCCTGTGTCTCCTCCTGCACTTTGCTTGTCCCGGCTGCCGAAGCTTTGAGGCAGCCACCATGGCTGCCTCTCCCACCACCGCCGGCGCAGAGGGCAATCCTCCGGCCCCGAGGAACCTGCCCGTTCCTCTTGGCCATCCAAGGGGTCCCTCTCTAATCCCCTGTCCCTCCAGGACAGGGTAGGTCCGCAGACCTGCCAGCGGTGGCTTAAAAGACGGGGTTTTTGCGGGGCTCCAAAGAGCCCCGCTATTTCCCGTCTGCTCGCCGCGGCGCCAACCGGAAGTCCAAACTTGATACCGGGTGTCAAGCTTGATTTCATTGAGGGCCGCATCAGGGTTGTGACCTTAGGGTGCTGGGGTGGGCGTGGCCAGGGTGGGCATGGTCAGCTCAACGTCACTCTTGTCGAGGGCGCCTGGTAGCCCAAGCGCTGTGCCAGCGAAAACGGGCTCCTGAGCTCTGTTTTCGGCTGCGATGGCATTCTGTACCCCTCTGCCAGTGAAAACAGAGCTCAGGAGGGCCATGGGCGGCCTTCCTGAGCTCCTTTTTCACTGGCAGAGGCACCGCGGGTCGGTCCTTTGCTGTTTCCAGGGTGGCCCCATGGGCCAGATCTAAGCACCCCACGTGCCGGATCCAGCCCCTGGGCCTTGAGTTTGACACCCCTGCTCTCAAAGTGATCTGTCCCCGTCCACACACACACACAAACACAGCCAGCCGAGGGTTAAGGAAGCACTTGGCACACACCCAGGTCTTTATCTCCAACTTGGCAGCGATATACACACCGTCTGCCAAGTGCTTTTATTGCCACAGAAACAGAAAGATAATATACTCAGCGTACAAGAGTCCGACAGAAATAAATATTCCTCTCAGCAGTTTCGGACGATGCTTTAGTGACTATCCAAGGTTTATTTTTGTTCGTCACAGGGATCACTGGCCACCACCCTCTATTATATAGTCTCTGGGGTGTGGTCCAGTGACTCAGTTCTAATCCCTAGCACGCCTCCTGAGCTGCTGCAATCGTTTATCATGCCTTCGGAGGCGTGCATCCAGGAATGACGTCTCTCCTTCACTCTCATCTGAGACACCTGTCTCCCGGCTAATCTCCTCTCCCTCGGCCGGCTCCTGAGACAGTGCCAGAGGGGAGGGGCCTGGAGAGGGAGGCCTGGCTGACTCCTCTTCCTCATGCTCGGAGCTTTCTTCCTCCGATGGGATAGGCTCAGAGGGCAGGGCCACAACACAAAGGATGCAAATGACCAGCAGTCTGCAAGGAATATAAATCCTTCCATTCCCCACCATCCAGTCAGAGCTGAAGAAGCTTCTTGGACGAGAAACGAAACCTCTCCAAAAGAAAAAAAAAAAACCAAGAAAGTCCAATTGCCGCCTGAAAAAAGCACCTTTTGGACACAAATGGGATTATATGAACGTGGCATATTCATTCAAGGAAAGCCATGTACGGTCAAGGACACTTCTCTAAATAAATAGCTTGGAAATACGTATGAGTGAAATTAAGAATTATTCTGTATTTCCCAGAATTAATAAAATTAGTTCAGGATGTATTGGGGATGGTAATTTTAAAAAGCTTAACTTTTAAGGGAACTTTAGAAGCAGGAAAGTTATTAGGCTGTTAAACTCATTCTTTAACTCGCCCCATTTGAACTTTTCTGCAAATAACGGCTTCGAATTATCTTGTTGAAGCAGTAGCAAAGAAGAAAGACACAAATTGGGGGTGGGGGGGGGTTAATCCAGGGGTGAAATGCTCCCGGTTCGGACCGGATCGCCCGATCCAGTAGCGATGGAGGCGGGTGGTTCGGAGAACCGGTAGCAAAAATCCCTGTGCCCTCCCCACCATGCCCAGCTGAGCCGCAGGATCATCAGAGGCTTTTCTTATTATTAATATTTTTAAAAGCATTTTTTCTACAACCTCTTCCGACGAAAAAATGCTTTTAAAAATAAAAAAAAAGCCTCTGATGATCGCGCAGCTCAGCTGGGATCATCAGAGGCTTCTAAAAGCATTTTTTTCTGCAACCTCTTGGCCGAGGTTGCTTTGAAAAGTCTCTGACGATCCCAGCTGAGTTGCCTGATCGGCAGAGGCTTTTCAAAGCATTAGAAAAAATGCTTTGAAAAGTTTTTTTAAAAAAAAAGTGGGCCATGCCCACCCAGTCACATTACCCCATCACCACCAAGCCACGCCCACAGAACCGGTAGTAACAAATTTTACATTTCACCCCTGGTTTAATCAAACATACAAGGGCTAAATTTGGGGGGGGCGGGGGGGGACACTCAAATTAAAGAGCCCAGGAGCCTACGGAGTAATATTTTATTCTCCTTTTACTCAAGTTTGTCTTCAGCTGCTTTCTCCAGCTGCAAGACCTGTCAAACTCTACTGCAGGCGTGTCAAATTCAAGGCCCGGGGGCCGGATGTGGCCCGCGTGGTACTTAGATCTGGCCCGCAGGGCTGCCCTGGAAACAGTGAAGGACCGGCCCGCAGTGCGTCTGCCAAGCCAAAACAGGCTGCCGAGCTCCGTTTTTGGCTGCCACAGCCAACACAACCTGAATGCGGCCCTAAATGAAATCGTTTGACACCCCTGATGTACCGGTGTGCAATCCGTCTCAATTAAACGGAAGAACTATATGTTAATAATGAGTCCGCAGCATTCAGCCTTTTTTCAAGGGCAGCAATGTGGCAGATTTGAAGCCAGAGAAAAAAGAAAGAGAGAGAGAAAAAAAAGATAATTGCTTTGTTTTCAGCAAGAAATTCTCACGCCACCGATTTCCGTGAACCGAAGAACACGGCATGAGTCACTTCCGCGTATATTTCGGTCCATATATAGGACATCTTTTTCATGCTGCTCTGTATAAGAATTAGTATTTTCCAGCACTTTATCGGCCTTTATCGGAAGTAAACGTATTCATGCCTGTCAAAAATAAGAGATTTCTATCCTAGTGTGTGTCGTGCACAGCTGAGCCGAGATTTGCACAAGTGTTGTGCAAATTGCCGGAACTGCATGGGCTGCCGATTTGCTTCCGGGTCCAAATCAAGGGGCGAAATCGATTTCATTGAGGGCTGCATCGGAGTTGTGTTTGACTTTGGGGGGGACGGGGTGGCATGGCCAGCTCGACGTTGGTGGCCATTCGTGTCGGGGGCCCCTGTGGTGGCCCAAGCACTTTACCAGTGAAAACGGCCTCCCAAACTCCATTTTCGGCTGCAACGGACTCCTGCAACCCTCTGGCAGCAAAAACGGAGCTTAGGAGGCTGCACGCCCTGAGCTCTGTTTTCGCTGGCAGAGGCACTGAGGGCTGGTCCTTCGCTGTTTCCAGGTCAGCCCCATGGCGTCAGACCTGGAAGCCATCTTTTACATTTGGGCCTTCAGGCCTGCCACATATTTTTTCTGTGGGAAAATGGGAGGGGGGATTGCATAGAGTATGGGTGATATGGAGTATGTAGTCAAAATAACATTCCTTTCTCAGAGAGTCAAGGATGCAATGCCCTGGCACCTGAAGTCGGATGATTGGGAGGCGTCTCCAGTTTGGACGGTGGATGATTGGACCATGTGATGGACGTGTAGGTGCTGGGCAGAAGCTTTAACTTTCACTTGGGTGGAGAAAACCTGGAAACTTTCAGATTCAGGTTTTCCCAGATGTCCCAATATGACATCTTCAATAAAAAGGAACTTTAAGCCTCGGAGTCTTCTTCCGTCGTGGGTGTTACTTGGAACCCTGACATTAACCTGAATCTGAAAGTTTCCAGGTTTTCCCCACCCAAGTGAAAGTTCAAGTCCCTGCCCAGCACCCTAATGTCCATCACATGGTCCAAACATCCACCAGGCCAGATCTAAGCACCCAGTGGCCTGAATCTGGCCCGCGGGCCTTGAGTTTGACACCCCTGCCCTACATGCTTTGGGGCCAGGTTGTTGGAAAAAACGATATTTTCCCAGTTATATCTATCTGGCCCACCAGAGCAGGGAGGCAGGGGATGGGTCCCCTCTCTTAAGGAGGTCCGTCTGGTGGGATGAAGAAGAAGGGCCTTCTCTGTGGTGGCTCCCTCATTCTGCAGAGGTAAGATTGGCCCCCAACCTTGACATTAAAACAATAAATAAACATCCCCAAAACAAGTAACAATCAATGTAAATAGCAGCCATGATGAATGCCTGCTGTTGGTCCAAATTCGTCATCTCCCTTAGGACCTTATGATGGATGGAATGTAGTCTGGATTCCCAGGAAGGAGGGGCTACATTCCAGAAGAGCAAAAGGCAACCCAGTTCAGAGAGCTTGTGTGCGAGAAAGAGGGTGAAGATGTTCCTGCCTAATAGTTCCCAGAGTAATATGCTTTATGGGGGGTTAACATGCTTTAGTTTGGCAGTGTCTTTCTTGGCTTGGGGAACCCAACCCTCCCTTCCCTTCTTTCCTGCCTCTTTCACTTTCCTCCCTCTTTCCCTTTCTTCCTTCTTTCCCCTCTCATCTTTTTTCCTCCCTCCCTCCTTTTTTCTTTCATTTTTCTCCTTCCTTCCTTCCTTATCTCTTTCTCCTTCCTCCCTTCCTTTCTTCCTTCACCTCTCTTTATCTCCTCCCTCCCTCTTTTTCTCTCATTTCTTTCTCCTTCCTTCCTTCCCTCCTTCCTCTCTCATCTTTTTTTCGTCCCTCCCTCTTTTTTCTTTTCTTTCTCCTTCCTTCCTTCATCTCTTTCTCCTTCCTTCCTTCCTTCACCTCCTTTTCCCCTCCCTCCTTTTTCTCTCATTTCTCTTTCCTTCCCTCCCTCCCTCCTTCCTCCATTCCTTCTTTTGCCTCTTTTTCTCCTCCCTCCCTTTTTCTCTCATTTCTTTCTCCTTCCTTTCCTCCCTTCCCCTCTCATCTTTTTCTCCTCTCTCCCTCCTCTTTTCTTTCTTCTTCCTTCCTTCCTCCACCTCTTTTTCTCCTCCCTCCCTCTTTTTTTCTCATTTCTCCTTCCTTCCTTCCTTCCTTCCTTCCTTCCTTCCTTCCTTCCTTCCTTCCTTCCTTCCTTCCTTCCTTCCCTCCCTCCCTCCCTCCCTCCTTCCTTCCTTTCTTCCTTGTAGCTTGGATTCCCAGCAGAGGCTGCATTCCAAGAGTAAGAGGCAACACAGTTCAGATAGTTTGTGTATGAGACAAAGGTTGAAGACGGTTCCTCCTCAATAGTTCCCAGACTATATGCTTTGTGTTAGCATGCTTTAGTTCGGCACAATTCTGTCTTTAGGTGAGAAACAATAAAGCAATCTGCTTGGAAAATTCCCAAACTATTTTCCTTGCTTTTCGGAGGCTGACCATCTTCAATCTCGAAGCACTGTGCTTCATAGTGGACTTGGTTTGACCGTGAAATTTGAGAGGCGAAGACGAGCGCTCTGATAGCAGCTGAATTTAGCTTTAATAATCATAACTGTCCCATCAACTTTCTGTTCAAAGTAGAAAGGGGAAAATACAATTGTGCATATAAAAAACTCAGAGTTTTTTTTTCAGAAAAGAAAGAATGGAGGCTCAAAGAAAATTATGAAGTCTGACCGTCCACAGTTCAGTTTCCCCCCTTTCCTCTTTTTCTCCCACCTGTTTTTTTTTAAAGAAGAACTCTCATCGTTTGTATCTTTTAAAGATATTGTGAAACCCATCTTTTTTTTTAAAAAAAAAAAACTCCTAAAAAATCAAATAAACGCTTACAAAAATAAGCAGGGTTAAAAGGATAGGAGCTTTTTTCTTTTGCAACATACGAACCTCGAGTTGAAGAACGCGTCTGTGAGGTAAAGCACACACCACACGTAGGCGTGATTACACTAATCTTGACAGTTGCTTCCTCACCCGTTTTCTGCCCACAAGTCCCATCTGCTCACAACCGAAGCAATGCATCAATGTTTGGAAAAGATTCAGACACACACTAAGTCAACCCCACCTGTCAGAACTGTGTTTTTCTGGTGCTCTCTTTCAAAAAGTCTTCAGGTTATTCGTTTGGAAACCAAAAAAATATCACAACGAGTCAACGGTTAGAAGAGTTCTCATCTCTCATCTTGATATTGTTATTAGAATTGGGGTAGGGAGGGGGGTTTCAAAGGGAGAATGTAGTGGGCTCAGCAGTATGTTGATGACGTCCCTCCCAATTAAGAGAGGCCGATTTTCCATCATGGTTTCCATCAAAGCAAAGGATAGCAAAAAGTTCAAACGTTCTCTTCGCCGTGTCTTCTAACTCTTTGAGCAAGCAAGAAATTAATTAAGTTTCCCTTCCAAACAAGAGAGCGTTAATTTATTAAATCTGCAGTTCTACACTGCTCTACAGTTCAAATCGGCTTCCTCCGTTGTGATCTTCCCCGGGTGTAGGAGGAGGATTATAACAATCCCTACAAATTACTAGAATTTCCTAGAGGGCCTTCTTCCTCCCGTATTTGTGAAAAGCAGGGTCCGTAATCCATGAAGGTCTACGCCGCCTCCAAATTCAAACTTCTGTCACTTGTGTCAATCAATCATTGTCGTCTCCCGGTCCTGCTGGTCTCACTCCACATGCCAGGAAGGACAATGTTTATACAAGAGAGAGCGCTTTTATTTAACTTAGTGTGGAATGTTTTTCTGCTTCCCTGCAAATAGATTTTTGCTTGCTTTCTAGCTTGAAACCAAATGCAGCCGGCAATCTTATCTTTAATAACATAAAACACAGACTCGTGGAACTGAGGGGGGGACTATTAAACCCCTCGAGTCCGACTTCCCTTCCTATAATGGACCTCCATCGTTGTGCATCTTCTCTGGAACAATAGAGAACAGCTCAGAATCCCACCCTTTAGGTAGCTACAGGGGGCTCCTATATCCTCTCTCAAACCCACCAAGGGTTTGTTTTGTTTTTTGTTCAATATCTCCTCATACCACTTAGCATCCAACTCGCCAATTATCCATATTGCACTTCTGTTCCAATTGGAACATATGCGGAAGGAAGGAAGGAAAAAAAAAAGAAAAGGAAAGGAAAGGAAAGGAAAGGAAAGGAAAGGAAAGGAAAGGAAAGGAAAGGAAAGGAAAGGAAAGGAAAGGAAAGGAAAGGAAAGGAAAGGAAAGGAAAGGAAAGGAAAGGAAAGGAAAGGAAGGAAAGAGAGAGAGAGAGGGAGGGAGGGAAGAAGGAAGGAAGGAAGGAAGGAAGGAAGGAAGGAAGGAAGGAAGGAAGGAAGGAAGGAAGGAAGGAAGGAAGGAAAAGTGGTAAAACCAGATTGCAAGAACATAACCGAGTGGTCAGACAAAGAGACCCGAACTCATTAATAGCCTCACACGGCGATGAACAAGGACATACATTCAATTTCCCAGCTACTAAGATTGTTGGCTGAGCAGGTACAAAAACAGCCAGGGATATAATTGAAGGCTGGGAAACGAACCCCTCGTCAGTCAACAGGAGTGATTTAACCTCAGCTTATCAAGTATTTAGGAACCTAGGACTTGGCAGCACAAAGAAACAACAGCCAATGACTTAATAGCTGACCATCAACACCCCCAATCAACAAATAAAAAGCCACACGCAACCAAACCCCACATAAATACTACCCATAGAATATGAGGGCTCCTTGGTGCTCTCTGAGCTTGCTTGTTTTCTTGCAGACGTTTCATTACCCAAAGTAGGTAACATCATCAGTGCTAGTGTACACCCTAACATCTGCAAGCTCAGGGAGCACCAAGGAGCCCTCATGTCAACCCTGGGCTTCAAATATTTTTCCTTTATTAGTAACACACAGAATAGCCCAAAGCACATATTCTGTAGAGAGGCATTCCCTGAGGGTGGGCTCCATAGAAACATAGAATCATTGGGCTGGAAGGGACCTTGGAGGTCTTCTAGTCCAACCCCCTGCCCAAGTGCTTAGAAGAGAGTCCGAAAGCTCGGAAGACTAAAGCTCTGGTCCCGGTGACCAGGATCCAGATTGGATCCTGAAACATTATCCTGGGATACGGATGATTGGCCTCCATTCATGCACAAAAAGCCGTCGTCTTCGGAGCACAAACTTAGAAAGGGCCAACCCAGGACCCCTCTGTGCACTTGGAGAGCAGCTGCATTTTATACATTTAATCATGGATTTTAGGTGAAGTATAATAAGAGTTTTCTTACTTCTCAACATTCCCATGTGAACTGGGCTATGTAATTAAGCAATTATCAATCTGCTATCTTATTAAGGACTGATTTTCTGCACGCCTCAAACCTCATCTCTGACCAGAACCAAAGCTTCAATATGTAATATTAGTTCATTTTCACCGCTCATTACCATTTGCATTTTTTTTTGGGACTTGTCTCTCTTTCTCTGCCCTCCCAAAATGAAATTTAAATGGCAACGATCCTAGGGACAAAGTCCCTACCAGGATTTATTTTATTATGTTGTTTTGGGTTGTTGTTTTTTTTGCTTCCGATTTGAATCTCACCTATAATCCACCACACTGACAAGCAAATAACTACAAACCGATTTCCACAGAATGCCTGTCACATTGTCTCCATTGTGCTGAGCACAAAATGGTCCACGTTTGAAATCTTGTTCTGCTTTTTAATTCCGCATCCCATTTTTATCTGAAAGACTGTATCTGCAACTCCAGCTGAATCGAATCGTTCGGGATACATCTAACAACCTAGCCCTATATAGAAAATGTGTCAGACTAAAGACATAAACAACGCTGACTTAACGCTAAAAATGGAGAAATCAGGAGCCATTTCAGTCTCCTTCGTAATAATCACAGCAGGGGTATTTCTGGTATTCATTTTTCACATTTTTTTGAACTGTCCGTGTCCCTCAAGAGAGGCACCCTGGGTGGCTTACTAGAAAATGTTAAAAAATAAAATAAAAGCAACTGATAAAAATTGCAATTTGACAAGGAAGCACAGAGAATTAAATGCTGTTAAAACTACTTAAAAGATGGAAGGAGGACGTGGTCAGTCCCATGGCCAGTCTCTAGGTCCCCTACAGGAGGCCGCAAAGCAGGGGTGCTATTCAGCAGGTTCTGACAGGTTCTGGAGAACCGGTAGCGGAAATTTTGAGTAGTTTGGAGAACCGGCAAATACCACCTCTAGCTGGTCCCAGAGTGGGGTGGGAATGGAGATTTTGCAGTATCCTTCCCCTGCCACGCCTGTTGTGGTCCACCAGCATCCTGCAGAGCTGGCAGTGGAGTCAGACAGTGAGGAGGCTGAGGAGGAACATGGGCCAGTCCTGGAGTCTGAGGGAGGCTCGGATGAGGGCTCTGCGTCGGAGGCAGAGATGGGGCCAAGGCCATCTGGGAGTGATGTGCGGACTCCGGAGCTTCCAGAGTCGGACATCAGAGAGGCAGAGGAACAGGGGGAGCCTGTTCCTAGTGCGCGCATGCGCAGAGCTGCCAGAAGGCAAGAACAGTTAAAACTAAAGGGACGACTCGGGAATAAGGCCTGGAGATGATTGGCCCCTCCCATAAGGCTTAAAAGAGGAGCAAAGGCACGTGGGTACTTTGCAGGAAAGCAACGTTGTTAATTCTGTTCCCAGTCGGCATCTCTGTTTGATTCTGGACTCTGTGTGGCTTTGCCAAGTAGGTCTTTTGGCAGCGTGTCGAGGGAGACAAAGGTTGGTGATTATCCCGAAGGACTTCTCCCAAAGGACTTTTTGCAACTAATTGGGACTCAGCTGTGAATGAACGTAATAAAAGAGGTTTTTGGGACTACTCGTGTGTTTTAATGAGTCAGGAAGCCTAGATCACAACAACGCCCACCAAGCCACACCACGCCCACCAAGCCACGCCCACAGAACCGGTAGTAAAAAAAATTGAATTCCACCACTGCCGCAAAGCCATGTTCTGATTCTTTGTCGGAAGGTCAGGAGAGTGGGGGGGTCTGCCACGCCTCTGGGGGGGAGAATATCTCACAGGGTGGGGGGCAATGACCTCCGTAGTTGGAGGGCCGCATCACAACCCTGATGCGGCCCTCCATGAAATCAAGTTTGACACCCCTGCACTAGAGCATCAGGACTTTCGACCGTTAGGCCTTCCTCTACACATCTCAACTGTAATGCACACAAAACCTGTCTTACTAGAACCTGTGCTTTAAGCCCTGTTCTCCTCACCCAGAAGACGACAACGCTGCACAACAAGGGTGGAAACATTCACAACCTGATGGCAATATGTCCCAGCATGCAGGGAAGAGGGGAAAAAATCTCCCTGGGAAATCTATTTCTCGCAGCGCCTCCGTAGCGTACAGCTTACCTCTTCGAAAATGTAATCAAACCTTCTTGCTCAAACTTGTGCCTTTGCTAACAACTTACAGAGAGAGGGAGGGAGGGAGCTCAGCTTTCCAAGACCTGTGCTTGGGGGAAAAAAAGCCATCACTCTAAGAAAGGGTATACTGTATATTTGTGGGAGTTTCTTACCTGCAAGACGTCTTGGATCTTCACCCATACGTCTGCCATGTCATACAGCTTAATATCGCCATCGTACTGGCTGGAAGGAAAAGACACGGTCTGCTGGAGATGTCCCAGGACGATGGCGTGAGCTGCGGCCACGGCGTTGAATTTGTCAAAGAGAAGTTCCAGAAGCTCCAAAAGCAATCTAGAAATAATAATGAAATGGGAGAAGCTTTTATTATTTATTATTTACTTATTAGTTTGATTTATATGCCGCCCTTCTCAGGAGACTCAGGGCAATTTACAATGCTTTTGATTAGTTAACTCCGTGAGTTTTTCAAATCTACCTTTCTATGTCTTATCTGTCTGTCTATCTTCTATCCATCCATCCATCCATCCATCCATCCATCCATCCATCCATCCTGTTTCTACCTATGTCCTATTTATATATCTGCTTTCTATCTATGCGTCTGTTGTCTGTCTCTTTTTGATCCCAAAGGAGACTAGACAGCACACAACATAGGTGCTTTGTTCCACACCCATTTGCATTATTCACGAGACCCTGAGGGCACAGAAAACCTCCAAGTGGCCTCAACAACTCTCAGGAAGAGTGACAATAACCAGATGACTGCAAGGAATATAAATCCTTCCATCCTCCACCACTCAGTCAAGAACTGAAGAAGCGTCTTGGATGAGAAGCGAAAGGTCTTCAAGAAAAAAACAAGAGCCCCAAAAACCATAGTAATAAAGAACTAAATCCATGCCAACATCCAAACCAAAAAAATCACCATAGAAGCAAAGATAAAACCCATATTAAGTTACCTGTGATTGAAAGCATGTCGGAATAGAACAGTTTTAATTTCAATAAAGAACTGCAGCAAAGTGGGGACTGCCATTAATTAGAGTGGAAGATAAATTGTTAGGATCCTTCATACAATCCCAGTTCCAAGTCAGAAGTTGGGGGAGTTGGTGAATGCATGCCCATAATCCGGAAGCCCATAGATGACTGGTCCAAAGTCATCCAGCCGTCTCTCTTGCTTAAGGCAGGACTAGAACTCACCATCTCCTGGCAATCAACCCAAAATCATCCACCCGTCTCTCTTGCTTAAGGCAGTACTAGAACTCATCATCTCCTGGCAATTGGCCCCAAGTCACCCAGCTGGCTTTCATGCCTAAGGCAGGACTAGAACTCACCATCTCCTGGCAATTGGCCCCAAGTCACCCAGCCGGCTTTCATGCCTAAGGCAGGACTAGAACTCACCATCTCCTGGCAATTGGCCCCAAGTCACCCAGCCGGCTTTTATGTCTAAGGCAGTACTAGAACTCACCATCTCCTGGCAATTGGCCCCAAGTCACCCAGCCGGTTTTCATGCCTAAGGCAGGACTAGAATTCATCATCTCCTGGCTTCTAGCCTGGTGCCTTAACCAGTAGACCAAACTGGCTCTCTCAGAAAGATTATTTTTTTCCCTGAGAGATTAACTTTTGTGAACCATATGACATTTTCTCCTGTACCTCTTTCCCTTGAAATAAAAAGCAGGGTAGCATGATATTTAGCAGTACTAAATCTGTATGCTGCCCAACTCCCAACAACTCTGAGTAGTTAATAATATGTATTCTGCGTGCCACCGAGTGCGATGCCCTGTATTTCAAGAGCCATAAATCTAACTCAGTGTTAAAAGCAACCAGTAAATTAATTAATGTTGTATGTCTCAGTATTTATCACTGAAACAAGTACGGTATCAGTGAACAAAGTCAGACCTATAAATTCCACATTATGCCAAATATGTAATAAATTACATACCTCTGAAAACCTTACTAACTCAAGCTCCTTTTTTCGGCCACGGCTTCTGAAAACTCTATTCATTTTCTTTTTCTCCTTATAGATTTTAGAGCACCAAAGGGCTACGTTGCTGGTGTAAGATTCATTCGTTTGCAACTGCATATTAGTTTCTAACATCCATCATGTCTTCCATACACAATAGGTTAAATTATACATAATATAACATTACTGTGGATTATTATGCGTTGTTACACATAATAATTACAAATGTCTTGTAGGATGTAAAAAGGGCAACTTCACACCGTCTCCCAATCTGCTTTTCAGAAGCTTTTTAAGTCATTCTTTTAAATAAATAAAATAAGAGATTTCTTAGCCGCTTAGGGAGAGGAGGAGTTTCCTTTTAGCATGCGTGTTTTAAATATACGATTGGGACGCTGTTTTATTAGATAGGCAGTCCTCGAGTTACGACTGTAATAGATAGATTATTATGGTAGTACAGTGGTTTAATGCACCCTGTTATTAACACAGCTGCCTGCAGGTTCGAATCTCACCAGGCTCAAGGTTGACTCAGCCTTCCATCCTTTCTAAGGTAGGTGAAATGAGGACCCAGTTTGTGGGGGCAATAAGCTGACTTTGTATAAATATACAAAAGTATGAAGGCTATTGCTTAGCGCATTGTAAGCCGCCCTGAGTCTCCGGAGAAAGGGCGGCCTATAAATCAAATTTATATATATATATATATATATATATATATATATGTTTTCTCAGGTTTTCACGGGTGTTTGTATGTAGGTCTTTGGTTATTCGGGTCTTCTCCCACGTAAAATTGGAAGTGTCTTGGCGACGTTTCGACGAAGTCTCATTCGTCATCTTCAGGCTGGTGTTCTCGGCTTCGTGCTTCCAGGAGCAATGTGAGATCGCAGCTGTCTCTTCCTTTTACCTGCTAGTGGGGGTGTGAGCTGATTGGATGGGAACTTGGCTGTGTTCTGATTGGGTGGAGGTGTGTTCTGATTGGTTAGAGGCTTGGCTGTGCTCTGATTGGATGGGGGGTTGGTTGTGCTCTGATTGGCTGGGTGTGTGTTCTGTTTGGGTGGGGGCTTGGTTGTGCTCAGCTTAGTCTGAGTTGTAGGGGGATTTGAGCTGGTGAGCTGCGTTGTTGTTGTTTGGCTTCGTGTTTGTGGCCGTGCAAGCTCTTCATGGTGGGTGTCAGTCTGCTTCATGTATGGATTGGAGGGGTTTAAAGTGGCTAATGATGCAGCTGCGGTCTGGCTTCTGGTCCTTGGTCGTGGCTCATTATCAGTGTGGGTTTGAGTCTGCTTTCTGCGTGGATGTGTGGTGGTGACATCCTGTGTGGCTCTCGTGAGTGTGGGTCTGGTGTCATTCGTCGTGTTAGGGACTCGTTTGTCAATAAGGGCAGGTTTCCAAATGGCTGGTAGGCGGGAGGTATCGTCTCGTTTGTTCATGCTGTGTGGGCGTTTTTCTATCTCGATGGCTTCTCTGATTATTCTGTTGTTAAAGTGTTCAGTTTTGGCGATAGTTCTGGTCTTTTTAAAGTCAATATCATGTCCTGTGGCTTTAAGGTGTTGGACCAGGGAAGAAGTTGGTTCCTCTTTTCTGACTGAGTTCTTGTGTTCTTCTATGCGTGCACTTATTCGTCTGTTGGTTTGTCCGATGTATGTGGTGGGGCAGGCGGTGCATGGGATTTCATATACTCCTTGATTTTCTAATTCAATTTTGTCTTTGGGGTTCCTTAGGATGGTGGATATTTTTCGGTTTGTGCAGAATGCTGTCTTGATGTTATGTTTGTGGAGGATTTTGCTTATTCTGTCTGTGGTGCCTTTTATGTATGGGAGGAGGGCCTTGCCGTTTTCTTGTTCTCTGTCTTGGATTTTAGTGGGGGTTTCTTTTTGGATTAGGTTGGTGATCTTATTTCTTTGAAATCCATTGGATGTTAGTACGTTAGTGAGAGTGTGTAGTTCGGTTTTTAGGTGTTGTTCGTCAGCTAAGCGTTTTGTTCTGGAAATGAGTGTCTTGGCTACAGAGTTGATCTGGGCAGGGTGGTGGTGTGAGAGTGCGTGCAGATAGCGGTTTGTGTGTGTTTTCTTCTGGTAGATAGTGTGTCCTAGGGAGCCATTGGATTTTCTGTAGACTAAGACATCCAGGAAGGGAAGTTGGTTGTTCGCTTCTGTTTCCATGGTGAACTGTATTTTGGGGTGTAGGCTGTTGAGGTGTGTGAGGAAGTTGTCCAGTTTTTCTTTCCCATGTGGCCAGATTATGAAGGTGTCATCCACATATCTGAGCCAGAGTTTAGGTTTGTGATCAGATTTTTCTAGAGCTTGGGTTTCAAAGTATTCCATATAGAGGTTGGCAATGACAGGTGAGAGGGGTGATCCCATGGGTGCTCCTTCTGTTTGTTTGTATTTCTGTCCATTATAGATGAAGTATGTGTTGGATAGGCAGTGGTTGGTCAGATCTAAGATGTGCTTGGGAGGGTTATATTTGTTTTGGATAACTGTCAAGGCTTCTTTGATTGGTACTTGGGTGAAGAGGGATATGACATCGAAGCTCACGAGTAGGTCACTGGGCTGTAAGTTTTGTTGCTTTATGATATATATATATATATATATATATATATATATATATATATATATATATTGTTGCAATATTTTCAGGATCAGACTCAATAAGAATGATAAGAGTTAGAGATTTAAATATATTTCTCTTTAATTATAATAGGCATTCTATATTCACTGAATATTCACAGATAGAAGCAACGAAAATGGCGAAGGTGGCTCCTTATATATACAAAGGGTGGAGCCAGAAGTGGGAGTGGTGAATTATGAATACATTAAGAGTCAAAGAATAAGTTAACCCCTGATAACCCATATATACATTATTTACACATTAGGGAATAAGGCATTTACATCTGACAAATCCCCCTCTAAATGCCGGTTCGCTATACAACACCAGTTACATTCAGATTCAGGACAATATAAGACATATAATTTGGAAGTTAAGTATTTGTGCTGTTTAGAAGGTAAAGGCTTCGTCAATATGTCTGCTAATTGTTCAGAGGTATCGCAATGTACTGCTTTGATAAATCCATCTTGAGACAATTGTCTCACATGTTTAAATTTTATATCTATATGCCTGGATCTTTGTCCAATGGCATCGGATCTAGATATTTCAATGGCTGCTTTATTGTCTTCATGCATAACAAAAGGCAGAGCAGGTTTTTTCCAAACATCTGAAATTAAATCATTAAACCATACAAGATTATTTGCAGCTTTGGATAAACAAACATATTCCGCTTCTGTGGTTGAAGTGGCTACCAGTTCTTGTTTACCAGTGTACCAGTAAACTGGACAGTCATTTAATAGAAAAATATAACCAGAAGTACTTTTTCTGCATGATACATCTCCAGCCCAATCTGCATCTGCGTAACATGTAAGTTTTGGTTCTTTATTATTACTAGGTTCTAATACTAGACAAAAGTCTAATGTACTTTTCAGATATCTTAAAATTCTTTTGACAGCTTCCCAGTGATACATAGTTGGTTTGCTAACGTGCCTTGACAATAAATTGAGTGGTAATGCAATATCTGGCCTAGTCCAATTAGATATATAAAGAAGTGAACCTATGACTGATCTATAAAATGTATTATCCTTGAATTCAGGGGAAGATTCATCATTATTTCTAAGGAAATCAGTTTGCATAGGAGTGTCACAGGGTTTGGCATCGTTCAAATTGCATTTGTTTAGTAATTCGATAATTTTATCTTTCTGAGTAAGTTTGAATCCCCTTCTAGTTTTGTTAATTTGTACACCAAGGTATTTGTTTACTTTACCTAGAGATTTCAACGAGAAATGTTCATTTAGCTTGTTTACAAAGACTTCTCTTCTCTCCTTGTTTTTTCCTATATATAAAATATCATCTACATAAATCAATACAAATTCAATGTAATCATCACTTTTTTTGACAAAGAAACAATTATCAGCAGTGGTAGCGTTGAAATCCATGGTCTTAAGTACTTTTACCAAGCAATCGTACCATCTTTTGCCAGATTGCTTTAGTCCGTATAAACTCTTGTTCAATAGCCAAATTTCATTTTTATTAGTGTATTGACTGTGAGGTGCTCTTACATATATTTCCTTATCTAGTTTTGCATGTAGATACGCAGTCTGTATGTCATATTGGAATACATCAAGATTGAGTGCAGATGCTACTACTAGGGCTGTTTTAACACTCTCAGTTCTTACTGTGGGGGAGTACGTGTCAGTATAGTCCTCTGGATATTTTTGTGCATAACCTTGTGCAACCAATCTAGCTTTGTATAGAGTATTGCCTTCTTCTAGGTTCTTAATTTTATAAATCCACCTGGTACCAATAATTGTCTTATCTCTAGGTGCAATCGCAGGTGTGAATACATTTAATCCTTGCAAACTCTCCATCTCTTTTTTCATAGCTAGTTCCCATTTTTCTTTTTCTTCACGAGGGAGTTTTAATACTTCCTCATATGTATTAGGTGTTATTTGTTCACCATTCATATGCATTATGTAATCTCTGTATTTATTTGGTATTTGATTTCTGTTGTTCCTAATAGCTCTTTCAGGTTTGCTATGGTTGTCATGTAAATATCTTGCTTCCTTTTTTGTTAATGTGTCTGTCTTTATTTTGTGTTGACTATTTGTCCATGTTTTGGTTTTGTTTTTGTTTCTGTTAATATTTTGGTTTTCCATTGTCCTTTCCTCACGAGATTTTGTATCTTTGCATTTATTTGGAAATATTTCATTAAGATGTAATTTAGACCAGTTGGCCTGTTCATGGAACACAGCTGTTCTGGAAACTATAAATTTGTTATTATTATCAATGAATCTGTACCCTTTGGTGCCAGTTTCATATCCCATAAATCTTAGTCTTCTGGATACGTTTTCTCCCTTTCTTCTCAACTGTTTAGGTATGTGTACGTCTGCAGTGACTCCAAATATGTGCATGTGTGCTAATTTTGGTTTCCTATTATACATCACCTCATATGGTGTCTTATTCACAATACTGGACCAGGTTCTATTTTGAGTGTAATTTGAATAATGTAAGGCTTCTGACCAAAATTGCTTGCCTAAGCCAGCATCCTCTAAAGTGCACCTAATCATGGTTTGTAATGTGGAATTCTTTCTTTCTGCAATCCCGTTCTGGAACGCAGAAAAAGGACTAGACGTGTAATGTAGCATTCCTCTATCTTTTAACCACTGGGAGAATTCTTTAGACATGAATTCACATCCCCTATCTGTCATAATTTGTTTTATTCTGATATTGTGTTGAGTTTCTATGCGTTTGTAAAATTCCTTAAATTTTTGAAAGGTTTCATCCTTATGTTTTAATGTGTAAACAAAACCATATCGACTGTAATCGTCTACTATCGTTAGGAAGTAACGTTTTCTATAAGTGATTGATGGAGTTAATGGGCCAACTAAGTCCATGTGTACTAAGTCAAAAATTTTGTTAGTTGATCTGGTGGATTTTTTTGGCCTGGGACTAGTTTTTAGTTTAGTAGATTTACATACTGAGCATTCCAAATAATTTTCACAATTTTTTATTTTGACACCTTCTGCGTGTTCAGTCATTTTTTGTACTACAGGAAAACTTGCATGTCCTAACTTCCTATGTAAGATGTGAGCACACTCATCATGAATTGGTTTACCTATTTTTGGTTTCTTTTCAATATGTGTATCTGTGTGATCATGAGATATTTTACATTCATCATTGTCACTGTTACTAACATTTTCATCATCTGCCTCAATACAATCTTCCATATTTGAATCAATGTTATGTAACCATCTTTCTTCTGTTATCAGATAGGGTAGACCTCCTTTAATCATCACAGTGCCTACATTGGTTTTATTTTTCTCTAAAGTGGCTTTTCCCTTTGAGAAAACTATATTGATGTCAGAATCTCTGCTTAGTTTTATGGCACTTAGTATGTTATGAGGTATTTCTGGTATTAACAATACCCCCTCTATTTTCCCTAGACCAGGCAAGGTCACATTCCCTTTGCCTAATACTTGAACCTTTTCTTGATTAGCTACTTTTATTACAAACTTGTCTTCAGTAAATGAAGACAATATATTTTTGTTGTTAGTGGTGTGATTAGTTGCCCCAGAATCAATAAGCCAATTATTGTTCTCATCTTGTTGCGCTTTTATGCTGTCTTGTTTATTTAGTCCATTCAGTGAACCAGATTTTCTCTCTTTTGAATTTTCTCTGCCCCCTCTACTTTCTCTGTAATTTGGTGGGCTTCTATATTTATGCCTATCTGTGGAAGATTGTCTATAATTGTATTTATTTCTATATTCTGGCCTATGTCTTTCCTTTGAAATTTTGGGACAATCTCTTCTATTGTGTTCCCTGGACCCACAATTGTGGCATTTAAAAGTTTCATTGTATTTCTCTTGGAAAGCTACCTTCCTAAAAGATTTGTGTTCTGTGTGATTGCTAGAACGATTTTTTCTTGAATTGTCTTCTGCTATTAATTTGTTAGATAGACTTTCTATGGATAAATATCCTAGATTGATGGTGTCTAAGTGTGACATAAAACTATCCCATGATGAATCAAGTGAGTTGATAATAACACTTTTCATTGTTTGATCTGAAATCACTTCCCCCCTCAAATGCAGCTCAGCTCTTATTTTGTTTAAAGATATTAAATGCTCACTTATGGAAACCCCTGGTTTTACTCTGGAAGAAAAGAAGTCCTTAGATATTCTTGTGGTGGTAGCTACGCTATCACTGTGAAACAAACTAAACATGCATTGAATTATTTCTGAAACAGTTAGATTTGGTTTGATGCTATGGTACATTGCAGGAGATACGCTAGATATTATTAAGAAGAATGCTTTATGGTGTAAACAATCTATTTTTAAAGTCCAAGGTCTTCTTGGAGGACTAGTGATAAAAAATAGTAAATTTTCTTTCATAAAGACAACCTGGAGCTGTTGGTACCATTCTTGCAAATTAATGCCATCAACCCTAAGTTTTGGGAAGTCACTGGGTAAGTTTCCTACATTATTCTGTCCATTACTTACAACCTGAGGTAGTCCGTGGTCTCGCAAGTGTAGGAAATTGCAAAACGGCATGGGGATGCTCGCAACGAGTCTGCGCGGTTCTCTGGCCAGTTCAAGTCTTTCCGGACCGTCTACGTAGTTTCGCACATGCGCGTCGCTCACTTCTTCTCTGGCGTCGTTGTGGAAGGTTCTCTTCATTGTAGCTCGCTCGCTCCGCTCCTCTTCAGACGAGTCGGTCTCTGGCTCAATCTTAGGAGTTCTGATGGCGGCGGCTGCTCTTCTCTTTCTTTTGGGTGCGTTGGCACTTGCTTCGGTCTGCGGTGTAGGGCGGAATCGGCATGGCTCTCTGGGCTCGGGCGTCGTCGCCTTCGAAGTCAGGATGGGAGCGTGCAGGTCTTGAATTATCGGCTTGTTCACTTGCTTCTTAGTTGATGCTTTGGAAATTTTTAATTTTGGCCCAAAAGCAGCAAAAAGCGTCTTCATTGCTGACTTTACTTGGGATTTCGTTAAGTCTTCGTCACTTTCTGATTCTGGCTCTTCTGAAGAGTTTGAATCCTCCTTTTCACTTTCGTTGTCTGACAATGTTTTTCGCGCCAGAAATTTTGAACTGAGCATTTTGATTGGTTCTGCTTCGCTCATTTCGGAGGCTTGTTGAAACCAAGATGGCTGCCATTCAAAATTTCGCGCGGGATCACCTTTTTTCTTTTTCATAACGACTTTCTCTGTAGTCATATCACTCACGGTTTTTTGGTCTTTGGGCTTCTCTTTAGCGATGTTTTTCTCTCTCGCTGCTCCGCTGTTCTTTAGCATTTCTTGGAGGTTCGCGATGAGTCTTTCATCACTCTTCTGGCTTTTTAATAGCTTCAATATCTCTGACCTGAGTTCGTTATTTTCTATTTCAATTTCCTCCTGGTCATCATTTTTGTTTATTAATTCTTCTTCTTCAGTGGTGTATTCTTCGGATTCTCTCGAAATCGCGTTTGTGGATTCGTTGATTATTTCTTGTTCAGTTTCTATTTCTTTGCTGTAGGCCCTGGTGTTGGGCCTATCTTTCTTAGACATTTTTATTTATTTATTGAGTCAATTAACCATCCTCTGCTACCAGCTTGTTGCAATATTTTCAGGATCAGACTCAATAAGAATGATAAGAGTTAGAGATTTAAATATATTTCTCTTTAATTATAATAGGCATTCTATATTCACTGAATATTCACAGATAGAAGCAACGAAAATGGCGAAGGTGGCTCCTTATATATACAAAGGGTGGAGCCAGAAGTGGGAGTGGTGAATTATGAATACATTAAGAGTCAAAGAATAAGTTAACCCCTGATAACCCATATATACATTATTTACACATTAGGGAATAAGGCATTTACATCTGACATATATATATATATATATATATATATATAGTCTTTGAGTTACGACCATTATGGTTGTGAGTCGTAACAGCTTCAAATGGAGCGGTAACATCACCAATCTGATTTTTATGATTTTTCCCCCTTTTTTTGCAGAGATAGTTCTGCAAATGCGGTGGTTGTAAGTGTGCGTCTCTATATATTTTTTTTTTTGCTATGGGCATGATTGTCCCAAAACGTGGTCACATGACCGCAGGACGATGCGAAGGGCCCAAAGTACAGTCATATGACCATGCGGGGGAAGGGGGGCAACTGTCACAACATTGGATCTGGGTCCTAAATCCCCTTTTTCAGGTAAGTGGTATAGAGTTGTCCTTGTCCTGCCAAAAGCTGAGATAGGAAGGCCTCAACTGAGCCTCAAACATTTCTATGCGAAACAGTTGCTAAACTGAGTTTGGCCCCATTTTACGACCTTCCTTGCCACAGTTGTTAAGTGAATCACTGCGGTTGTTCAGTTAGAAACACGGTTGTTTAAGTGAATCTGGTTTCCCCATGAACTCTGCTTGTCAGAAAGTCATAAAAGATGATCACGTGGCACCGGGAAGCTGCAACCGTCATAAGTATGAGTCAGTTGCCAAGCATCTGAATTTTGATCACATAACTATGGGGATTCAGCAGCGGTCGTTAAGTGTGAAAAAAAGGGGGTCATTTTTCAGTTCTGTTGTAACTTCAAGTGGTCACTAAACAATCTGTTGTAAGTCAAGGACTACCTATATTTTCGAACCGTCGCTAAGCAGTCTGAAGGCAAGGGCTACTTGTACTTAATTCTGAGCTTTGTTTTTAAAAACATGCACACATTTAGCTGTGCTCAAAAGAATAATTCAGCATTCCGCGGATAACACAGAATTTCATAATTCCTTCCAAACGTTCTATAAAGGGCTTCAGAAGTACCTCTGTTCCCACCGATAAAAATGTTCCCGTTTTTTTTGTTTCAGGCCTTTAAATCTGGTTCTGTCGTTTTGTTCTGCCTGAAGAAGTCGAAGCGAAGTTAATAAAACATAATAAAGTACAGATTTTAGTGAGATATGTGCTCTGAAAGTTGTACGTAGCTCAGCGCACAAAACATTATAGAAGGGAAAGGGGCCCGCGGATAGAGCAATAGCACTTAGACTTACTGTATATCCTGCTTCACAAGTGCTTTTACAGCCCTCTCTAAGTGGTTTACAGAGTCAGCCTCTTGCCCCCAACAATCTGGGTCCTCATTTTACCCACCTCAGAAGGATGAAAGGCTGAGTCAACCTTGAGCCGGTCAGGATCGAAGTCCTGGCAGTGGGCAGAGTCAGCCTGCAACACTGCTTTCTAACCAATGTACCACCATGGTCCGTCCGTCCTTCCTTCCTTCCTTCCTTCCTTCCTTCCTTCCTTCCTTCCTTCCTTCCTTCCATCCATCCATCCATCCATCCATCCATCCTTAGCACTTAGCAATAGCACTTAGACCTATATCCTGCTTCACAAGTGCTTTCCAGCCCTCTCTCAGTGGTTTACAGTTTCAGCCTGTTGCCTCCAACAATCTGGGTCTTCATTTTACCCACCTCGGAAGGATGGAAGGCTGAGTTAACCTTGAGCTGGTCGGGATCGAACTCCTGGCACTGGGCAGAGTCAGCCTGCAATACTGCTTTCTAAGCACTGTACCACCATGGTTCGTCCTTCCTTCCTTCCTTCCTTCCTTCCTTCCTTCCTTCCTTCCTTCCTTCCTTCCTTCCTTCCTTCCTTCCTTCCTTCCTCCCTTCCCTTCCCTTCCCTTCCCTTCCCTTCCCTTCCCTTTCTTTCTTATTAAATGTATTTATATGCCGCCATTCTCCCAAAGGACTCAGGGCGGCGAACACAAGTTAAGAAACAAGTACAATAAAATCATAATTTAATCCAAATAATTAATTAGTAGTAAATAATAAAGCCCGGAATCAGTCTCAGCCTATTTGTTTCTTAGCACTTAGCAATAGCACTTAGACCTATATACTGCTTCACAAGTGCTTTCCAGCCCTCTCTAAGTGATTTACGGAGACAGCCTTTTGCCCCCAACAATCTGGGTCCTCATTTTACCCACCTCGGATGGATGGAAGGCTGAGTTAACCTTGAGCCAGTCAGGATCAAACTCCTGGCAGTGGGCAGAGTCAGCCTGCAATACTGCTTTCTAAGCACTGTACCACCGTGGTCCGTCCGTCCTTCCTTCCTTCCTTCCTTCCTTCCTTCCTTCCTTCCTTCCTTCCTTCCTTCCTTCCTTCCTTCCTTCCTTCACATTTAGCAATAGCACTTAGATTCCTTCCTTCCTTCACATTTAGCAATAGCACTTAGACCTATATACTGCTTCACAAGTGCTTTCTAGCCCTCTCTCAGCGGTTTACAGTTTCAGCCTGTTGCCCCCAGCAATCCGGGTCCTCATTTTACCCACCTCGGAAGGATGGAAGGCTGAGTCAACCTTGGCTATATGTATAAAAGTCTCAAGGTACATCAGCTGACCAATTATCATGTTTTCATGACAAGATACTTACTTCCGTATCCTTATCAAAGCCTCTTCCTCAATTACCTCTCCCTATGCCTTTTTAAAACCCAATTATTGTAATTAACGTACCATAGCAAAACCTATAAATATTTTATGCTCTGGCAGTAACTTGTCACAGGAAATTACTCAGAGGAGAGAACAATTTGAAAACCTCTTGCTGTTTATTCTTGTTTGAAGGATATATGGCAAGTTACCGAAAGAGATCCAAGAAGCGCCGAACGCCCAAGCAAAACGTTCCTTCCGTACGGGGCGTCCTCGACTTACAACCGTTCGTTTAGTGGCTGCTCGAAGTTACGGAGGCCCTGAAAAAAGTCCCTTATGACCGTTTTTCACACTTGAGCTCCAAATTTCCGTCATGAAGCGAGACATTCGTTACGGCAATTTTGCCCCATTTTATGACGGTCTGGCCGCAGTTTTTAAACAAATCACTGCCATCGTTCAGTTAATAGCACGGTTGTTAAGTGAATCTGTCTTCCCCCACTGACTTTGCAGGTCGCAAAAGGGGGTCACATAACCCCAGGACACTGCCACCCAACCGTCGTAAATATGAGTTCAGCTGCCAAGCGTCTGAATTTTGTTCACGTGACAGTGGGGACGCTGCAACGGTCGTGTAAGTGTGGAAAACCGGTCGTAAGTTGCATTTTTCGCTGATGTTGTCCCTTTGAACGGTTGCTGAACGAACTGTTGTAAATTGAGGACCTGCAGTGAAAAGGCCTTCTCCATTCTAGTCCCTGTGAAAATCCTGCATGACAGTATTAAGAGCATGGAAAGCTCTTATCCTTTAAATACTCTAATTATCGAGCGATTGTCTTAGGAAAAAAAAGAGGGTGAATCCCCCTTGGAAACCCACCCAGTGATTTATGGCCCACTCAGAAAGTGTGGTTGTCACCATTCACAAAAGATGCTAAAATAACACCACAGCTGCGATCGGAAAAGTATCTGCAGTGAACAAACTCTGTTGGCTTTAGCTCAAATTTGGCAGTAAGGACTTTTTTGAGACTTTTTTTATTAGTCTTCTATTATTATTATTATTATTGGTTAATCTTTAGTGAGATTCACAGCCTTTGAGGCTGGTTAATAGCTCAGCAGCGATGATGATGATGATGATGATGATGATGATGATGATGATGATGATGATGATGGAAGAATCTTTCTGCTTGGCATCGTTATTTGTTTTCTGTTTTTCTGGATAGTTGGGGAGAGCCAGCCAGAGAATCTGTTTTAGGGAGGGTTAGAAAGAGCTAAGACAACACTGGTTCTCTCCCCTCCTCCCAATTTTAAAATTTAAAGGATTTTTTGTTGTCAAGAAAATCACTTTCTTCCAGCCACCCAGCCGTCTTTTATGCCTAAGGTGGGACTAGAACTCACTGTCTCCTGGCGATTGGCCCAAATTCATCTAGCCGGCTTTCATGCCTAAAGTAGAACTAGAACTTACTGTCTCCTGGGGTGATTGGCCCAAAGCCACCCAGCCAGTTTTCATGCCTAAGGTGGGACTAGAACTCACAGTCTCCTGGTGATTGGCCCAAATTCATCTAGCCGGCTTTCATGCCTAAAGTGGAACTAGAACTCACTGTCTCCTGGGGTGATTGGCCCAAAGCCACCCAGCCAGTTTTCATGCCTAAGGTGGGACTAGAACTCACATTCTCCTGGTGATTGGCCCAAAGCCAATCAAAGACACAGCCAGTTTTCATGCCTAAGGTGGGACTAGAACTCACTGTCTCCTGGTGATTGACCCAAATTCACCCAGCCGGCTTTCATGCCTAAGGCAGGACTAGAACTCACATTCTCCTGGTTTTAGGTCAGCATCTTAACCGCTAGACCTAACTAGCTTTGGGCAGTTTGCCTTGTACTTTCAATTCATCCCATCTTTGCTTTCGTTAGAATGATGCTGAGGGAAGATCATCAAGTCCTCAGCAGATGAGATCACAGTTATGGAGAAGGGTCTCTGGCTTAATGAATCATGCATGGCTGAATCCAAACACGCTATTGGCCAACATTATTCCAAGCATTCTTTTCTTCCTCATTATTTAAGCTGCCTGTTACGAAGACCCTGGGGTGGGCATGAGCCTGTCAAGCTGAGGATGGCGAAAGGTCAGCCTGGCTGGAAACATCCTGTAACCATCATCAAGCAGCACTCAATCCCCAAAGATGCCACAGAAGGATCAGGGAAACTGATGTTCCACCAGCTCTTCTGAGAGACAAGCTCTGCTGGGGTCTTACTCATCTGTTAAATTCTAACTCTTTACTCCTGAGTTGATGTGTTGTTTCTCTCTCCTCTTTTCTTCCCCTCCTCTTTCTCTTGTACGGCTGACCATTTAATAGTACCGTAGTGAGTAGTGTGTGGCCTAGAGGAGGAGCTCTCGCCTCACAATCAGGAGGCTGTGAGTTCGATCCTACGTAGAGGCAGATATTTCTCTTCTCTGGGCAATTCAGAATTGATTTTTCTGAACAAAACTCCGCATTGGCGACAGGAAGGGCATCCGGCCAGTAAACACTCTGCTCCATTCGGTTGCCCTGACTCCACCCCGCAAGGGATTATGGGGTCATTAAAAGATGATGATGATTTAATAGTACTGTAGTAAGCATCTGCGCTGGAGTTAACTTTTTAAATTGGCTATGCAGGTGGTCCTCGACTTACGACCACAACTGACCCTCCCCCCCCTCAAATTTCCATTGCTAAGCGAGACATTTGTTAAGTTGAGCTTTGTCCCATTTTATGACTTGCCCTGCCACAGTTGTTAAGCGGATCACTGCAGTTGGTTGAGTTAGTCACACGGTTGTTAAGTGAATCTGGCTTCTCCATTGATTTTGCCGGTCAGGAGGTCGGAAAAGGGGATCACGTGACTGCGGGGCACTGCAATTATCCTAAATATGAGTCCGTTGCCAAGCATCTGAATTTTGATCACATAACCATGGGGATACTGTAACGGTCATAAGTGTGAAAAACGGTCCTAAGTCACTTTTTTTTTAGTGCTGCTGTAACTTCAAACAGTCACTAAATGAACTGCTGTAAGTCACAAGAAAGTCACATTTCTCTCGACTCCCATGGTGGCGCAGTGGTTAGAAGGCAGTATTGCAGGCTAACTGTGCTCACTGCCAGGAGTTCGATCCTGACCGGCTCAAGGTCAACTCAGCCTTCCATCCTTCTGAGGTCGGTAAAATGAGGACCCAGATAGTTGGGGGCATTACGCTGACTCTGTAAACCACTTAGAGAGGGCTGTAAAAGCACTGTGAAGCGGTATATAGGTCTAAGTGCTATTGGTAAGTAGGAGGGGAGAGAGAGGAGAGGAGAGGAGAGGAGAGGAGAGGAGAGGAGAGGGGGAGGGGAGAGGAGAGGAGAGGAGAGGAGAGGGGGAGAGGAGAGAGGAGAGGAATTGAGAATGGAATGGAATGGAGAATAGAGTAGAGGGGAGGGGAGGGGAGGGGAGGAGAGGAGAGGAGAGGAGAGGAGAGGAGAGGAGAGGAGAGGGGGACAGGAGGGGAGGGGAGGGGAGGAGGAGAGGAGAGGAGAGAGGAGAGGAATTGAGAACGGAATGGAATGGAGAATAGAGGAGAGGGGAGGGGAGGGGAGGGGAGGGGAGGAGAGGAGAGGAGAGGAGAGGAGAGGAGAGGAGAGGAGAGGAGAGGAGAGGAGAGGAGAGGAGAGGAAAGAATAGAGTGGAGTGGAGTGGAGTGGAGTGGAGTGGAGTGGAGTGGAGTGGAGTGGAGTGGAGTGGAGTGGAGTGGAGTGGAGTGGGGAGGGGAGGGGAGGACAGGACTTACCTTGGCTGGTTTTCCTGGACTACATTCTCCCCTCTCTGGTAGCCACCATCTGCCACCTGGGTGGTAGATCTCTTGACAATTTGCTTCAGTTCTTGTTCTAAACGATCCTGTATGGCCTTGATGGTCTCTGGGATTTTTCTCAGTTTGGCCAGTCCTTTGATGAGGATGCCCATAAAGACCGAGCTGTTCTCCTCGGGATCCAGGTCTAAATCTTCCTTGATTTCCATTAAGCTGACTTCTCTTCCTGAAATATAAAAAAGACCGACCCAAATCATGAAACAGTTCTTTGAGTCATGCCCAAAGGTCTACCCGGGGCCCATGAGATTTTATTTTTCAGGATCCAATCTGGATCGGTCACCAGAACCAGAGGGTTATTCTTCCAAGCTTTCGGACTCGTGCTGGAGTGTCCATCCTCAAGGAACTTTTCCCTCTCCAGAACTTTGTAAAATTGTTCATGTAAAATTCTGGAGAATGAGAAGTTCCTTGAGGATGGGACCCAGCATGACAGGTGATTACCCTGTTTCCCTGAAAATAAAACCCAAGCGGAAAATAAGCCCTAGCATGATTTTTTCAGGAGGCTCGTAATAAAGGCCCTACCCCAAAAATAAGCCCTAGTTAAGATCGCCAGCCAGGCGGACGCATTGAGTACCATATTCTCCTGAAAATAAGACCTAACTGGAAAATAAGCCTTAATGCGTCTTTCGGATCAAAAATTAATATAAGACCCGGTCTTATTTTCAGGGAAACATGGTAGGACCGTAGCTACGGACCCCAAAGAATAAAGCACACACAAAGTTTGTACAAAACTTAATTTACTATACTAACTCAGTCTTTATCAAAACAAAATCCATCCTTTCTAAGGTAGGTGAAATGAGGACCCGGATTGTGGGGCAATAAGATGACTTTGTATAAATATACAAAAGTATGAAGGCTATTGCTTAACGCATTGTAAGCCGCCTTGAGTCTCCAGAGAAGGGCGGCATATAAATCAAATTAAAAAATATAAAAAAAAGGCTGTTAATAAACTTTCTTAACAGCCTACAAGAAACCAAAGATAAAATAATCACAATCTTATTAAAGTTGTCTGAAAGCCCAGAAGCAATTTTGCAGAGAATCCAGACACGAAGTAGAGTGAATTAAAGTTGTTCCTTACAACTTGCTTCAGTCGGTGTTCCTCCTTAAATAGGCTAAGGGAGTGGCCAATTAGCCCCAAGCCTTACTCTCTCGAGATCTCCTCCTGAGGAGCCACTCCTGCCTTTTGGCAGCTCTGCGCACCCGTGCATTGAGAAGAGGCTCCTCCTCTTCGTCCTCTTCACTTAAGGGAGCTTCTGGAGGTTCTGAAGGCCCTGGATGAATCCCCGCCTCTGGCACCACATCTTCTCCAGTCTCCTCATTGTCTGACTCGAGTGCCAGCTGCACAGGCTGCTGGCGCAGCCCCACACCAGCCTCCTCGCTGTCAGAATCAGCTACAATCCGCACAGGCCGCTGACGGGCCACAACAGACTTCATGCTGGTTGTTGGAGTCCATTCTTCTTCTATGTATTCCATAGAAGATGCAATTTCTAGCTTATCTAGCCACAGTGGCACAGTGGTTAGAGTGCAGTATTGCCGGCTATGTCTGCTGATCACCAGCTGCCAGCAGTTTGGCACATCGAATCTCACCAGGCTCAAGGTTGACTCAACCTTCCATCCTTCCGAGGTGGATAAGATGAGGACCCAGATGGTTGGGGGCAAGAGGCTGACTCTGTAGACTGCTTAGAGAGGGCAGGAAAGCACTATGAAGTGGTATATAAGTCTAAGGGCTATTGCTATTATCTTCCCTCAGTGAGGAAGCCATGTCAGATGATACATGGCCCATATCAAGAAACAGGGAATGGTAGCAAAATAACCCTCGGTAATTTCCGATATTCTCATTTTGCTACATTTTTCTAATCACTGTGATTTTCTTTTTAAATGGGGGGGGTGTTTGGGGAGGCTCGTTTCAGTTCATAACTCAGCCAATTCTGATGAAAACACATCCAGGTTTTGGTCCCTTCCAGATTAAGTGAGCGCTGGAGCAAACGTCAAGGACTCGTCTGAACTGTTTCTTATAAGCCACTCAGAGTGATAAAAATAATTGGAATGAAGTCAATCTAGGGGACGGGTGAGTGGTGACCACAAGTTCTCGAGTGAAGGATATTTGCAGGAACGTTTTCATCAACTGGGAGTCGACGTGCTCTTTCTTCACGGCAGACCTGCCAGTCAAAAATTGCAAACCTCGCCTATTTTCCACTTAGGGCTGCATCGAAAGCCTCACCTGTTCAATAACGGCGCTTGTCAAAGTCAGGATAGAGGAAGTGGAAAAGCTATTACTAGCTGGGAAACAATCATTGCGGCAGCCCTTAGAATCCCAACGTTGTCAACTCATCGGTCTGTTTTGTTCTGTCTTGTCTCGAATTCCCCTGCCAAACGTTTCAACCCCACAAAAAACTTTTTTTTTAAAATTTGATTTATATGCCGCCCTTCTCCGGAGACTCAGGGCGGCTTACAATACGTTAAGCAATAGCCTTCATCCTTTTGTATATTTATACAAAGTCAGTTTATTGCCCCCACAATCCAGGTCCTCAATTTACCTACCTTAGAAAGGATGGAAGGCTGAGTCGACCTTGAGCCTGGGGAGATTCGAATTTACTTTAATTGCAAGATCACAACAGTATAGAAAATAGGCTTGAGTATCTGTGCATGCACTGCAGCCCGACAGCTGCAAAACTTAAGTTGCTTCCAGAAACTTCCTAGTGTGGGAAGGGCGATTTTTTAAAAAAAAATTTGATTTATATGCCGCTCTTCTCGGGAGACTCAGGGCGGTTTACAATGCGTTAAGCAATAGCCTTCATCCTTCTGTATATTTTATACAAAGTCAGTTTATTGCCCCCACAAACTGGGTCCTCAATTTACCCACCTTAGAAAGGATGGAAGGCTGAGTCGACCTTGAGCCTGGTGAGAATTGAACTCGCAGTAATTGCAGGCAGCTGGATGTTAATCACAATGCTATCAGTCTGCTGAGCTATCCAGGCTCTTGGAGAAACAAGGGCACCACAGAATCTAGATCAGCGGGGGCGAACCTTTTACTCACCGAGTGCCAAACAGATACGTACTTCACATGTGCCATCTGCGCTAATGTGCGGCTCCTCCCCCATGCACACCATCTGCGCATAAACACAGCTTTCACACCCCACCGTGCGCTGCGCACACAATCACACACTCTACGCATGCGTGCAGGTTACACACAGCTCTGTGCACTGTGCGCGCAATCACACCATCTGCGCATGCATGCGGGTTTCGTGCGGCTCCCCTGTGCACTGCGCATTCACTTGCACCATCTGCGCAAGCGCAGGGTTTTCACACACAAAATGCATGTGCATGCTTGCGCTGTGCACCAATACTCGCGGGTGCATGCACAAATGTGCCCACATGCGCAGGAAAACTCCAAAGTCCAGCTGAGTCCCCTGAATTGTGTGCATGTGCACCGGAGGCCCGAACACCAGCTGGGGGGGCACGCACATGCACAGCTGCAGATGAGTTATTTATTTATTTATTTATTTATTTTTTAAATTTTTATACCGCCCCCTCTCCCGAAGGACTCGGGGCGGTGAACAGCCAGAATTAAAAACACACAATACAAATATTAAAATACATTAAAATGAAATTAAATTATCTTTGGCTTCTCCAATTTAAAACCCCTTACCCATAAAATTCAGCAATTAAAAAATTTTTAACCCAGCCCAGCTTGCTGAAATAAAAAAGTCTTCAGGGCCCGGTGGAAGGTCCGGAGGTCCGGGATTAGTCGTATCCCTGGGGGCAGCTCATTCCAGAGGGCGGGTGCCCCCACAGAGAAGGCTCTTCCCCGGGGGGGTCACCAGCCGACATTGCCTGACAGACGGCATCCTGAGGAGGCCCTCTCTGTGGGAGCGTGTTGGCCGGTGGGAGGTTATCGGAGGCAGAAGATGGTCTCGTAAATAACCGGGCCCTAAGCCATGGAGCGCTTTGAAGATGAGAACCAACACCTTGAAGCACACCCGGAAGACAGCTTGCGTGCTGGGTAAAATGGCTCTGTGTGCCACTTCCGGCACTCATGCCATAGGTTCACCATCACGGATCTAGATGAATCCTACAGATTAAACCAGCATTTTATAGCTAGTGGTGAAAGCAGCAGGCTAGAAACCAGGAAGAGGTGAGTTTTAGTCCCACTTTAGGCTTGAAAGCTGGTTGGGTCTCTTTGGGATAATGACAAGATGACTGTGCGTTTTTGCCCTCCCCAGGCTTCGGAGGCTTCCCTCAAGCCTCTGGGAGGGCGAAAATGGCCTTCCCCCAGGCTCCAGAGGCCGAAACGGGCCCATTTTCAGACTTCCGGTAGGCCCTTTTTTCGCCCAACCCGGGCTCCAGAGGCTTTCTTCGAGTCTCCAGGAGGGAAAAAACGGCCTCCCCCGGGCTCCAGAGGCCAGAAACGAGCCCATTTCCGGACTTCCGGAACGTCAGGTGTTTTTTGCCCTGCCAGAACCTCTACGCGGACCCTGCACTTACCTGGCATCCAAAACGGGCTGCCTGGAGACTCCTGGGAAGGGAGGGGCGGGCTGGGCGGGGTCAGTCAGTCCTTGCAACTCCCGGTTCAGTGAACCAGATTAAAATTAACCTCTGGTTCACTTGAACAGGTCCAAACCGGCTGAATCCCATCCCTGCATGTGCGTCTGCACACCATCTCTTGTTCTCACACACAAAAACACACAATTTTTCGTCACATTTATTTCCACTGAAGTCATATCTGAATTCAAAGCTTTCTCTTTCAGAAGTAAACTTCAAATAGGCATGGAAAAGGCACCCACATGCATGTGGAAAAATGTGTGTGTGTGTGTGTGTGTGTGTGTGTGTGTGATATTTTTGCAATCAGGGTTTTTCCTATGTTTGAAAAAAGATGTTAAATGGCCATGGTGGGATGAAATCTCTATTCATCGCTTTCAATTAAAAGGAATAAATATCTGACCTCTACAGGGAGGAGTCATAAAATATGGGTGTGTCTGGCTGAAGAGGTCCAAGAAGGCCGAAATAGTGCTATCCCAGTCTCCCATAAGTCTCAGAAGAAACAACATAAAATGTCTGACAGGCCTGAAAGCGCTTCTGGGCTTTTTTTCTGTTGACAAACTGCAACTCTGTGTTGCTCTCTGGGAAAGCAACACAGAGTTGCAGTTTGTCAACAGAAAAAAAGCCCAGAAGCCTGTGAATGAGATTTCACAGAACCAGGGCTGCAGAACAACTTAGTTTACGTAGGTAAAACCTGGCTAGAAAGAATATGCACATAAAAGCCTACGAAAAAGAAAAAGACATATATATATAGATAGATAGATAGATAGATGATATAGATATAGATATAGATATAGATATAGATATAGATAGATATATATATATAGATATATTATTTCATCACTCACCGCTAGAATTTGCTGGAGTGCCATATTGAGACGAGTCAAACTTGCGAGGAGTGGATAAGTTAGTAACGTCGAGATGAGGCAGAGCCGAGGCCTCCTTCACATGAGAACTGCAATGAAAAGAAATTAAACTTAACCATTGCGAGCTGGGAGAGAACTCCGGCAGGCATTCACAAATGGCAGAAATGTAAATGAGAAGATTAAAGTTTCTATAACAGATCTCAACATCCCCGAGGGAATTACGTGAGGATGAAGTACTGGCAAAGCTTCGTTTTTATTTTTAACGTTTTAATCTGTTTGGCTTTGTACCTTTAATATGATTTTATATGCTGTTTTAACTTTGGTTTGGGAAGACGCTCCTCCCTTTCAACTTTTTTGAAGAATTGAATGTTTGCAGCTCACGATACCACAACATTGTGACTGTACGGTTTGATAACCTTGAAACAGTCTCAAAAGAAGAAAATCTAGAAGGCTTTTGTATCCAAAAACTGGAAAAAGTACATGGCCAGCCATCAAACGATCGTCATCAAAACAACCTAAAATGCCATCCAATGTGGACACTTGAAATGGAAAGGAAAAGTAATGAGGGTTTATTTGTCCCCTGGAATGATGAATGCTTTTTTCAAGGTTGAATTGGTTTATACCAGGCATCCCCAAACTGTGGGCCACAGCCCACTACTAATCCGTGGCCTATTTGCAACCAGGCCATGTGAGCACACGCAGCTGCCCCTTGCACAAAACCATCCCCTCTCCTGCCCCCACCCTCCCCCAGGCCAGGCTGCCATAAGAGAGGAAAACGGTCACAAGTCCCATTTATACAGTTGGTTTATATGACTCTGTCCAAATTTCCCTTTTTTTTTCCAGATTAACGGAGTTGAAACGGACCTTGTAGGTCATCTAGTCCAACCCTGACTTTGTATAAAAAAGAACACCACTTAGGGGGGGCCGAAAGCCCTACTAAGCAGGTATATACAAAAGTATGAAGGCGATTGCTTAACGCATTGTAAGCCGCCCTGAGTCTCTGGAGAAGGGCGGCATATAAATCGAACCAATAAATAAATAAATAAATAAACCCCCCCCACCCAAGCAGGAGACCTTACACCATTTCTGAAGGATGGCAGTCCAATCTCTTCTTGAAAGCTTCCAGTGATGAAGCTCCCACAACTTCTGGTGGCAAGCTGTTCCACTGGTTAATTGTCCTCATGGTCAGAAAATTCCTCCTTATTTCTAGGTTGAATCTCTCCCCTTATTCAGTTTCCATCCATTATTCCTTGTCTGGCCTTCGGATGCTTTGGAAAATAGCTTGACTCCCTCCATTCTGTGGCAGCCCCTCAAATATTGGAAGATGCTCTCCTGTCTCCCCTGGTCCTTCTCTTCACTAGACTAGCCATGCCAAGTTCCTGCAACCGTTCTTCGTATATTTTAGCCTCCAGTCCCCTCATCATCCTGGTTGCTCTTCTCTGCACTTTTTCTAGAGTCTCAACATCTTTTTTTTTTAATCAAGTTTTGATTTTTTTTTTCATACACTCCCACATATTTTATGAACAGAGTATTGACCGTATCATATCTTATACAACTTGTCATATCCAAATACACTTTACATAGTTACAGTTTCTGCCAAAATGTTCTTTTTCCCTACTTTTTTATCTTATCTTAATATTTCTATACTTATTATATAAACAGCATCATCATCCGCCCTCAAATCCTAATTTCTTAACATTATTTCAATTAGTTATCTTATCTTATCCATTGTTAATCAGATATATTCTCTTTTAACTTTCATATTAATTCGTTCATCTTAATAAATTTAAACATGCTCGAGGTTGCCTTTCTACCATTTCATCTCCCTTGTTTTACAACAATCCTTCTTCTCCTTCTCTCTTTCTCTTCCCTCCCTTCTTCTATCCTCTTCTACTTTCTTCTTTCCTCCTCTCCTACTCCTTCTCTACTTCCCCTTCCTTTCCCCCCTCCTCCTTCCTTCCTCACTTTCTAACCTTCTCTCCTACTCTTGTTTCCCCTCCCTCCCTTTCTTCCTCTCCTTTTCCCTTTCTTCTATTCCTCTCTCTCCTTCCTCTCTTCTCCTCTCCTTCTATCCCTCTACTCCTCCTTCCATTCTCTCTCCTTTGTTGTATTCATTTTCAATTCAATATTTTCCACAATGGTATCCGGGCAACCCCGATTTTTCTCCACTTATTAAATATATTTCTCAAAATCCCCATCACATTTTTTTATTATTAACAATGTATTTCAACTTACTCCATTTTTACATTAAAACCTTTTAACTAAATTAACCTTCCACCTCTTACTTTCTATTAGGATTGCATTGGCTTTTTTGGCTGCTGCCGCACACTTATGCTAGATGCAAGAATATAGCCTGTTTTCCTGCATTAATAAGAGTTGCAATTATGAGATGAGGGGATGGATGGATGGATGGATGGATGGATGGATGGATGGATGGATGGATGAATGAATGAATGAATGAATGAATGAATGAATGAATAAATAAATAAATGAGACCCACCTTATCCTCCCCTTTTCTTTGTTCCGTTGTCCAACTTTACTGGTAGACTTGATGTAAAGATGACGGTGGAGTTCATCTATTAGAACTAAATGCATGTTCATCTTTTTACTGTGAAGTTCCAGCCTCAGGTCACCTAGTCCTTCTACCTGAAGGAGCGGCCCCTCCAGGGATTCTACAGCCGACACCTTTGAACAAAAAATAAAGGTCGATTTAGATACCGTATTTTTCAGACTATAAGGTGCACCAGAGTATAAGACGCACCAAGATTTCGAAGAAGAAAACAAGAAAAAAATAGTTTTTGCCCTCCCCAGCCCCCAGGAGCACTCCCAAACCTTCTGTGCATCCCATTTATGCGTAAAATGGGCCCGTTTTTGCCGAAAATGGGACGCACGGGATGGGGATTCGGGAGGCCAAATATGGCTGTATTCGGTGTATAAGACGCACCAACATTTCTACCCTCTTTGGGGGGGGGGGGGAAGTGCATCTTATACTCCGAAAAATACAGTATTTGCCAAAGTCATTACAGGTAAAATATAGGTAGCCCTCGAGCTGCGACCTCAACTGAGCCCCCAAATTTCCTGTTGCTAAGTGAGACATTGGTTAAGTGAGTTTTGCCTCATTTAACGACCTTTCTTGCCACGGTTGTTAAGTGAATGACGGCGGTTGTTAAAGTTAGCAAGATGGTTGTTAAGCGATTGGCTTCCCTCTTGATTTTGCTTGTCAGAAGGCCGCAAAAGGGGATCGAGTGACCTCCGGGACAATGTGACCGTCATAAATATCAGTTAGTTGCCAAGAATTTGGATTTTGATCACATGACCACGGGACGTTGCAAAAGTCTGAAAAATGTCATCAGCCATTTTTTTAAGTGCCATTGTAATCTGTTGTAAATCAGGGACTTCATATAGCATTTACCTAGATCAAAATCTGATGACAACCTTATATTGGCATATTTCCTTCAAGCAAAAGTAGACAATCCTTCTTTCTTGGTCTTAAAAAGCAGGAAGATGAAAAGGATGAATGCAAAAAACGATGAAGGACGAAAGGAGAGAGCAAAAGGAAGATTCTGCATTCAGCAACATGAAGTCGAAACGAAGGGATTCATTCAGCCAAAGCCTTCGCAGAAGAAATTGATTTTGAAGAATGCTCCTTTGAAATTATTCTAAATTTCTCTGCAATCACAGTCGATTAAATTAGCAATCCCTAGGAACGTTACTGCTCTGGCCACAGGGTAACTGAAGTAGCAACCGAAAGCCTCAAAACTCAAAAGGGATTTCCTTGCCAGCTGCATCCCTGGGATTGCTAAATATTTTAATTATTTGGCCGCCACTGAGTCATGTCCAACTCCGGTGCATTTAAAAGATCTGGCACCAACCGGTGGCTACTGCAATATTTCCAATTTACAGCTCACCCGGTATTTCAGGTGACCTTCTAGGGGACTTAAATACAATTGAGATCATGATAAATGTTTCAAGCAATTCTGTTTAATTGTGTCAGTTCGCTATCCCTGGGCAGCAGTGTAAATACATCGACAAGAGGACTGGCCACAGAAAAGGAGAGTGTCTCATTTTTTGCGTATTATTTAAATAAATCAGTAAATCTCATTTTGCAGGAATCCAGCGTGGCTTCCTTAAGGAAAGAGGAGGTAAACAGACAGCCTCAAGAGCTCGCAGCAAATTAAACAATATTTCATTTAATAATGAGAAATATACTTCATGATGGCTTATGGTTTTAAGCTCCCCATCCATCATGTCTCATCAGCGGCACAGAGAGCTGCTTATTTTCTGGAACTAAAAATTGGGAAGTCATCCTTATGTTGCAATCTACCCTTTAGCTGCCGCCTTCTTACGTGTGGGTTTCTGTTGCCTATTCGCAGAAGTATTGGAACAGCATACAGATAGTCCTCGATTTACGATCAAAATGGAGGCCAAGATGTCTGTTGTTAAGTGAGGCATTTGTTAAATGGGGGTTTTGCCCCATTTTACAACCTTTCTTGCCTCCGTTGTTAAGTGAATTGCTGCCATCCCTCAACACTGCCAAAGTATTTACTAAATCTGCACTACTATTAATCTTCTCATCATTCCTATCACCCATCTCCTCCCACTTATGACTGCATGACTGTAACCTTGTTGCTGGTATCCTTACGATTTATATTGATATTGTTTCCCGATTTGCTTATTTGTTCCCTATGACTATCATTAAGTGTTGTACCTTATGATTCTTGACGAACGTATCTTTTCTTTTATGTACACTGAGAGCACATGCACCAAAGACAAATTCCTTGTGTGTCCACTCACACTTGGCCAATAAAGAATTCTATTCTATTCTATTCTATTCTATTCTATTCTATTCTATTCTATTCTATTCTATTCTATTCTATTCTATTCTATTCTATTCTATTCTATTCTATTCTATTTCATTCCATTCATGTTCTCTGTTCTGTTCTGTTCTATTCATTGGTAAGTTAGTAAGACGGTTGTTCAGTGAATCTGGCTTCCCCGCTGACTTTGCTTTTCAGAGGTTGCGAAAGGGGATCATTACAGATTACAGATTAACAGAGTTGGAAGGGACCTTGTAGGTCATCTAGTCCAACCCCCCACCCAAGCAGGAGACCCTATACCCGTAATGGTGAACCTATGACACACGTGCCAGAGGTGGCACGCAGAGCCCTCTCTGTGGGAACGCGCACCGTCGCCAGCTGCTTGTCTGGTTTCCAGCGCACACATGCACGCCGTCCAGCTGGTCTTTGCAGGCGCTGGAGCGATGGAAAACGGCCTGAAATCGGACAAAAAACAGGCGTGCACGCACCGGCCAGCTGGTGTTTGAGTTTCCGGCGCTCCGGCACGCCCACATGCACGCGTGTTCCGGTTTGGGCACTTGGTGCTGAAAAAGTTTGCCATCACTGCCCTACACCATTTCTGACAAATGGCAGTCCAATCTCTTCTTGAACGTCTCAAGTGATCGCGTGACCTCGGGACACTGCAACTTACTCCAAAAGCACTTTATTAAAATAAATTGGATAAAAATAAAAAAAAAAATCTGATTTAAATCAAAAAAGTCCGATTTAAATTTTTTAAAAATCCAACTTTTTTTTTTTTTTTTTTTAAATCATCGATTTTTATCCACCCTGGAAGCCAGGGTCCCCAAGCTGAAACGGACCAGTTTAAATTCAGCTTTAAAGTATTTTCAATATTTCCATTTAATACCGACATAAAATCCTGGAGACCCGGAAGAGGTTCCTTTGCCGTGAACTCATGACTATTTATGGCTCTTGGTGCATTTATCAAAGTCCGGCAATTGGCTGAACACTTGACTTGAGTTCCTAATTCCTTATTATCTGATGCAACCTGGTTATCTCGTCGTTCGTCTGGGGAACCAGCCCCAGACCGGAAGAATTATCTACATATGCATGAACACGCTCCAGGCCTCCTCTCGAGAAAGTTCAGGATCAAGTGTGAGGTCTTAAGAGCTTCAAAAAAAACCACTCCCCCGGGAAATGTATCCGGCCTCCTCCTTGGAAAATTATTAACTTAAAAACACGGTGATTTCGTTCATATTTTGCATAAACTGACCTCTTGGCGTCCATGGGGGATTGTAGCTTTAACCAGAGGGTTGTTAACTTATTGCTGATGTTGTGAGAATTTTGTCCAAACGCCTTGAATCGTTCCATTTAAACAATACAGGAAGTTCTCGATTTACGACAGTTCATTTAGCGACCGTTCGAGAGTTACAATGGCACTGAAAACAATGAAGGAAGGAAGGAAGGAAGGAAGGAAGGAAGGAAGGAAGGAAGGAAGGAAGGAAGGAAGGAAGGAAGGAAGGAAGGAAGGAAGGAGAGGAGGAAGGGGGGGCGACTGTGGGGTCCTTGGTGTTCTCTGAGCTTGGTGGTTTTCTTGCAGACGTTTCATGACCCAACTAGGTAACATCATCAGTGCTAAAAGAAAGGGGGGTTGTGGAGAAGAGGGGGGAGGAGGGGAGAGGAGAACAGTCCTTGGTGTTCTCTAAACTTGTTAGTTTTCTTGCAGACGTTTCATGACCCAACTAGGTAACATCATCAGCCAACCCTCCCTTCTAGCACTGATGTTGTCACCTAATTGGGTCATGAAATATCTGCAAGAAAACCACCAAGCTCAGAGAGCACTAAGGACTCCACAGTCTTCCTCCTCCTCCCACTTTGCTTCTCCACAAACCCCACTCCCTTCTAGCACTGATGATGTTCCCTAGTTGGGTCATGAAACATCTGCAAGAAAACCACCAAGCTCAGAGAGCTCCAAAGACCTCAGAGGTACAATAAGTAAGATACCTACTACTTTCAGATGCTAATAACTTAAATGCCACATTCAGAATCTTGTTGAAATATTAAAGAGATAGTTTACTTTGAGCAATCAACATAGGCATCTTACCGTAATTTAAATCTACAAATCAAAACAATAGATGGAATTGCTACCATTATTTCTTTACCTTTTTCCCCTCTTGGTTTACAAATAGTTCAAGGTGGTGAACATATCCACACATCTTTTTCCTCCTATTTTCCCCACAACAACCCTGTGAGGTAGGATGGGCTGAGACAGATGGACTGGCCCCGAGTCACCCAGTCGGTTTTCATGCTTAAAATGGGACTAGAACTCACTGTCTCCTGCTGATTGGCTCAAAGTCACCCAATTGGCTTTCATGCCTAAGGTGGGACTAGAATCACCGTCTCCTGGTGATTGGCCCAAAGTCACCCAACTGGCTTTCATGCATAAGGCGGGACTAGAACTCATGGTCTCCTGGTGATTGGCCCAAAGTCACCCAACTGGCTTTCATGCATAAGGCGGGACTAGAACTCATGGTCTCCTGCTGATTGGCCCAAAGTCACCCAATTGGCTTTCATGCATAAGGCGGGACTAGAACTCATGGTCTCCTGGTGATTGGCCCAAAGTCACCCAACTGGCTTTCATGCATAAGGCGGAACTAGAACTCACTGTCTCCTGCTGATTGGCCCAAAGTCACCCAATTGGCTTTCATGCATAAGGTGGGACTAGAATCACCGTCTCCTGCTGATTGGCCCAAAGTCACCCAATTGGCTTTCATGCCTAAGGTGGGACTAGAATCACCGTCTCCTGCTGACTGGCTCAAAGTCACCCAATTGGCTTTCATGCCTAAGGCAGCACTAGAACTCACAGGTTCCTCTCTCCTAGCCTGGCATTTTAACCACTAGACCAAACTGGCTCTGTTAATTTCTAAAATTTCTCCTTTCTAAAATGATTTTTTTTAAAAAAAAATGCCAGGACTGGAAATTCATCCCAAATCCCAGTTGTCAAGTACTTTCCAAGTGAGATGCGCTACCGAGCATGTAATATTACTTTGGGTCAGAACGAAAAAGCGTCAGCCGCAATGTTCTTTAGGATCAGAGGAGTGCACGTCATGAGGTTAAAACATTTCCCCGACTGCAATATGCAGACAGCTTTAAAAAGAGAAGGAAAAAGATCCAGTTCTTTTTTTTTCCTTTCTTGCCTTTTTTTATAAGCTCTAACCATTTCTGCCAATGCAGCATATCGTAAGAAGGTATATGGAGTGTGGGAGACCTTTCACCGTTTAATACTCTTTTCAAAACTGGAAAGTTTCAGGAGAAAACACAAACAAAGCAAAGAAGATTTTATTTTATTTTATTATATATATATATAAATACGCTGCAATGCTGCAATGTAATAACCCTGCTTGGAACAGTCCACTGAAATCTCAATAAGCCTTGAAACTTCTGAAATAGTTCACTAGAGATAAAGGAGTACTTAAATTAAATACCTAAATTCAATTCAATAAACATATGGAGAACGGTTGCCGGAATTGGGTATGTCTAGTTTAATGAAAAGAAGGACCAGGGGAGACATGATAACAGTCTTCCAGTATTTGAGGGGCTGCCACAGAGAAGAGGCTTAGGACCTGGCTATTTGCGGGACCGCCTGCTACCACCAATAGCCTCCCACCGGCCGGTACGCTCCCATAGAGAGGGGCTCCTCCGGGTGCCGTCGGCCAAACAATGTCAACTGGCGGCCCCCAGGGGGAGAGCCTTCTCGGTGGGGGCACCTACTATCTGGAACGAGCTCCCCCCGAGATACGGAGGATTCCGGATCTGCGTACCTTCCGTCACGCGCTTAAGACATTCCTATTCCATCAAGCTGGCCTGGCCTAAACTTTTCCTCTTTTTAAATGGGAATTTTAAATTTGGTTTTAAATTATTGGGGTTTTAAAATGGTTCAGCCAAATTTATTTAATTTGTTTTATCTCCATTTTAAATTTTGTATTTATATGTTTTATTTTATGGCTGTTCACCGCCCTGAGTCCTTCGGGAGTAGGGCGGTATACAAATTTAATAAAATGAAAAAAATGAAAAAGAGGAGGTCAAGCTGTTCTCCAAAGCACCTGAGGCCAGGACAAGAAGCAATGGGTGGAAACCGCCTATCTGCCGCCGATAGCCTCCCGCCGGCCAGTTTGCTCCCACGGAGAGGGACTCCTCAGGGTGCCATCAGCCAGGCAATGTCGGCTGGTGACCCCCAGGGGGAGGGCCTTCTCTGTGGCAGCTCCTGCCCTCTGGAATGATCTGCCCCCGGAGATACGAAGGATATCGGATCTCCGGGTCTTTTGCCGTGCCCTGAAAACTTTTCCTTTCCATCAAGCAGGGCTGGCATGAACCCCACCCACCCCCGGCCGCCCTTTTTAGTCTTTTTTAGTTTTTTAGCTATTAATTTGTCAGTGGGTTTTAATTCGAATTGTTTTAAATTTGGACCAAAGTATGTAATTCTTTTAATAATTTTAAATTTTGTATTGGTATGTGTTTTAGTTCTGGCTGTACACCGCCCTGAGTCTACTAGGAGAAGGGTGGTATACAAATTGAATTGAATTGAATTGAATTGAATTGAATTGAATTGAATTGAATTGAATTGAATTGAATTGAATTAAATAAATAAATAAATAAATAAATAAATAAACTAACCTAGGAGAGAAGCAACCTGGAATTAAGGAGAAATTTCCTAACGGTGAGAGCAATTAACCAGTGGAACAACTTCCCTCCAGAAATTGTGGGTTCTCCATCACTGGAGGCTTTTTAAGAAGGGACAGGACAGCCATTTGTCTGAAATGATATAGGGTTTCCTTCTTGAGCAGGGGGTTGGACTAGAAGACCTCCGAGGTCCCTTCCAACTCTGTGATTCTAAACTTCTGTACCTAATTCCCTTATTTTGCGTCTCACAAAGGTTTCCCTTGTGGTAATCCAAGCTGAAGGCTACCATATTTAACTATAGAAAAGTTAGCCAAGAATGTATTTTGTAAGACTGAATTCTCATCAGAAACAACTGAAATATTTAAATACATTTTTTTTTTTGGCAGACTTTGGATGCAAACGTTAGTTTCAGAATTAGGCTTAGAAAACAAACGGCAAATAATTCCTTTAATTGTAGTCTAGGAACGATAGCAAAAACATATTTGTTTTTATTAATTGAGGCTTTTTTCTAAATCATAAGCACAATGCACCTGTCTGCATTTGACGCCTTATCTGTGAAGCCCAACAAATAAAGCAAAGACAAGAGTTTGCATTTAGTGTGCAACCTGTAAGCTCAAGAACGGTATGTAAGAATATTATTTGTGTAATGTAGAAAATATACGCAGAAGCTCAAAAAACCAAGAACACATTGGCAATACAGTAGTCCTTCACTTACGATAATTGACCCCAAAATTTCTGTTATTAAGCGAGACAGATGTTAAGTGAGTTTTGCCCCATTTTACAACCTTTCCTGCCATAGTTCTTAAGCGAATCACTGCAGTTGTTAAGCTAGTCTCTATTCTGGATCCCAGCTCCGGATTCCCAAGGATTGTGACACACACCAACGGTCCTTATCAAAGTTATAACGTACCAAGAATAAACAAAGTCCGGCAAAGGTTGGCAACCAGCCCAGAAAACAAGATATCATAAGACACTCACTCTCCAAAATGCTCTGTAATAATTAAAGGTTGTTTCCAGCAAGAAATTACTAACTGCGTGAGACTTAAATAGCCTAAGGGAGTGGCCAATTATCCTCAAACCTTACTCTCGAGGAGACCTCCTCCTCCTGAGTAGCCACTCCTGCCTTTTGGCAGCCCTGCGTGCTCGAACATTGAGGAGAGGCTCCTCCACTTTGCTCTCTCCACTTGAAGGAGCCTCTGGAGGTCCTGAAGGCCCTGGCTGAGTCTCTGCCTCTGGCACCACATCCTCTTCAGCCTCCTCACTGTCCGACGCGAGCGCCAGCTGCGCCGGCTGCTGGCGCGACCCCACACCAGCCTCCTTGTCATCGGGATCAGCCACGATCTGCACAGGCTGCTGGCCGGCCACAACAGTCTCCCAGTTGTTAAGTGAATCTGGCTTCCCCATTGACTTTGCTTGTCAGAAAGTTGCAAAAGGGGATTGGATGACCCCAAGAAGTTGCAACCGTAATAAATATGAATCCATTGCCAAGCCGTCTGAATTTTGTTCACATGACCAAAGGAATGCTGCAATGGTCGTTAAGTGTGAAAAACGGTCATAAGTCACTTTTTCCCCCTGCTGTTGTAACTAACAACAGCCACTAAATGAATGGTTGGAAGTCACTACCGGTACTACATTGTTAGCACGTACAGTATTGTACATTGACATGGTTGCAATATTTTTAAGTGATAATAAAAAGAATTTGGGAAGGACACACCGAACAATCCCATCTTGAAGCTCTCCAGGTCTGGATCGAATTCTAATCAGTTCCAAAATGGAAGAAAGCCATAAATAAATACTAAACAAATAAAATGATCCAATAAAGGACAAGGAAAAAGGTTTAGAGTTACAGCAAAACAGACAGTCGGTAATCTTTCAGAGCAGTTACTACAGGGAAATGAATGATATATCACATTTAAGCACCAAACACATAAATAATTAGAGAGGCGGCTGGCCAGCTCCTGCTGCTCCTTCTCCGGAGAACATACATAAATCAGATCAATTCAACATAGGCTGAAATAAACATGGGCCCCGTAGCCTTTAAAAATAGCTACAAGAGCTCCAGGTCTCTATTATTTTTGTTCTTTTCTAGCTATAGAGTCAGCAATGGAAAGAAACTAAACAAAGAGAAAAGCAACCTAGAATTAAGGAGAAATTTCCTGACAATGAGCCTTGGTGGCACAGCGGACTAAAGTGCTGTTAAAGTAGCACTTAGCTGCCAGCTGCCTGCAATTACTGCGAGTTCAAATCTCACCAGGCTCAAGGTTGACTCAGCCTTCCATCCTTCCGAGGTAGGTAAAATGAGGACCCGGATTGTGGGGGCAATAAACTGTATAAAAAAGAACACCGCTTGGGGGGGGGCCGAAAGCCCTACTAAGCAGGTATATTCAAAAGTATGAAGGCTATTGCTTAACACATTGTAAGCCGCCCTGAGTCTCTGGAGAAGGGTGGCATATAAATCGAACCAATCAATCAATCAATCAATCAATCAATCAATCAACTAGTGGAACAGCTTGCCTCTAGAAGCAGAAGAAGCTTCTTGGATGAGAAGCGAAACGTCTTCAAAGAAAGAAAGTCCAGTTGCCTTTTGAAAAAGCATCTTTGGGGAAGATCTTGGACAGTGCGGAGATAGATAAATTGACGAAAGAAATAAAAGAAAAAGATGAAATGGAATATTACTTAATATGGAATAAATGGTATGAATGGTTAGAGGATAGGAATAATAAATAAGAAAATATATAACAGAGATGATCTAGAAATTAGGAAGTATTAGTAAAACGGTATTAAATATACAATGTATGTAAAGTAACAAACTCATATAGGAATATGCATAATAAGTAAGGAGTAGTATATACAATATGTAAGGAATAAGGGAACCACAAATATAAATATGTGAATATGTAGGGGAGGAAAATATGAATTGTGAATATATACCGATACGGAACTGTTGCAAAATGGAAATTTTGTTTGTTCTTGTTTTTAAAGAACAAAAATAATAAAAAATTATTAATAAAAGAAAAAAAAAGAAAAAGCTCTTTTGGGACAACCGTGACCTGGATGACTGAGAATCTCCATAGACCTGGAGGTTTTTAAGAAGAGACTGGACAGTCATTTGTCTGAAAGGGTCTAGGGACTTCTGTTTGATTAGCGGGTTGGACTAGAAGACCTCCAAGGTCCCTTCCAACTCTGTTATTCTGTTAAGATTGATTTTGGAGGGTTATGAGCTTTCTAACCGGGCAGAAATTTTAAAACTGAATAGAAAAGATTTAAGTTTATGCACAACTGAAAAGAATAGATTCGGCAGACAATGACACCAGCCATGGGTAAATTATAAGGGCGTGCAAGAGAGGTTTATATAAGCAATTTTACTTATATGTAATCCTCGATTTATGACCATTCATTTATAGACAGTAACAAAGTTAAAACGGTCTTGGAAACAGTGACTTGTGACCATCGTCAAAGTTATGACTAATCCCACCACCCCTGCAGTCACGTGATCACAGTTCAGGGGCTTGGTAACCAGCTCGCCTTTACGACGCCTGTTGTATCTATCGTGCAGTCACATGATCGCAATTCGTTTAGCAACTACCTGATCCATTTAGGATCACCTCATTCCCTTAAGGACCACCTGATTTGTTTAATGACTGCCGTGACTTCTTAACGACCACAGTAAAAATGGTCATAAAATCGGGGCCGGTCACAGGATGACATGCTATTGCTGCGTGACCCAATTTCCAATCCCAATTGTGGTTGAAAGTCATCTGAAGTGAGAAAAAAGTGAAGGAAGAATGGCTGCAAACGAGACAGTACATTTAAAAATGTACTGTCTGTGGGTATCTTTGCATGCTTAAATAAATTTTCCTCCTTATCCCAAAAGTGAATGAGATTTGGAAGAAGTCATGTATTCCCATCTTTAGAATGAAGTAATGAAAACAGTGTCTGAATAATAATGTTGTTTTCCTTACTTAACAGAATATGCGCAAAGCCAGACAGACATCAAAGGTGACACTATTTTATCATCTGGATTAGTATTTCTCAATCTTGGCAACTTTTAAGATGTGTGGACATCAATTCCCAGACTTCCCTACACAGCACGCCGGCTGGGGAATTCTGGGAGTTGAAGTCAGCGCATCTTAAAAGTTCCTAAATTCGAGAAACATTAATCTAATAGAGTAGAGTAGAGTAGAGTAGAGTAGAGTAGAGTAGAGTAGAGTAGAGTAGAGTAGAGTAGAATAGAATAGAATAGAATAGAATAGAATAGAATAGAATAGAATAGAATAGAATAGAATAGAATAGAATAGAATAGAATAGAATAGAATAGAATAGAATAGAATAAGAAAATGAATGGAATAGAATAGAATATAGAAAATTAATGGAATGGAATGGAATGGAACAATAGAATAGAATAGAATAGAATAGAATAGAATAGAATAGAATAGAATAGAATAGAATAGAATAGAATAGAATAGAATAGAATAGAATAGAATAGAATAGAATAGAATAGAATAGAATTCTTTATTGGCCAAGTGTGATTGGACACACAAGGAATTTGTCTTTGATGGATACACTCTCGGTGTACATAAAAGAAAAGATACATTCGTCAAGAATCATAAGGCACAACACTTAATGATATAGTCGTAGGGAACAAATAAGCAATCAAATCATATTAGGAAACAGTATCAATATAAATCGTAAGGATACCAGCAACAAGGTTACAGTCATACAGTCGTAAGTGGAAGGAGATGGGTGGTGGGAACGATGAGAAGATTAATACTAGTGCAGACTTAGTAATTAGTTTGACAGTGTTGAGGGAAATATTTGTTACATTTTATATGTTATAAATCGATCAACATGCAGAATCTTTTTTTCCAATTCTAATTCCAACTCCTATCTATGCATCACTTTATTCAAACTTGGTTGCACTGACAAAATGGTTATCCAGCCTCTTCTTACAAACTTCCAAGGTTGGAAGATTCACAACTTCTGGAGGCAAGTTGTTCCACTGGTTAATTGTTCTGCAATTGTCAGGAAATTCCTCCTTAATTCCAGGTTGCTTCTCTCCTTGATTAGTTTCCATCCATTGCTTCTTGTCCTGCCCTCAGGTGCTTTGGAGAATAGCTTGACTCCCTCTTCTTTGGGGCAGCCCCTGAGATATTGGAACACTGCTATCATGTCTCCCCTGGTCCTTCTTTTCATTAAACTAGACATACCCAGTTTCTGCAACCGTTCTTCATATTTTAGCCTCCAGTCCCCTAATCACCTTTGTTGCTCTTCTCTGCACTCTTTCTAGAGTCTCAACATCTTTTTTACATTGTGGCCACCAAAACTGGATGCAGGATTCCAAGTGTGGCCTTACCAAGGCCTTATAAAGTGGTATTAATACTTCACATGATCTTGATTCCATCCAGGGGTGAAATCCAGCAGGTTCTGGAGAACCGGTAGCGGAAATTTTGAGCTGTTCAGAGAACTGGCAAATACCACCTCTGGCTGGCCCCAGAGTGGGGAGAGAATGGGGATTTTGCAGTATCCTTCCCCTGGAATAGGGTGGGAATGGAGATCTTGCAGTATCCTTCTCCTGCCACACCCACCAAGCCACGCCCACAGAACTGGTAGTATAAAAAATTGGATTTCACCACTGATTCCATCCCTCTGTTAACGCAGAAAGGTTTTGGGTGAGTCTTAAGCAGTGGTTCTTTGTTTCCACAAAGTCTTTCAATCCAATCGTCTTCCTCTAAGCCCAAAACACGCATCCTTTTTTGTTGCTAGCTGTCCTGACAAAGGAAATATTATTTTAAACAAGAGTCTTTTGGTGCCGCTTTGCGTCTCGGGGCTGGTAATGTAATGAGGAGGGGGTCTCAGATGGGCCAGGTTTTGCAAATCCCCAGCAGCTGCTGGGATTAGACTACTTTTGTGTTCTCTTTTGTTCAGCCTAAGGAGGCGGGGGCTACTCTCTCTCTCTAGCCTTGCTCTGACATGCCGGATTAAGGAAAGAGAAAGAAAAGGAGGAGGGAGCTGTGATATCAGGAAAAATAATCCCTGCTGAGTTCACTTCGGGGGGGTGGGGGGGAATTCAGGACTGGTAGGAAGTGATGCCCGGTGCAAGACCCCTGTCTCCAAAAAGAAAATACACACATATGAAGAACTGAAAGAGAAGAGAATTGTTTGTAGTTCATTCAGGGTTGAACCGTAGTCCTTGGTGCTTTCTCAGCTTGTTGGTTTCCTTGCAGACGTTTCATGACCCAGCTAGGGAACGTCATCAGTGCTAGAAGGCGGTGGGGTTTGCTCTCTGTTTATATACAAGTGGCTGTCCAGCCAGTGTTCGTTGAGAGTGTTTTTGACGTTTTTTTGATTAGGATGTTGATTAACACTGTTGTTGTATTCAACCAACACTGACAGAACAAGCCACTTGTATGTAAACAGAGCAAATTCCACTCCCTTCTAGCACTGATGATGTTCCCTAGTTGGGTCATGAAACGCCTGCAAGGAAACAACCAAGCTCAGAGAGCATCAAAGATCCCACAGTTTTTCCTCCGTTTCCTCCTCCTCCTCCTCCCAAACCCCAATTCCTTCTAGCACTGATGATGTTACTTAGTTGGGTCATGAAACATCTGCAAGAAAACCCCCAAGCTCCGAGAACATGAAGGAACCTACAGTCCTCCTCCTCCTCCTCCTCCTCCTCCTCTCCACAAACTCCTCTGGCTTTGCTCGGCAAGTCGTCACAAAAGGGGATCACGTAACCCTAGGACTTTAGAACTGTCATAAATATGAACCAGCTGCCAAGCATCCGAAGATAAATCACGTTCTGCAATGGTCATTAAATGTGAAAAACGGTCATAAGCCCCTTTTTTCAGTGCCGTTGTTAACTTCGAACGGCCACTAAACAAACTGTCATAAGTCAGGGACTTGTACGTTGTGCTCGAAAGCTCTTGCACAATCCCAACTACCACTAACTCCCTCACCTTCGTTACCACCCGTCCTTATTTAATAAACTTTCATCCGCCTAAAATGAACGGTTGTTTATTAGTGGAGCGACCAAGCAAAGGATAATACTCGGGAGAGATCGGTGCTCATTGATGCGTTAACCGGGGGTGGGGGGAAGGAAGGGGGTCAAGCATGAGCCCGCCCCCATGCAAAAGAAGCCGAGGGGAGCCACTAACCGTTTAATACCACCGAAGGTCTCGGATAATAGGATTCACCAGATTAAACAGGAAAAGATGAAGTTATTGATAAGTATATTATAGGAAGCCGAGGCGGAATAATATTACAAAGGGAGAGAGGGGAGTGGGATTCTCCACCTATGCTCTTCTGCTTCCTGTCTCTACAATGAAATTAGCCAAACAAAATGCAAAACAAGATCAGAAAATTGGATTAGAGGCAATAATACTAATAAAATAAAATAAAAAACATGGCTGGGTGCCCCTAAGCTCTTCTGCGCGGCCTGCTCCGAAGCGCTCCCTCCTCAGTCCACCTCTGAACGGGCAGGCACGTTCTTTGCTTCTTGGTGGGTGAAATAAATGAAATAATGGCTTTACCCGTTTCCCACAATTTTTAAAGACGGGATGGGAAAGGGGAAGAAACGGAGCAGCAAAAAGCAAAGGGGTAAAAGACCAACGTCTCAGGCTGTTGGGTCACCCTGGACGTAGCAAAAACGGATGTTGCCCAAAAGAGAATTTCAGCCTGGTAAAAGGAATGCTACTTCCGGAGGATTTTTGCTTCAAGGTGCAGTATTTATTTTACTTATATCCTGTCTTTATTGTTATAAATAGCTCAAGATAGTGAACATACCTAATATTCCTTCCTCCTCCTATTTGCCCCACAACAACCCTGTCAGTCCCTCTGAGAGGGAGGGGGGAGTGTGGGAGAGGGAGATGGAGAGGGAGGGAGGGAGGGAGAGAGAGAGAGAGACAAAGTCACCCAGCTGGCTTTCATGCCTAAGGTGGGACTAGAACTCACTGTCTCCTGGTGATGGGCCTTAAATCTCCCTACTAGCTTTCATGCCTAAAGTGGGACTAGAACTCACTGTCTCCTGGTGATGGGCTTGAAGTCTCCCTGCTGGCTTTCATGCCTAAAGTGGGACTAGAACTCACTGTTGCCTGGTGATGGGCTTGAAGTCTCCCTGCTGGCTTTCATGCCTAAAGTGGGACTAGAACTCACTGTTGCCTGGTGATGGGCCTTAAATCTCCCTACTAGCTTTCATGCCTAAAGTGGGACTAGAACTCACTGTCTCCTGGTGATGGGCTTGAAGTCTCCCTGCTGGCTTTCATGCCTAAAGTGGGACTAGAACTCACTGTTGCCTGGTGATGGGCTTGAAGTCTCCCTGCTGGCTTTCATGCCTAAAGTGGGACTAGAACTCACTGTCTCCTGGTGATGGGCCTTAAATCTCCCTACTAGCTTTCATGCCTAAAGTGGGACTAGAACTCACTGTCTCCTGGTGATGGGCTTGAAGTCTCCCTGCTGGCTTTCATGCCTAAAGTGGGACTAGAACTCACTGTTGCCTGGTGATGGGCCTTAAATCTCCCTGCTGGCTTTCATGCCTAAGGTGGGACTAGAACTCACATTCTCCTAGTGATTGTCCCAAAGTCACCCAACCGGCTTTCGTGCCTAAGGCAGAATGAAGCCAGTTTTCATGCCTAAATTGGGATTAGAACTCACAATCTCTTGGTGATTAGCACAAAATCCCCTATCAGCTTTCATACATAAGGCGGAACTAGAACTCACAGCCCGCCTGGTTTCTAGTCTGGTTGCTTCACCACTAGACCAAACTGATTATATGAGTCCTTTAGGTCCCTTAGTATTGATTACTGGACTCCCTAACATATTACTAGCATTATGTAATAATGTACTACAGGTAGTCCTCAACTTTTAACAGTTCGCTTAGTGACCGTTCAAAGTTACAACGGCACTGAAAATAGTGACTTATGACCATTCTTCACAGTTACGACCTTTGCAGCACTGATCAAAACTCAGATACTTGGCAACAGGCTCATTTTTACGACCGTTGCTGTGTCCCAAGGTCACGTGATCCCCTTTTGCAACCTTCTGACAAGCAAAATCAATGGGGAAGCCAGATTCACTTAACAACCGGGTCACTAACTTATCAACTGCGGTGATTCACTTAACAACCAGGGCAAGAAAGGTTGTAAAATGGGGCAAAACTCACTGAACAACAGAAAATCTGGGGCTCAATGGCGGTCGTAAATTGAGGTCTACCTGTACACATTCTCAAGGTCCCCTTCTGTCCTTCCAACTGCTAAGGAAAGTATGTGCTTTGGCTTCTAATTTGACATTTTTTAACATGGGGTTCATTTTACCAATGGTTAGCTAGTAGAAACAGAAGTTAGAAATTCAAAAGTTTAAGAGAATGATTAATTACACGATGAAGGTTTATTAGTATGGATAGAGGTAAAGGTTCCCCTCGCACATATGTGCTAGTCGTTCCCGACTCTAGGGGGCGGTGCTCATCTCCGTTTCAAAGCCGAAGAGCCAGCGCTGTCCGAAGACGTCTCCGTGGTCATGTGGCCAGCATGACTCAACGCCAAAGGCGCATGGAACGCTGTTCCCTTCCCACCAAAGGTGGTCCCTATTTTCCTACTTGCATTTTTTACCTGCTTTCGAACTGCTAGGTTGGCAGAAGCTGGGACAAGTCACGGGAGCTCACCCCGTTACGCGGCACTTAGGGATTCGAACCACTGAACTGCCGACCTTTCGATCGACAAGCTGAGTGACTTAGCCACTTATTATTATGTGATTGTTATCAATGCTATGAATATTATTATTACTATTATTTCTCAAAATTAACTGTACCCAGACAACACACTGTTCATGTAGATATTGAGTTTTTATGTTTATTAAAGAAAAAATGTATAAATAAAATATATTTTTAAAAAGGTCCCCTTCTGTCTTTCCACTACTAAGGAAAGTATGTCCTTTGGCTTCCAATTTGACCACTGGACCAGCAGTCTGGACTGACCAACTTCCTTTCCTGCCAATAAAATTGGCAGGACAATTGCCCTCAAATATGAAGAGGAAGGGATCAGCTCCCCTTCGGCATGATGCCTTCAAAAAAAATATCAAATTATATTCGCTGAGGTCTCTGCGCAGTTGTGGGTCTCCTCCTAACCCCAAACCTTGACCCCTTTCTTTTTATGGGCAAATGTATACAGCCATCCTTTCGCCCAAGGCCCAGGTGACCCATATCTCTTCTCCCCTTCGATCCAGGCATCAGAACCGATGCTAAATCTAGGCAACGGTGCTAATGGGTAATGTAACTCTAATTTATGAATAAGCCCCGTGTGACAAAGGTCGGGTATTTATCAAGGCCAGGCACGCCTGATTAAAATGGGCGACCGCGGTCGACGTCGGCTCCCCTGTCGCTCTTCTCAAGGCGAGACATTTATAGCCTTTGATTGAAATAGACGGAATCATGTTCGGGAAAGGGTTAGGGTTAGGGTCTTCGGGGCGGCATTTTAAATCAAAGGTACGCGCTTTTGCTCAACTCCGGTGACAAATTTACAGGAGGATGAAGCCTGGATCGATTTTTTGGGGTAGCCACACAACACGGGTGAAGGCAGCCAAAAGCAGGTGTATCCAGAGCGAGCAGATAACCACTGAAGGAACAATAACATTAAAAGGATTCCGCTATGAATTATTACTTTTTTTTTTATAAAAAATGAATTCTAAATTTTTAGAAGCTCTCAACATTTTAATTTGTATATACTGTTTTATATTTTGATATTTTATTGTACACAGCCCAGAGTCCCTCTTTCAGGCAGATGGAAGGTTCAGAAATGTGAATTTATCTCTCCCCAACCCTCTCTCTTGCTCAAGCTATATAATCTAGTAACCCATCCAACATCTATCTATCTATCTATCTATCTATCTATCTATCTATCTATCTATCTATCTATCTATCTATCTATCGTATCTATCTATCTATCTCTATCCATCCATCCCATCTCCCTCATCTATCTAGGATCCATCCATCCGTCCATCCATATCTATCTATCTATCTATCTATCTATCTATCTATCTATCTATCTATCTATCTATCATCTATCAATCTCTATCTATCTATCTATCTTCCATCCATGATCCATCTATTATCTCTTCATCCATCCATCTCTACTATCCATCATCCACCCATCCACCCATCTATCTATCAATCCATCAATCAATCTACACATCTATATCTATCAGTCTGTGTGTATGCGTACAAATATACACTGTATATCTATTCTAGAGAGAGAGAGAAAAGAAAGAGAAAAAGATAATACATTCCTGATTTGATCTATTATGCTCACAGAATCCTGGAAACATAGAATTATGGGGCTGAAAAGGACCATGAATGTCTTCAATAGATGTCGGAAAGCCTCAACACATTAGGCCAATGTTAATACAGGTAGTCCTCGACTTACGATCACAATTGAGGCCAGAATTTCTGTTGATAAACAAGGCAGTGGCTACTATTGTGAGTCATGCCCAATTTTACAACCTTTTTCCTACGGTTAAGTGAATCACTGCAGTCATTAAATGAATCCTGTGGCTGGATTAAGCAAATCCAGCTTTCCACATTGACTTGGCTCGCTGGGAAGGGCGTAACGGGTGATCACACGGCCAAGCAATCATATTTGGATCATGTGACCTGGGGATGCTGCAGTGGTTGTAAGGGCAAGACCTGGATGTAAGTCATGTTTTTCAGTGCCCTTGTAACTTTGACCAGTCACTAAATGAATAGCTGTAAGTCGAGGACTAGCTGTACCTACCTACCTACCTAAATACATATATTAATATACTTTGCCAAGTGTCCACATTTTGATCATGTGACCCCCCCCTCCCAAAGGATACTGCAATGGTGGTTAAGTGTGAAAAATGGTTATAAGTCATTTATAGTGTATTCCTGTATAGCCAAGGAATAGCCAGAATCTCACACCAAGAAATCAAATATTTCTGTTACAAACATTGCACAGAACTGAGTGGTTTAATTCTATCCAATGCCTCTTTGCCACTTTGCTCCACAGACGCTGGGGAATTATTAGATCGTTAGATTAATTATTATTTTTGAATTATCTGTCTCAACATAATCAAGTGTTTTCTGGCCCCAAATAAATGCCAATTGGCAATAAATATTTTATATGGAATATATGAGTGCAACAGACAGCAGACAAGCAAACCTACTTATTGCTAGAAAATCTGCATTAAGATAGTGTGCTTGTTCGGTGTTCAAACAGATTGCAGTGGGATCTCGTACAGGGAGAGGCATCTCGTATTAATTTTTGAGACCCGAGGCCGGTGGCAGCTAATAGGGTCTGTGCTTGCTTTTTTCCTCTTCATTCTTATAAAAACTCTTTAATGTATAGTTGAGGAGACTTTGTGCTAAATCTCAAGCGACATTCCACATCTACAGTAACTCTCTGCAGCAATAATGCGATTGTTCAAAGGCACTGGGCACGTGTAAATATATATTTCCAAACCATACACTGCTAGATAATTATTAGGATAACATGCAGAGATATGAAATATACATGGGCTTCATCCTACATAAAGCCAGGTGACACACAGGTAGGTAGGTAGGTAGGTAGGTAGGTTGCTAGGTAAGTAGGTAGGTAGGTAGAGATGATTAGATAGATAGATAGATAGATAGATAGATAGATAGATAGATAGATAGATAGATAAAAAGGGAGAGAGAGAGAGAGAGAGAGAGATGAGATATAGATAGATAGATAAAGAAAGATAGATATATACATATAGATAAAAAGATAGATAGATAATTAGATAGAGATAGAGATGAGATGAGATAGATAGAAAGATAAAAAGAAAGAAAGAAAAGAAAGAAAGAAAGAAAGAAAGAAAGATGATAGATAGATAGATAGATAGATAGATAGATAGATAGATAGATAGATAGATAGATAGACAGACAGACAGATAGATAGATAGATAGACTACCGTGATTCCACAAAAATAAGACGCTGTCTTATATTTTTTTGAACCCCGAAATAAGCACTTGGCCTTATTTTCAGGGAGGTCTTATTATTTTGGGGCGCGTGGAGCAAGATGGGGCTCCTCTTGCCGTCTTACCTGGAGCGAAGTGGCCCTGTACCTGCCTTTGCGCCACATTTGCGTGTAAGGCAGCCTTTGCTTCCTGCCGCTTCGGGCTGGAGTCCAAAAAAGAAATAAGAGGGGCGAGGGGTGGGACCAACCATTGATGGCACAGGGAGCCGAGGCAGAGGGCCCAAAAAGCCGCATGCGGCTCCAGAGCCACAGGTTGCAGACCCCTGCACTAGACCAAAGTGGAGAGAAAGAGAAGGAGAGAAAGAGGGAGAGAGATGAAGGAAGAGGGAGAGAGACAGAGAACAGAGCTTAGGACAACCATTATCGTGTCTCTACCCAGCACATCAGGAGCTGAAATTGTTAGCTACTACTCCCCTATGCCCCTAGCTCTATGTGATTCTCAACACAAAAAGCAGCATATTATCTTGTAGGTTCCACAAACTGGGGCACATTTGTATATCCAGCAGATAAGGGCTGCACAATAGCTTGGAAGCACCGAAATAGAAACCAAGCTTCAGTGGAATCAGAGAAACCGAAATCTGTGTAGGAGATGACCAGGCTCAGCCCGAGGGAGGGATCAAACATGTCATAAATCACGAGTTCCTTCCCACCCACAAGAGTCCAGCCCACCTTGAATGCCATTCTTATCTCCCACTCAATTCCCTTGACCAGCTACTCGGTCAAGCCAAATCAGGAGATTCAAGCAGTTCAAACGAGTCTAAAGATTTATTGCAAGCTTAAGCTCTCTACAAGAATCTGACCAACTAACAGTCCAAGGAAATGAGCAGGAGATAAGAAAGGCATTAAAGATCTCTTGTGGGGCCACAAGGACTCGTGACTTATGACATGTTTAACCCCTCCCTCGGTCATCTCCTACAAGCCATAATCTTCTTTTTCTTCCAATCTGGTGAATAAGACAACTGATTTGTTAGTGCAAGCGTTATACTGGCAGGCAGGACACACCGTCGTCTTGCACACGAGGGACGAAGATGGCAGCCGTCCAAATCACTGTTCCTGAATTTAGTCCTGAAATGCCGACACAGGACGTCCTCCTGATAACTTGGAAAGCTCCTGTCTGCAAATTTTAAGCGGGTCCCTGAGACAGCCAGCTACAAACACACATTTTCCTTCATGTAGCCCCGTACAAATAGCAGCCAGTGCCAAGATGCCTTTGCTTCTTTGCTCCGGCTTCTGGGGAGGGGGGGTGGGGGGAGAAAGGTTTCCTTCCTTACATTAATAAGTCTTCCCAGAATTAATCATTGCACATTAGAAGCAGCTGGAGTGTTTTGAGTGATAATGAAACCTGTAACAAGCCATCTTCAGACGTCTTGGCCAAACAATGAGGGAATTAAAATTTCAATTTAAATGCAGAGGTTGGAAACACGCTTCAGTGGCAAAATTACTTCAATTAATGTGAGTGGAATACAAAGGAGAGACTGCAGAAATGCGAGGCGGCTCCAGGAATTATGCCATTAACGTGTTTGCATGGAGGCACACAATGACTGCAAAGGTCTCATTTCAACGGCACCTATCACAAAGCTACAGGCAACAATATTTATCAGTTCTCCCATTTCTCAGGAGACAGATCGCCCGCCTTCGTGGAATCATTTTGGGCCTTGTGATAAGCCAACAGCTGTTTGCCTTGAGGACAAAGAACAGGGAGATCCAAAACAAAAAAAAACCCACCACATTATGCACCCCTGACAGTTTAATAATGATTTTATACAGATGAGACAATGAAAAACAATAGAGTCACCCAGAAGCAAGAACCCAATTATGGCTTCATTCCGATATGAAGCCAGAGAGAGAGGCTTAAGAAGGCTGAACTTAAAGAGCCGCCTTCTAGATCATCGGCAACAGGGAGAATTTAAAAGGAAAGGAGATTGCAGAGTCCCCCCCCCCCCCAAAGAGACTCTTCTCTACACACAGGATTCGCAATAGATCTCAAGCAAGGTTTCGATCAAGGGAATCCTTGTAGCTCAGGGAATGAGATGAGGGATCCTTGGTGCTTGCTGAGCTTTGGTGGTTTTCTTGCAGATGTTTCATGACCCAACTTGGGAACATCATCAATCTAGAAGGGTTTGTTGGGGGGGGGGGAGGAGAAGAGGAGGAAGAGGAGGGGAAGGCGGAAGAGAAGGAGGAAGAGGACGACTGTAGGGTCCTTGCTGCTCTCTGAATTTGGTACGTTTTCTTGCAGGCATTTCATGACCCAACTATGGAAACATCTTCAGTGAGTGGGGTTTGTTGGGGGGTGGAGAAGGAGGAATGTGGGCTCCTTACTGCTCTCTGAGCTTGGTTGTGTTTTTGCAGACATTTCATGACCCAACTTGGGAACATCATTTGTCTACAAGGGAGTGGAATTTGTTGGGAGGAGGGAGGAGGGAGGAAGGAGGAGGAGGAGGAGAAGGAGAAGAAGGAGGAGAAGGAGGGGAAGGGGAAGGAGAAGAGGATGACTGTGGGGTCCTTAGTGCTTAGATGTTTCCTGACCCGACTAGGTAACATCACCCATGCTAGAAGGGAGTGAGGGTTTGTGGTGGTGGTGGTGGGGGGAGGAGGAGGAGGAGGAGGAGGAGGAGGAGGAGGAGGAGGAGGAGGAGGAGGAGGAGGAGGAGGAGGAGGAGGAGGAGGAGGAGGAGGAGGAGGAGGAGGAGGAGGAGGAGGAGGAGGAGGAGGAGGAGGAGAACTGTGGCGTCCTTGCTGCTCTCTGAGCTGAGTGCTTTCCTTGCAGACGTTCCTTGAGAAGAAAGAACAGGACTAGAAAAATTGTGACCCTTGAACTATCTGGCGTTTTAAAATGAAGATTCTCCCCCAAAGCAGATCAGGGCATAGACTTTTGTTCTCAACTGTCTTTCTACGAATCAAGGCAGGGCTGTTGGCAAAGGGGGCTGGCTGAGAATGGTTGACATAACCATGCCCTACATTTTGATCAGCCTTGGGGGGGAGGGAGGGGATTAATGATTTCATCCACCTTCCACGATGTACGGGAGACGAGGGGCGCAAAAGGTGACCTGCCTGTAATTACATTGCCACCACACCAATGATGCGACTTCTGTCCGGCGTCATGTTCTGACCGATCCGTATTACACGGCCGTACGCGATGCGTGTGTGGCCGTTTCAATGTCATCTTGGCTTGTTACAGAGGTTGACGCGGGGACTGCATTTCTACAAAGCAGAGGATTTCCATTTTCAGTTTGTTTCTTACACTGAAAGGAAGAAGCAAATCTCAAGGCTTTTGTTTTTTTCCTTTCAGTTATAAAGTGGTCCAGAACCCGGTCTGTCTATGGAGATTCTCTACCATCCAGGCCACAGTTGTCCCAAAGGTGTTTTTTCTTCAAAAGGCAGCTGGACTTTCTTGGGATTTCTTTCTCCCCCCCCCCTTTTTTTTTTTTTTTGGATTTGATTTATATGCCGCCCTTCTCCGAAGACTCAGAGCGGCTTACAATGCGTTAAGCAATAGCCTTCATTCTTTTGTATATTTTATACAAAGTCAGCTTATTGCCCCCACAATCCGGGTCCTCATTTTACCTACCTTTGAAAGGATGGAAGGCTGAGTCAACCTTGAGCCTGGTGGGATTTGAACTTGCAGTAATTGCAGGCAGCTGAATGTTAATAACAGTCTATTAGTCTGCTGAGCTACCAGGGCTCTGAAAACGTTTGATTTCTTGGATGACAAGCGAAGCGTTTTCAAAGGGAAAACAAATATCAAGGAAGTCCAGTTATCTTTTGAAAAAAAGCACTTTGTGGGCCAGGACATGGTACTTAATGTAGGGGAGCTCCCTGAAGAGTCACAAATCTTGTTTCACACAACATACTTACCTGGGTTAAAGTAAGGGGGAGAGAGCCATTGTACCAATGAGATTGTTGGCCAAGTATTAATCTTGGGTGTTAAATCTCTGCTTATCTGGTATTGATTGCTGGTGAGGAGGTCCCACTAACACTGTCAGGGCCATGTGTATATAAACAGAAAGCAAAACCCACCCTCCTCTAGCACTGATGATATTACCTAGCTGGGCCATGAAACGTCTGCAGGAAAACCACCAGGCTCAGAGAGCATCAAGGACCCCACAGTCCTCCTCCTCCCCCCCCTCCTCCTCTTCTTCTCCACAAACCCCCCTCTCTTCTAACATTGATGATGTTACCTACTTGTGTCATGAAACATCTGCCAGGAAACCACCAAGCTCAGGGTGTCAGCACGTCAAGATGCATTTATCCTAGTGCTGACATGAGAAGGAGAACGCAAGTGTCTGCAACAGGACGGTTGCCTTTCACCTACTTATTTTAGCTGGAGATAATGTCCCTTAGGAGATGGATGGGAGGGGGGAAATTCTTTGAATTGGAGCAGTACATTAGGGGTGAATGATTGGGAAGATGGCCAATGAATACAGAGGAGTGGGGGAAGGAAGAGGAGGGATTTTGGGTCAGCACGTCAGTGCTGGCTGCATGGAGTCAGTGTAAAAGTTGCCGTGCTAAATAAAATGGAAGTTTGTTTCAAAAAAGACTTTATTTGAGACGCAATTTATTTGAAGACGGACTGAAAACCTGACACAGAGAGCAGCAAGGACCTCTCATATAAAAAAGACACACAGCCAATATTTCAAGACCCAGAACTTCGAGACACAGGTAGAAAGCTACAGGAGAGCAGCATTAAGACGAGGCAGATGTCTCAATCATCAGGGCTGCTCCAAAATGAAATGTAAGAAAGAAATAACATACTGCACAGAGAAAGCTATTTAAAAAAAGGAAGCTTCCCGAGCTGTTAAACCAAAAAAAAAAAAAGCAGACGCTGAGAACCCAGACAAGACAGCTGAAGGGTTCCTGGGGGTAAGGAAATGAGGTGTTGGAGAGAAAAAGAACAGACACGAAACGTGGAGACAACCGACAAGATAGGAGAGGACAGCAATCGGAGGTTAAAGACAGCAGGTCAAAGTCTTTGGCGCTTTGAAAGCATCCAGAGAGGTTAATAGAGTGAAGGGTTTTTTTTAAAAAGGAGGAGTGAGTGACAGAAGAGCGCCAAAGAGGCAGGCAGAGAGAACAAAGCAGTCGGCGAGCAAAAACGGCAAGAGGTAATTACTCCGGTCCTGATAGGAGATCTCTAGCCGCGGACAGGAAGGCGACAGCTGTCTGTCTCGAGAGCGAACCGGGCCGCCTCTTACCAGCATATCCGTGGCGATCAGGTAATGCTTGCTGCCCGTGTATTGCTGCAGCTTCTGCGGCACCTGCTTGATGGTCTCAATCTCGTCCAGCAGATTCAGGACGTGCTTGTGCTCGATCCCTTCGATCCACAGCTTGCGCAGCTCGTCCCGCTTGCAGTGCAGGAGCATTTTGCAGGAAACCAGATTCTCCTTCACCTGCAAGGAAGGGGAAACCGCAAGAGGGACCGAGATGAGTCCGAGGGTCAGGAAGGAGCTCAAATCAAAGGGCAGGTAACTTTTTTTTTTTTTTTTGGCAACAAAAATCAGGTCACTAAATACAAACTGTGCTGATACGACCTCGTAGACGACCCTTACTCTGTCAGGGACTTTGGAGTACTCATCTCAAATGATCTACAGCCTCACTGCAACAGCATTGCCAAAAAGGCATTAAGAGTTGTTAACCTAATTTTGCGAAGTTTCTTCTCCGGTAACATCAAATTGTTAACCAGGGCATACAAAACCTTTGCCAGACCAATTCTCGAATACAGCTCGTCTGCCTGGAATCCACACCATATATCGGACATTAATATAATTGAGAGAGTCCAGAGGTATTTCACGAGAAGAGTCCTCCACTCCTCTGTTCGCAACAGAATACCTTATGCCACCAGGCTTGAAATTTTGGACCTGGAGAACCTAGAACTACACCGCCTTTGGTCTGAGCTAAGCGTAGTACGCAAAATTGTCTGCTACAACGTCCTACCTGTCAATGACTACTTCAGCTTCAACCGCAACAATACAAGATCAAAAAACAGATACAAACTCAAGATAAACCGCTGAAGGAAAGGAGCACAAATCCTGCAAATCAATTTAATATCAGCGAGGTCCATATACCTGAAGGAATGAGTTCTGACTAAAAGCCAAGAAATGGGATCCAGCCAGAGGTGGTATTCAGCCAGTTCGTACCGGTTCGAGCAAAGCGGTACTGGCAAGGGCGGGTGGGCGAGTGTGCGCCAGTGGTGGGTTCCTCCCGGTTCGGTCCAGTTCGGCCGAGCCGGTAGCGGTGACGATATGACGTCACCAAACCGGTTCTCCCCCCTGCCCTCCCACCCCCCCACGTTATTCTTACCTTTTATTTGGTCCCACCCACAATCTATTGCTGCCTCCTGAGTCCCAGCTGATGACTAGAGGGAAAAAACCTGTTCAAACTCTTGCCGCGGGGCTTCAAAGGGCCGTCCTGCAGCTGATCAGTGTTAAAAGCAAACAAATGAGTCGGGTCGTAAGTGCGAGGACTGGTCGTAAGTGCGAGGACCTTCCAGAAATGACTCTGACCAGCTAGCCACGCCCACCTAGTCACATGACCTCCAAGCCACACCCACAAAATAAGCCACGCCCACAGAACCGGTAGTAAAAAAAATTAGAACCCACCCCTGGTGTGCGCGTGGCGAACCAGCTATAAGGCTCCAAATCTATCCTGTTAATTTTGGCCGGACTGCATCGCACGCCTCTAATGTCATTTAAAAACAATGCAATGCACAAAACCTGGTAATGGCTTTTCTCACTGTTGTTTTGTCTCGAATACAAATTGCCTAGTTTCCCCCCCACTCCTACTTTTTAAACAGCGGAAGAGCAGACAGGCAAACACCTCCCTGGTGAGGTTGTTATCACTGGCGAAACATAAAAAGCTTGAAACACAAATCCAGAGATGTCTAATATTCAAAAACATGTGGGTTTTTTTCCCCCCAAAAAAAGAAAAACAACCGATCTCGTGTATACTTCCGTGTTGCTGCTGCGAGTGCTTGCAAAAACACGGAAAGGTAGCGAAAACCCCAGAGACTTTCCTTACCTGTGACAAGATCCGAAATTATTACACAACCACAGTGGTTCCAGAGATCAGAAAGATAATGCTATCCCATAAGACATACCCAACGGCTTCTGAGACGGAGGGAAATGGAGAAGGCACTTTATTATGGATTTACTGCATCGAGAGGCTATGGGTAGGGAGATGGGCGGCGTATAAATGTAATGAATAAATAAAATTATATAGTGGTGCTGTTTGGGGGTGAGACAGGGAAAAACACCCTTTTGACAACAGTGGCTTGGACCAGCAGGAAGCTGCCGTCTCATCATTAAGACAAGACAAATCAATGAAACAGGGCACAGGTATCCAAATATCCAGGGGTTACTGGCATCTAAAAAGAAAACCACGTTGGAAGAAAAACAAGATTATACTCCTATTTTTGCATAGTAGCCAACAAACAGCCGCACAATTGTGGTGCCAATTTCACAGTTACAATAACTTCCTGGGGAAATACAGCCGTGGCATCAGCTTTTCGGTAAATCCCAGATGAAATAGACTTTGCAAGCAAATACCAATTTTCTGGGTCTCAGGTTCCCCCCTCCCACTGCTATAACACTGTGTTTCTCAACCCTGGCAATTTGAAGACGTGTGTACTTCAACTCCCAGAATCCCCCAGCTAGCATGGCTGGCTGGCTGAGGAATTCTGGGAGTTGAAGTACACAGATCTTAAAGCAGGTAAGGTTGAGAAACAATGCTATAACACCTTTCTTAAGCGAGAGAGAGCTATGGTGGCACAGTGGTTAGAATGCAGTATTGCAGGCTAATTCTGCTGACTGCCAGGAGTTCGATCTTGACCAACTCAAGATTGACTCAGCCTTCCATCCTTCCGAGGTCGGTCAAATGAGGACCATGGGGGCAATGTACCGACTCTGTAAACTGCTTAGTGAGGGCTGTAAAACACAAGAAGTATATAAATATAAATGCTATGGCTTGGGAAGGAAGGACGCAAAGAGGAAGGAAGGAAGGAAGGAAGGAAGGAAGGAAGGAAGGAAGGAAGGAAGGAAGGAAGGAAGGAAGGAAGGAAGGAAGGAAGGAAGGAAGGAAGGAAGGGCCGTGGTGGCACAGTGGTTAGAATGCAGTATTGCAGACTAACTGTGCCAACTGCCAGGAGTTTGATCTTGACCAACTCAAGGAGGGAAGGAAGACAGGAAGGAAGGGCCGTGGTGGCACAGTGGTGAGACTGCAGTATTGCAGGCCTATTCTGCTGGCTGCTGGCAGTTCGATCCTGACTGGCTCAAGGTTGACTCAGCCTTCCATCCTTCCAAGATCAATAAAATGAGGAGCCAGCTTGCTGGAGGCAAAAGGCTGACTCTATAAACCTCTTAAGAGAGGGCTATCAAGCACTGTGAAGCGATATATAAGTCTAAGGTCTATTGCTAGGAGGGAGGGAGGGAGGGAGGGAGGGAGGGAGGGAGGGAGGGAGGGAGGGAAGGAAGGAAGGAAGGAAGGAAGGAAGGAAGGAAGGAAGGAAGGAAGGAAGGAAGGAAGGAAGGAAGGAAGGAAGGAAAGAAGGGCCATGGTGGCACAGTGGTTAGAATGCAGTATTGCAGGCTAACTCCACCCACTGCCAGAAGTTCGATTCTGACTGGCTGAAGTTGACTCAGCCTTCCATCCTTCTGAGGTGGTTAAAATGATTATTGGGGGCAAGATGCTGACTCTGCAAACCAGAGAGGGCTGTAAAGCACTGTGAAGCAGTATATAAGTGCTACTGCTAAGCAATATATCACCCCTAAGCATGAAATGCAATTTTTTCACCGTTAATGACCAGTGCAACATCCCCATGGTCACAGATCAAAATTCAGATGCTTGACAACTGACTCGTATTTTTGATGGTTGCAGTATCCCCGGGTCACGTGATTCCCTTTTCTGACAAACCAAGACAATGGGGAAGCCAGATTCACTTAACAGCCAGGTTACTAACTTAAGAACTGCAGGGATTTGCTTAACAACAGTGGCAGGAAAGGTCGTAAAAAGGGGACAAACTCACTTAACAGCTATCTGGCTTAGCAACAGAAATTTTGGGTTCAATTGTGGCCAAAAGGCGAAGACTACCTGTATTAAGGAAACATGTCTATGGAAGAACGAATGAAGTTTTGCAGTTGAAGCCTTCAAAGCATACTTCCTAAAAAAACATCACAGCGTTGATAAATGTCCTTTAGATCAGGGGTCTCCAACCTTGCAACTTTAAGACTTGTGGACTTCAACTCCCAGAATTCCTCAGCCAATTAAGTTTTGCTGGCTGAGGAATTCAAGGTGTTAGTTATCACCTTTAAAGCGCTCCATGGCTTAGGACCTGGGTACCTACGAGACCATCTTTTGCCACCAATAGCCTCCCACCGACCAGTTCGTTCTCACAAGGAGGGACTACTCAGGGTACCGTCAGTCAAATTATGTCGACTGGAGACTCCCAGGGGAGGGCCTTCTCTGTGGGGGCTCCAACCCTTTGGAATGAACTGCCCCGGAGATACGGAATATCCCTGATCTCCGTGCTTTCCGCCGTGCCCTCAAGACCCTGATGTTCCAACAAGCTGGGCTAAACATATGAACATGTGAATGTTTTTAAAATGTTATCTAATTTTAGGTTCTATTTAATTGGGCCAAACTAGTTATAATAATAATTTAATTAGCAATTTTATGATGTTTGTGTATCTATATTTTTCTTGACTGTACACCGCCTTGAGTCCTACGGGAGAAAGGCGGTATAGAAATATAATAAATAAATAAATAAATAAATAAATAAATAAATAAATAAATAAATAAATAAATAAATAAATAAATAAATAAATAAATAAATAAATAAATAAATAAATAAATAAATAAATAAATAATAAATTCATTCATTCATTCATTCATTCATTCATTCATTCATTCATTCATTCTGGGAGTTGAAGTCTACAAGTCCTAAAGTTGCAAGGTTGGAGACCCCCTGCTTTAGACCAAATTCAACCTCTGCTTTACCCAGAAATCCAAAGTAAATTTCTGACAAATACATGTTCCAACCAAGGGAAACAAAACAAAAATCCCAGTCTGGTTAAGTCAACTGGTCCCACTACTACGGTAAAAACTGCTCAGTTTGTTGGGACGTTTTTTTCCAACTACCATCTGGAAACTTGTCTCTTGTAACTTGAGTTTTAATTAGATATTAAGGCTAATAAATCAATAGCAAAAACGATTAGCCTCAGCTAAAAACGCTGATTCCTGTGCCGGAGAAGCCACATCCCGTACTGATGGCAATCTGAAGTAGGCCAATGTTTTGCCACATCTGCTTACGGGTGATTTTTCTTTTTTCTGATTCTAGAATTTAAAAAGTGAAGATGGATTTATACCGCGGACAGAAGCCCAGCTTTCAATCTTGACCGATACAGTCGCTCACTCTGTCATTCAAGCACACTCACGCATATATGCTGTATGAGCCTCTCTCTCCAGGCTGATGGGAGGATTAATAATGCAAGGAAAGACTGATAACCCTCAATGACCTTTGGTGGATCAAGCAAAGGATAATTCTGAAAAAAAAAAATAACTTAGAGGTTGAAAAAAAACCCCAGCAAGCATCAGAGACACTTTCTTGCCCACCCCTCCCCTTTCCAATTTTTGCCTCAAGGACGCAGGCAAAGAACCCTGAATTTAATACATGCAATATTAAAAAAAAAAAAAATTAAAGAGTTTCTAAAGAGCAAAAGAGAGGATGCAGCCATGGAGGGCTGATTATTTAACGGACCAATGTTTGAGAGAAAGGTGGAAGAGAAAAAGGAGGGAGGGGAAGAGGAGGGGAGTTAGGAGAATGGAGGGGAGAGGAGAGGAGAGGAGAGGGAGGGGGAGGGTGAAGGGAGAGAGGGGAGGGGAAGGGACTAGAGAGAGGGAGAGGAGGGGGAGAGGAGAGCAGGAGAGGGGAGGGGAAGGGAGGGGAAGGGAAGGGACTGAAGAGAAGGGAGGAGAGGAGAATGGGGGGAAGGGAAGGGAAGGGACTAGAGAGGGACTAGAGAGGAAGAAAGGAGGGGGAGAGCAAGGTGGGGCGGGGAGAGGAGAGGAGAGGAGAGGAGAGGAGAGGAGAGGAGAGGAGAGGAGAGGAGAGGAGAGGAGAGGAGAGGAGGGAAGGGAAGGGAAGGGAAGGGAAGGGAAGGGAAGGGAAGGGAAGGGAAGGGAAGGGAAGGGAAGGGAAGGGAAGGGAAGGGAAGGGAAGGGAAGGGAAGGGAAGGGAAGAGAAGAGAAGAGAAGAGAAGAGAAGAGAAGAGAAGAGAAGAGAAGAGAAGAGAAGAGAAGAGAAGAGAAGAGAAGAGAAGAGAAGAGAAGAGCCCTGAGTATCTTCACTTCCCAAGAGGTTAAGGAAAATCATTTCAATACATGATGCCTGAATCTAATCAGGCAGAATAAATACCAAAAGGTCCTTCATCCGCAATGGAGATTTCAAGGTGGTACCTCAAGGTCATTCGGCCTCTACATCTGCTTCTGACCTGTGCAGAGCTTAATTGTATTGAGTCAGCCTGCCCTACAGTTTATTTCTGAATTTTGTGTAATTGATCTCTGCCTCCACACACAGAGCTGAACCTTGTACATCAATCCTTGAAATAAACGGCTCTCCTTGGAAGGGACCAGACTGCCCTCACTCCCTTCTGGAGAGACTAAATGGATTTGGAAAGTTCATGAGGGTTAGGAGGAAGGGTCCCAAGAGAAAGGGCCCTTCTGTGCAGAGATGCCAGAAGCTTTCCTTTCCTTCCAGACCCTTCCATTCACCGGCTCAAAGCTGACTCAGCCTTCCATCCTTCCGAGATCAGTAAAATGAGGACCCAGATTCTTGGGGACAATAGACTGACTCCGTAAATCACTTGCAGTATATAAGTTTAAGTGGGAAGGAAGGAAGGAAGGAAGGAAGGAAGGAAGGAAGGAAGGAAGGAAGGAAGGAAGGAAGGAAGGAAGGAAGGAAGGAAGGAAGGAAGGAAGGAAGGAAGGAAGGAAGGAAGGGCCGTGGTGGCACAGTGGTGAGACTGCAGTATTGCAGACTAACTTTGCCAACTGCCAGGAGTTTGATCTTGACCAACTCAAGGAGGGAAGGAAGGCAGGAAGGAAGGGCTGTGGTGGCGCAGTGGTTAGACTGCAGTATTGCAGGCCTATTCTGCTGGCTGCTGGCAGTTCGATCCTGACTGACTCAAGGTTGACTCAGCCTTCCATCCTTCCGAGATCAGTAAAATGAGGACCCAGATTCTTGGGGACAATAGGCTGACTCCGTAAATCACTTGGAGTATATAAATTTAAGTGGGAAGGAAGGAAGGAAGGAAGGAAGGGGTTAGAATGCAGTAAATGATTCTAAAGGGAAAAATGAAAAATGATTATAAAATGTGCTATTCTGACCGTGTGCAGAGTATATCTTTTTCCTCACTGTTATAACTGCAGCCGCAAGGAACATATCTGATCTGTGAGCACAGATTCCAGGTAAGCTAGAGCCTCAATTAGCTTTTAAGAAATTAATTTGCCCACCAGCCCAGGAAAGGACATTACCATATCCGTGTTACGCATATCTACATCCAAATACACACAACATGGATTTCTCCCCAGGTATATTGTTTGGCACCCATCCCTGAACTTTTGGGGGGGGGGGGCGAGAAACGAAGGAAGAATTCCATTTGTATTGTGTTAATTAAATATTTTCCTAGCCTGCATCATACGGGGTGCATTTTCGGCAAAAGGCACTGTAAGACACATCGCAAGGAAATAACTCTGGGCTTGTATTGTACGTAAAGTCAATCTTGTGCTGGAAAAATCTTCCGCCTTGAATTTCACCTGCTTGATTTTGTTGCGAGAAGTGGTGATGCGTTCAGTGATACTCTGGTAGGTGGAGATGGCAGTCATCAGTTCGGTGTAGTGCTGAACGATCAACTCGTCCAAATTGCGGTCGCATTTTTCATACGCCTCCTCCAGGCGGCCCTTCTCGTGTTCTCTGTCCTCGACATCATCACTGGTGGACAAGGTCCTGAAAAAGAAGAGAGAAAAGACTCCAATTTCTGACAATTCCTCCTATTCTAGCCAAAATCTGCAAGTTTTTCAAACTCCGTCTGAACTGGCTCGAGACTGAGTTGAAACTGGGAGCTTCAGCAGAGGGGGCGTCTCTTCAGTTACAACCCAGTCTGTAGAGCTAGAAGACAGAGTGAATCCCATGCCTGAAGTCTCAGACTTCAGGACAGATTTTATTTATTTTATTTATTTATTTGATTTATGAAATCAATGATTTATGATTTATGAGATGATTGGCCCCTCCCATAAGGCTTAAAAGAGGAGCAAAGGCACGTGGGCCCTTTGCAGGAAAGCAACGTTGTTAATTTTGTTCCCAGTCGGCATCTCTGTTTGATTTTGGACTCCGTGTGGCTTTACCAAGTAGGTCTTTTGGCAGCGTGTCAAGGGAGATAAAGCAGGGGTGAAATGCTCCCAGTTCGGACTGGCTCGGGCGAGTAGGTAGCAATGGCGGCGGGCAGTTCGAAGAACCGGTAGCAAAAATCCTTGCCCTCACCCCCCATGCCCAGCTGAGCCACGCAATCATCAGAGGCCTTTTTTCTTTTAAATGCCTCTGACGAGCCAAGCTCTGACGATCCCAGCTGAGTTGCCTGATCGGCAGAGGGTTTTTTAAAAACCCTCTGACGATCAGGCAACTCAGCTGGGATCGTCAGTGCCTTTTGAAAGCATTTTTTACATGGTTTTACATGTAAAAAATGGTTTTAAAAGTAAAAGTTTTAAAAGTAAAAAAAAATTGGTCACGCCCACCCAGTCACATTACCCCCACCACCAAGCCACGCCCACAGAACCGGTAGTAACAAATTTTAGATTTCACCACTGAGATAAAGGTTGGTGATTATCCTGAAGGACTTCCCCGGAAGGACTTTTTGCAACTAATTGGGACTCAGCTGTGAATGAATGTAATTCACAGCTGTTGCAATAAAAGAGGTTTTTGGGACTACTGGTGTGTTTTAATGACTCAGGAAGCCTAGGTCACAACAGATGTGGGACAATTCATGGCAATCACATGACCCAGGGATGTTGCATAAAAACAGGTAGTCCTTGACTTACGACCACAATTGAGCCCAGACTTTCTGTTGCTAAGTGAGACATTTGTTAAGTGAGTTTTGCCCCATTGTATGATCGTTCAGGCCACGTTTATTAAGTGAATCCCTGTAGTTGTTAAGTGAGTAACACTGTTGTTAAGTGAATCTCATTTCCCCATTGACTCGGCTTGACGGAAGGTCGTAAAAGGGGGATCACATGATCCAACTGTCTAAATTTTAATCACATGACCATGGGGGGGCCGCAACGGTTGTAAGTGTGAAAAGCAGTCATAAGTTGCTTTTTTTCAGGGACGTCGTAACTTTGAACGGTCGCCAAATGAACGGGTTATAAAGTCGAGGACTAGCTGTACATGCTGATTGCCAAGCACCCAAATTTTGATCACATGAGCATGGGGATATTGCAACGGTTGTGAGAACACTCTGAACACTCGCTAAAAGAATGGTTGTAAATCGAGGATGTTTCCTTCCTCCGTGTTTCCTTCTTTCTATCTCAGGTACTTTCTTGTCAGCTTTCCCTGCCTGGCGCACTATGAGAAAGGATTACACCACTTAGGAGTAATCAGGGAGAGTAGCAAGATGGGCCTGCCTATCACCTCCCCTGACTCGCCGTAATAATCCGTGTTTCAAAGCGAAAAGTGTTTTTGTCTATTTCCTTCCCAGGTTCTGCTCTAACAGGTTTGAGCGATCCGTCAAGGGACCTGAAGGGAAAATCACAAGGGTTAAAGCAACTCGCAAGCCCTGTACAATTTAGCTTTCATTTCTAGACTGGTTAAAACAACTGTCTAGCTAGCTAAGACTTGGGTTCAGTGGAGATGGAGGAGTAAGAAAGGGGCAAGCAATTACAGTCAAATTACAAGGTGTGTTTTTGTTTTGCGTTTCTTTGTAAGTGTGGGTGTTTGGAGCAGCAGCACCTGCGCTACGGGATGAATGGAAAAGGGCCTAGTGGAGTTACAACAGGCTGACAAAACAGGAAATATGTGAACATCCGCTAGATAAATCATTTACTCCGTGTTTTCTCCATTGGGCTTTCCGAACGTAAAGCATAAGGGTGGGGGAAGGCCAGACCTGCCTAATGAGACAAGCCAACCTGGGAAACTCAGCTGCGTGAAATCCCCGTATAATCAGGACTTGTTTCCAGGTGATGGCTTTGTACAATTGGTGGGTCACCATCGATCGACGGACTGATGAAGAGCATTAAAAATGGCAATCACAATAGCCCCCTAATCCAGGGGTGTCAAACTCAATTTCATTGAGGGCCGCATCAGGGTTGTGTTTGATCTTGGGGCCAGGGTGGGCGTGGCCAGGGTGGGCGTGGCCAGCTCGACATCACTCATGTTGGGGGTACCTGTAGTGGCCAAGTGCTAAGGCAGGACTTCCCTCCGACCCTCCCTCACTCTCACTATAATCTCCCTCCCTCCCTCCCTCCCTTCCTTCCTTCCGGATCCTTAAGTTTGATACCCCTGCCCTAATCTGTGTGCTAAACGCTGACCCAATAAGGAGAAAAATGGGCTGCGTTGAAGACCGCCGTTGATCTAGAAATGCAGCAGTTCATGTAGCTATGGTCCACCATCATTTATTTCTAATTCCGCCTTCGTTATTTTTATAGCTAACTCAAGGTGGGCAAATGTACCTAACATTCCTCCCTCCTCCTATTTTCCCCAAAACAACAACAAATTTGTGACATGTGCTGAGTGTGTGTGTGTGAAACTGGCTCAAGGTCACCAGGTCAACTCTCAGGCCTAAGGTGGGACTAGAACTCTCGGTCTCCTGGTGATTGCCAAGCTGGTTTTCATGCCTAAAATGGGACTAGAACTCCCTGTCTCCTAGTGATTGGCCCTGTTCTGTTCTCTTCCCTTCCCTCCCATTGCATGGCATTGCATTCTATCTTCTCTCTGTTCCCTTCCCTTCCCTTCCCTTCCCTTCCCTTCCCTTCCCTTCCAATCCATTCTATCTTCTCTCTGTTCTGTTCCGTTCCCTCCCCTCCCTTCCCTATCATTGCATTCCATTCCAATCCATTCTATCTTCTCTCTATTCCGTTCCGTTCAGTTCCCTTCCCTTCCCTTCTTCTATTCCATTCCATTCCATTCCATCTTCTCCCTTTCTATTCTTTTTTTTTTTTAATTTGATTTATATGCCGCCCTTCTCCGGAGACTCAAGGCGGCTTACAATGTGTTAAGCAATAGCCTTCATACTTTTGTATATATTTATACAAAGTCAGCTTATTGCCCCCACAAACTGGGTCCTGTTTCATTTCGTTCATTCTCTCTTCTCTCATTCTCCCATTCCATTTGGATCAGTTCAGTTCGGTTCCATTCCATTTCATTGTCTCAGTCTAGGAAAAGTTTCCTGAAATCCATCTAAACTAAGCAGTTCTGAATATTATAAATCTTCACATTAAGGCAACAAATGTTTAATATTCTTATTTCTGCTGACACCACAGAAATATCCTCGAAGGGCATCTCAACATGCACTCCATTAAAACGTTCATGAAGAAAATCAACAAAACATTTGCAAAGGAAGGGAGGAAATATATATATATAGAGAGAGAAGAAAACCTTTTGCTCTGAAACTATTGAAATGGATACAGCAAACAAAAGACAAGATAATCCATTAATAATTAATTGCCTGTGTATACACAATAATAAGCTGGAAATCACATTTTTATGCTCAGTAAAACTTCTCTGCAGTTAATATCTGTTGCTTGTCCAAACCTACACTTTATCAAGGGCAAAGCACTATAGTTTTTTCAAGCAGAGGTTTTTATCTATATGAAAACTTTTTCAAAGAGAGAGCAAAAGCAAACCAGTCCTGCGAAGAAGCGAAAAATACAGCATGGTCAATACTGACCATTCCAATATTTGCCAGCGCAAATATCCCATAGCAATACACATTAGAAATTATCTTTCAGGAAAATACCTGTTGGTGAATCCTTTTAACGCAGGGGTTGTCGCTGCGTTTTTGTATTGACCAGATGAGCTCTTATTTTTGAACTTTCAGACTTACCGTAGCTTGCCAAGTTCTTATCAGTAAGCTAACTGCGCATGTCCACATTCCTTCACTTTTTTTTTTTTCTTTTCTTTGTTCTCCGGCCAAGAGAGGTGGCCGGGAAAGCTTTGCCAAGATGTAATTAATTAGCTAGTAAGATGTTTTATTTTCTTTATAACAAATAAATGAGTTTTTCTTAGAAAATATATCTTCGGGTTTATTTTCTTAAAGTATACTTCAAGGAAATAGTCACGATCCATTCTCTAATCAAGGTGCAATTACCCAAAAGCAGAATGGGATTAATTGCCACCCTGACAGGGGTCTCCAAATGTGACCTTAAGACTTGTGGATTTCAACTCCCAGAATTCCTGAGCTAGCATGGGTGGCTGAAGAATTCTGGGAGTTGCAAGTCCACAGGTCTTAAAGTTTTAAAAACCCTTGCTCTAACGTTTGAATTTAAAAGTTACTATCGGTCATCTTCCAAACAGCGCTTCCGTGACCTTCTCAAATTGATGGGTATATAATTAAAATCAATGTCCAAGCACAAGACATTGTCAAGATTTTGATGCTCAGTCCACGCAAGCAAACAGTTTAAAGACACCAATAATAGAGAATATTTGTATCTCTGGGTTGAACTGTGGGGTCCTTGGTGTTCTCTGAGCTTGGTTGTTTTCTTGAAGACATTTCATTACCCAACTAGGTAACAAGAGCCCTGGTGGCGCAGCAGACTAAAGCACTGTTATTAACATCAGCTGCCTGCAATTACTGCAAGTTCAAATCTCATCAGGCTCAAGGTTGACTCAGCCTTCCATCCTTTCTAAGGGAGGTAAAATGAGGACCCAGTTTGTGGGGGCAATAAGCTGACTTTGTAGAAATATACAAAAGTATGAAGGCTATATGCCACCCCTCTCCGAAGACCCAGGGCGGCTCACAATGCACTCAAAAAATCACTATAAAAACACTTAAAAATTAAAAACATTAAAACCCATTCACACCATTCATGGCCAGATCTCGTCGGATCGCAAAGCAAGATCAACGGCCCCAGGCCTGCCGGAAAAGCCAGGTCTTCACCGCTTTTTGGAAGGCCAATAGGGTGGGGATGGTCCGGACCTCAGGAGGTAACTGGTTCCAGAGAGCTGGGGCAGCCACAGAGAAGGCCCTCCCCTGCGGGTCCGCCAGCCGGCATTGTTTAGCTGAAGGGACCCGGAGGAGACCAACTCTGTGGGAAGAGAGTTGAAGAGAGGAGGAGGAGGAGGAGGAAACCGCTGCCTGTGAGGTCCTCGGTGCTCCCTGAGCCTTTGTTGTTTTCTTGCAGACATTTCATTACCCAGCTAGGTAACATCATCAGTGTTACTAAGGAATGACGTTTGCTCTCAATTTATATTCTAGTGGCTTTTCCTGTTAGCGTGGGTAGGGTGGCCTTAGAGGTTCTTTTGAGGCTTGATTACATCAATATTTAAATATAAACGGTGCTTTTGCAAATTATGAGTGGGAATTTTTTTCTGGCACACCACTGCCTATATTGGATGAATTCTTCTTACTATGGAGTCCTTGGTGCTCTCCGGGCAGTGCTGACGATGTTAACTAATTGGGTCGTGAAAAATCTGATGGAAACAACCAAGTTCAGAGAGCATCAAAGTTCAACTCCGAGTTATAGCTAATCTCTTCTTTTCTTTGTACATTTATTGGCAATATTATGATGCTGATGCACCCTATACCCACCTCAATAAGATGCCCTGCATTAGTTGCAATGTAAATGTAATTGGGTGCACAGCAGTTGTGCACAATTGCCATTTGGTGAGTAGGGTTCCATGGATTGAGATTATGCAATGAAAAGATGTGTGTAGAGCAGTGTTTCTCAACCTTGGTAGCTTGAAGATGGGTGGACTTCAACTCCCAGAATCCCCCAGCCAGCAGCGCTGGCTGGGGGATTCTGGGAGTTGAAGTCCACCCATCTTCAAGCTACCAAGGTTGAGAAACACTGGTGTAGAGGGAAGCAGGACGCAACTAGTCCTTTATCATCTTTGACCAACGTTTCAGGAAAGTTGTAGTTAACTCACAGCAGGAAAGCGGAAATATTTGTATAAAACCCAAGCACAGTATTCCTTGATTTACTGCCAACACAAGAATTCTTTTAATGACCCCATAATCCAGTGGTGGGTTGCTCCCGGTTCGAGCCGGTTCGGGCGAGCCGGTAGTGGTGATGATGTGACATCAGCGAACCGGTTTTCTAGGACTGGGAGCTGGGCCCTCCCACCCGCCCCCGCATTATACCTACCTTTATTTGCGGGTTTTTAGCCCAGCTGATAGGCACGGCAGAGTGGATTGCTGCTCCTCAACTGGGCAGAAATCTAATGCACTTGTGCGGAGTGTCATATTATTTGCAATGTAAATTTGCAAGCGCGTGCACGAAGAGAACCGGTGGTAACACCACTGCCATAATCCCTTGTGGGGTGGAGTCTGGCTAACTGAATGGAGCTGAATGTTTATTGGCCGGATGCCCTTCCTGTCGCCAATGCGGAGTTTCGTTCAGCAGATTTAACACGCTACAGTATATGAACAGCATAAAATAACACTTTTAGTTTGTCAATGCCAGAAGAAGAGTATGAGGATTTTTACTTTGCTTGGTAGTTGAGTGGTAGTTTGGCCTCGTCCGTTCTCCTACATCTGTGTATTGATTCAGGCAAAGTATTTGGAAGAATTTTACTGAGAATTATTTGTTGGCTTCCTTGACAGGAAGGGATCCATTTACATTGCCTTCTGAATATCAAAGTTTTCACTTTGATTAATGAGTTTTAAAGCAAGACACAAAAACCTCTGATCGTTTGACTGTGTAATTCACGATAATGGAGAGAAATAAAGCTGAATTTGGAATTGGCTGGGAAAAACCCACAGAATCTCTACTGCGTTGTCTGGTGTAGCAGAGCAAAGCATCACAGGATTTGTCTCTAATATTAGGCAATCAGTCAGAAAACAATCTGATCATTCTCCACTCCTGACAAGCTACTACTCTTAAAATGCAAACAGAATGGGAATTGATATCTTGAGGCTATCATCATGAATATTTATTTTCCGAATATTGCTTTTCCAGAGCACACAGTAAACTCCCATTAAATAGGCCAGTTATTTCATAGCTTGCTGCAAAAGGCAAAAATTGAGTTCCCACCTGATGTTAACCATGGCTCACTTAAGCATGGTTTATTGAGTAACCTACGAACGGAAGGGTTTACGTATTGCATTAAACCATAAACTACTGCTCACAACTCGCAACTACAGGCAGTCTGTAGTTCGACTTACAACCATAATTGTCTCTGCTGCAGGATTTCTCAGTGTACAAACGACAAAGTGATCAATCATAAGATACAAACAAGAAGTTGATAATAATGAGTAATGAAAATGATCGTGATGTTTAATACAGAGTCCAATAAAGCCAACCATCCTGCTTTCCTGTTCCACTGCTAATAATTCATTTTGAGAAATTCTGGCTCCTTGTCTCAGATGTAACGATTTGTGCCCCGACCACTTTTAATTTCCTAGATCCGCTCTTATGTATTTCTGCTCCTTGCATTGGTTTATTTAAGTAATCGGCAGAAAATATGGCACACTAATGAAAGTTAAGCCACAGTCAGAACACAATTGCAGGGACCACTCTCCGTTCTGCAGCAACCACTGTACTGTCTTTTTCTGTCTTTTGCATGCCAGATAAAAGCATTTTTCCCTAAAAGCTGAATTGAACCAAATAAGTAACTATCAATATTTCAGGAGCTTTTTAGTGTTATTTTGGGGAGGGGAAATTGAGAAGGGGAGAGATGGCAAAATGGTACGGTAGCTTTCCCAGTCATTTGCAGAACAGAGAGTCTGCCAAAAACTAATGTTGCAACTACTCAGCTCATCCCTGTGTCAGTCAGATCTCGTGGAAACTTCTTCCACAATCCTCCTCCTCCTCCTCTCACAAACAACACTCCCTTCTAGCACTGATGACGTGACCTAATTTGGTAATGAAACGTCTCCAAGAAAACCACCAAGCTCAGAGAGCACCAAGGAACCCACAATAATCCTCCTCCTCCTCCTCCTCCTCCTCCTCCTCCTCCTCCTCCTCCTCCTCCTCCTCCTCCTCCTCCTCCTCCTCCTTTAGCTTTCTATTTGACCTTTATTTTGTACAACTAAAAGTGGTGTATATATAATAATACTCCATCCTCTTGTTTTCCTTAGAATGATAACTTTTTGAGTTGGATAGGGCTGAGAGAGCACAACAGACTCAAAGTCACTACACCTAAAGAAGATGGAAACTAATCAAGGAGAGAAGCAACCTGGAATTAAGGAGAAATTTCCTAACATTGAGGACAATTAACCAGCTTGCCCCCAGACGTTGTAGGTGCTTCATCACTGGAAGTTTTTAAGAATAGCAATAGCACTTAAGACTTGTATACCGCTTCATAGTACTTTACAGCCCTCTCTAAGCGGTTTACAGAGTTAGCATATTGCCCCCAGCCAGTGGTGGGTTTCAACTGGTGTTACCACCGGTTCGCTTTGCACACACGCTTTGAATTTAAGGACAGCTGAGGCATGGCAATCCGCTCTGCCGTGCCTATCAGCTGGGCTAAAAACAAACGAATATAGATAGGTATATTGCTCTCACCTCACCATTTCCGCTACCGGCTTAACCGAACTGGGGAGAACCGGTAGCAACCCACCACTGCCCCCAACAATCTGGGTCTTCATTTTACCCACCTCGGGAAGATGGAAGGCTGAGTCAACCATGAGCCTGGTGAGATTCGATCTGCTGAACTGCAGCTAGCAGTCGGCTGAAGTAGCCTGCAGTACTGCACTCTAACCACTGCGCCACCTCGGCTCTTATACAAGAAGACATTGGACAGCCTCCTGTCTGGAATAGGATCTCCTGCTTGAGCAGAGGGTTGGACTAGAAGACCTCCAAGGTCCCTTCCAGCTCTATTCTGATTGATTGATTGATTGAGAATTATAACTCAATCCCCAAGTTTCTACAGCATCTTTATTTTATTAATAGATTTTTCACATTCCTGGACTGCCCTCAGACCAGAGGTGGGTTTCAGCAGGTTCTGTGACCAGTTCTGCAGAACTGGTAGCGGAAATTTTAAGTAGTTCAGAGAACCGGTAGTAAAAATTCTGACTGGCCCCGCCTCCATCTCTTCTCTGCCTCCCAAGTCTCAGCTGATCGGGAGGGAATGGAGATTTTACAGTATCCTTCCCCTGGAATGGGGAGGGAATGGAGATTTTATAGTATTCTTCCCCTGGACTGGAGAGGGAATGGAGATTTTACAGTATTCTTCCCCTGGACTGGGGAGGGAATGGAGATTTTACAGTATTCTTCCCCTGGACTGGGATGGGAATGGAGATTTTACAGTATTCTTCCCCTGGACTGGGATGGGAATGGAGATTTTACAGTATCCTTCCCCTGGAATGGGGAGGGAATGGAGATTTTACAGTATTCTTCCCCTGGAATGGGATGGGAATGGAGATTTTACAGTATCCTTCCCCTGGAATGGGATGGGAATGGAGATTTTACAGTATCCTTCCCCTGGAATGGGATGGGAATGGAGATTTTACAGTATTCTTCCCATGCCACACCCACCAAGCCACCATGCCCACCAAGCCACACCCACAGAACTGGTAGTAAAAAATTTTGAAGCCTCAGACGCTTGGCAACTGATTCAAATTTATGACGGTTGCAGTGTCCCAGGGTCATGTGATCCTTTTTTTGCGGCCTTCTGACAAGCAAAATCAAGGGGGAGGTCAGATTCACTTAACAACCACGTGACTAATTTAACAACGGCAGTGATTCACTTAACTGTGTAAAAATCGTAAAATGGGGCAAAACTCACGTAACTGTTTTGCTTAGCAACGGAAATGCCGGGCTCGATTGTGGTCGTAAGCCGAGGACTACCTGCATAAACTCTTGCTATGTCATCCGTCTTCTGTTAAGTGCAAGAGAACTAACTCCAGGGAAGAAGCCTTCGTATGCAGCATGGATTGCTTGAATGGTTTTTCTGTGGATTTCTTTAATTATTAGATAAAATGACAGGGGATGAAGACAGAAAAGGCTGTTTGAATCGTGCAGCAAATTAATATTTCTCACTCCACACAGAGAATGGAGAATTGGTGATTTAAAAAAAAAAGAATTCCTTGAGCTACAAAGAAGCAAAGGTCTAATTTAAAGTTCCCAGTAGAGACATAATTATTCGGCAGAAAGTTTCCTTTGTCTTTTAAAGTTTAATTCCTACCCGATTCAGAATCATCTATCAGCATTTGGTATTTTTGGAAGGTACTTGTTTGTGGGGTCCTTGGGGCTCTCTGAGCATGGTTGTTTCATGACCCAACTAGGTAACATCATCAGTGCTAGAAGGGAGTAGGATTTGCGGGGGGGGGGGGAAACACTGTGGGGTCCTTGGTGGTCTCTGAGCTTGGTTGGTTGCTTGCAGATGTTTTATGACCCAACTAGGTAACATCATCAGTGCTGGAAGGGAGTGGGGTTTGCTTCTAGCACTCTCTTCTAGCACTGATGACATTATCTAGTTGGGTCATGAAATGTCTGCAAGAAAACAGCCAAGCTCAGAGAGCAGCAAGGATTCCACAGTTCAACGCTGAACCATAAATATTCTCTTCCGTGATACTTATTGATTTAAAAGATTTTTATGATCATCCTCTTATGGATGGCAAATCTGAAGTCCCAGGCCTACCACCGAGTTTTCTGTTGGGACAAGGATTACTTTGGTTTGCCTGTCATCCGTAAAAGAATATTCTCTCTCAAATTGTGAATTCTTCTACCGTTGCTATTCATGTCTACAAAAAGTTGTATCTCCAGAGCTACACCTGATGAAGGTGAGGTCTTGAAAGCCACGGTGAATATTTTTTTTTCTCATCTACACACACTCACTTCAGAAAGCAGAAATCTTATTTCGAGAATATAATCGAAAAGCTATTTTTAAGAACGAGTCCCCAAAGAAATTACCCAAAGCTTCTGGCAGTACTTAACCTCAAAAATACATATTTTATAATATATTCTAAAATCCCATTGAAGCTATTTCAAAAGACTGAAAGGGGGGGGGGGTTTGTAAAAAAAAAAAATAATAAGCTAGAAGATACGCGAGATAAAGGAAATAACACCACTTAGTGGTTTAACCAAAATACACAACACGTTGTTTCATTTGGTTTGTGGGTTTTTTTTCCCCCCCCATTTCACTGAGTATACTTATTTAAAAAGAGACATGAGAAGTAAGCATTAAAAAAAAAGCAAGGAGGCTTGAAAAGGCTACAGATGAAAATATCTAACGGAACAAAGAAAAACACTTTGGGGAATCAACACGTAATGGGGAGAAATATCAGTCTGCACCTGATGGACTGTAAGAATTGCCTATATCAGTACCAGGAAGCGTCTGCAGGCAACTGAAAGCAATTTCTTGGTGAACTTTATGGAACACGTTCAAGTCCCAGATAGGAGGATGTGAGGCCAACACTTATCACAACTGCCAGAAGGAAAAGCTTTCAACTCTATCTAGCAGACTCCAAGGCGGGAAGCTCACCAATTCACAAATCCAGCCAGGGGGACAGTTTTCCACTTGGACCTAATTGCAGCTGAGAATTAACAGGAGTTAGAAGGGACCTTGGAGGTCTTCTAGTCCAACCCCCTGTTCAGGCAGACAAATGGTTATCCAATCCAATTTCCTTCCTTCCTTCCTTCCTTCCTTCCTTCCTTCCTTTCTGCGAGTTGAACTTTCCAAAAGGAACAGCACAACAAAATACAGAAAACACAGCATAATTTGTGACATTCAAAGTGCGTCTCAATGACAGGATCTGGTGCCGTGGTTTCAAGAATAATCTCATTAAGTTGCAAGCAAAGTTTATTTCCCCCCCCCCCCCCCGAATTTAATAAGGCTGTTGAAGTTTTCAAAGGCAACCTTTTTGGTCTCAAGGGTATTTACTCAAGAGAAAAATCAGCCATTGGGGCTCACTCCAAAACAAGTGTGTTAACGGAGCTGCTGTCTTAATTGAACAGAGAAATGAGAGGAGGCAGGTACACTCACCAATTTAAAGTTTTTGACAAGTTCTCTCCAAGCAATAGCATTTGCTAAATGCCAAGTACCTTGTTGTAGGATGCCAAAACTACTCCATCCAGATACGGACAAAACAAAAGGTTAGAGAATTAGTCGAAAGGGGTGGGGGGTGGGGGTGGAAATCAACAGAAGTACATAAACTTATCCCACTAGAGTCTAAAATACAGAACAGGAAGTCCTCGATTTATGACCACAATAGAGCTATCCATCACGGTCAGACCTCAAACAACAAACAACAGAATAACAGAGTTGGAAAGGACCTTGGAGGTCTTCTAGTCCAACCCTCTGCCCAAACTGCACCATTTCAGACAAGTGGTTGTCCAATCTCTTCCTGAAAGCCTCCAGCGATGGAGCATCCACAACTTCTGTTCCACTGATTAATAGTTCTCACTGTCAGGAAATTTCTCCTTAGTTCTAGGTTGCTTCTCTCCTTTATTACAGGTAGTCCTCAACTTGCAACAGTTCGTTTAGTGACTGTTCAAAGTTACAACGGCATTGAAAAATGTGACTTATGACCAGTGGTGAAATGTAAAATTTGTTACTACTGGTTCTGTGGGCGTTGCTTGTTGGGGGGGGGGGTGTAATGTGACTGGGTGGGCGTGGCCAACTTTTTTTTTTTTTTTTTTTACTTTTAAAAGCATTTTTTCTTGCAGAAAAAAATGCTTTTAAAAGCCTCTGATGATCCCAGCTGAGCAGCGCGATCATGAGAGGCTTTTTTTTTTACTTTTAAAAGCATTTTTTCCTCCGAAGAGGTTGTAGAAAAAATGTTTTTAAAATTAAAAAAAAAAAAGCCTCTGACGATCGCGCGGCTCAGCTGGGCATGGGGGAGGCGTAGGGATTATTGCTATTGGTTCTCCGAACCACCCGCTGCCATCGCTACCGGATCAGGCGATCCGATCCGAACCGGGAGCATTTCACCTCTGCTTATGACCGTTTTTCACAGTTATGACCTTTGCAGCATCCCCATGATCATGTGATCAAAATTCTGATATTTTCTAACCGGTTCATACTTATGATCGTTGCTGTGTCCCGGGGTGATGTGATCCCCTTTTGTGACTTCTGACAAGCAAAGTCAATTGGAAGTCAGATTCACTAACAACCGGGTTACTAACTTATCAACTACAGTGATTCACTTAACGTAGCAAGAAAGGTCGTAAAATGGGGGCAAAGTCACTGAACAAATGTCTGAGTTAACACCACAAATTTTGGGCTCAATTATAGTCGTAAGTCGAGGACTACCTGTAGTTTCCATCCATGGCTTCTTGTCCTGCCTTCAGATGCTTTGGAGAATAAATTGACTCCCTCTTCTTAAACTAGACACACCCAATTCCAGCAATTGATGACTATAATGTGGTTTGGTCATGTCACGTGACTGATCTGAGTTTTTTGCCTCGGCCGTAAAGCGAATCACAGTGATTAAGAGAACCAATGCTTTGCTACCGAGCCTGGTTTTGCTGAAAAGTAGAAATTACGACAGCAAAAGGTATCGTTTCAGACGGCATAAGGAGGAAGGAATGGTTCTTGTTTCCCCATCAAGAAAAACAATATAAAGTGATTGACAATATAGTATCAGATGATGAGCCCTCCAGGTTGGAGGATACTCAACAGGTTATTGATAAAAAGAGTTGAGAATCTTTTGGGATACTCAGGGTACTTATCAGATGGCTAAATGAAAGCTTTCAGGACGCCTAGATGATGATGTAGCCATTCAGGGGGGGAAAAACCCAATCTAAATATGTAAAGGCAGAATTGCAATGAGAACCTGCTGGCTTAGAAATCAGGAAACAGTAAGTTCTAGTCCTGCCTTAGCCATGAAAACCAGCTGGGTGACTTCGGGCCAATCACCAGGAGAAGGTGAGTTCTAGTCCTGCCTTAGGCATGAAAGCTGGCTGGGTGACTTTGGGCCAATCACCAGGAGACATTGAGTTCTAGTCCCACCTTGGGCATGAAAGCTAGTTGAGTGACTTTGGGTCAATCACCAGGAGACAGTGAGTTCTAGTCCCACCTTGGGCATGAAAGCTAGTTGAGTGACTTTGGGTCAATCACCAGGAGACAGTGAGTTCTAGTCCCACCTTGGGCATGAAAGCTAGTTGAGTGACTTTGGGCCAATCACCAGGAGACATTGAGTTCTAGTCCCACCTTGGGCATGAAAGTTAGTTGAGTGACTTTGGGCCAATCACCAGGAGACAGTGAGTTCTAGTCCCACCTTGGGCATGAAAGCTAGTTGAGTGACTTTGGGCCAATCACCAGGAGACAGTGAGTTCTAGTCTGCCTTAGGCATAAAAGCCGGTTGGGTGACTTTGGGCCAATCACCAGGAGACAGTGAGTTCTAGTCCGGCCTTAGGCATGAAAGTCAGCTAGATGACTTTGGGCCAATCACCAGGAAGCTGTGAGTTCTAGTCCCACCTTAGGCATGAAAGCCAGCTAGATGACTTTGGGCCAATCACAAGGAGACTGTGAGTTCTAGTCCTGCCTTAGTCATGAAAGCCAGCTGGGTAACTTTGGGCCAATCACCAGGAGACAGTGAGTTTTAGTTCTGTCTTAGGTATGAAAACCTGCTGGGTGATTTTGGGCCAATCACTCTCTCTCAGCCCAACTCAACTCACAGGGTTGTTGTTGTAGGAAAAAGGAGAAGGAGGAGGGATATCATATTGGTTTGCCACCTTGAGTTACTTATAAAGTAATAAAGGCAGGATAAAAAAATCTTTTAAAAACCCTCCACTGTTGCTCAACAACAGAGAAAGATGGAACTATCCACCCTGACATCTTAGGCATTAACAAATGGAATGGAATTGGAAACTTTCATTCGGATAATTGCCCATTCAGGACATTAAAAACAAAGGAAAAATTCCCCGGCTTTCATAGTCAATAGGATTATAGCAAGAACAATACTTGGTTACACAATGCAATGACAGCATCAAATAGACTTTGCAGATAATCCTTTAATATGACAATTATCCAACTTTATGCTCCAGCCAGGAAATGCAGAAGAAAGAGAAGTCGATGATAGGGGCGGCTTTTTCTGTTTGATCAAGTTAAATTTGATATTAACAGGAGAACACAAAAGGAAGATGTATGATGTTTCTGACTAGAGACCGAAATGGATATTTAGAAATATAAAGGAGGGGGAAAAGCAGGGAGATCGTGTAGCCTAGAAAACTGAAATGAAGCATGACAGCTTATCTATTTCTGCCAACTTCAATGGTTCCTTTATGGCGAACACCATTTTCTAATGACCAAGCGAGACCTACGTTTATGGGCACTACTAGATGGAATAAACAGAAAATCAAAGTATATTACTGATACATGGAGACATGGCCAGAGGCGGACAGTGGAATAAATCGCGTGTACAAGTCCCAATTTAAGCAAAAAAAGAAGAAAGCCAACCAGTGTTCGTGATAGGATCTTGAGAACGTATCAACCATTTTTCAAAGAGAACACCAAGAATCACTTTGAAGTGCCCAACCTCAATGAAGGAGAGCCAGAAGAATAAGGGAATGAATTTAAAGTTGTTAAGATGAAGGAGAAAAGAGATTATAAAAGTTCAAGAAACAAAACAAACAAACAAAAAAAAACTTCCCCAAACTGGATATTATAGGTAAATCCTCAATTTAAAGCCATTCATTTAGTGACCAAAATTACAGCCGCACTTAAAAAAATGTGACTTATGATCGTTTTTCACACTGACAATTGTTGCAGCATTCCCATATTCGCGTGATGAAAATTCGGATGCTTGGCAACTTGTTCATACTTACGACAGTCGCGGTGTCCGAAGGTCATGTGATCCCCTTTTGCGACCTCCTGACAATCAGAGTCAATGGGGAAGCCAGAATCACTTAACAAACGCGTGTTAACTGTGGCAAGGACGGTCGTAAAATGAGGCAAAATTCACTTAACGACTGTCTTGCTTAGCCATGGAAATTTGAGGCTCAATTGTATCACTTCACGGTGCTTTAAAGCCCTCTCTAAGCGGTTCACAGGGTCAGCCTGTTGCCCCCGACAATCTGGGTCCTCGTTTTGCCAACCTCGGAAGGATGGAAGGCTGAATCAACCTGGAGCCGGTCAGGATCGAACTGCCAGCAACCGGCAATCAGTAGAATTACCCTGCAATATTGAAATGGTATAGGCCAGGGTTTCCTGCCTGAACATAGGGTTAGACTAGAAGACTTCCAAGGTTTCTGTTTCTGTTCTGTTCTATTCTGTAGTTTTATTCCTATTATTTCTATTCTATCTATCACACCACCATATATTCAACTGTAACATCTATCTATATACCTACCTACCTACCTACCATCCACACACCCACTTATGGTATCTACCAACCTACCTATCTACTCACCTACCTACCTATCTACAGTATCTACCTACCTATCTTATCTATTTAGCACAGGGGTCTCTGATCTAACGTATGGCATATGGTCTTCCGGGTGCGCTTCAAGGTGTTGGTTATCACCTTTAAGGCGCTCCATGGCATAGGACCTAGATATCTTCGAGACCGCCTGCTGCTACCGACGGGCTCCCATCGACCTGTGCGCTCCCACAGAGAGGGCCTCCTCGGGGTGCCATCAGCCAAACAGTGTAGGCTGGTGACCCCCAGGGGGAGGGCCTTCTCTGTGGGGGCTCCCACCCTCTGGAACCAGCTGCCCCCAGAGATAAGGAGAATCCAAGACCTCGGTGCCTTCCGCCGTGCCCTTAAAACTTTCTTTTTTCAGCAAGCCGGGCTGGCCTAACACTTTTTAAAATGTTTTTAATTGTTTTGTCATTGCTTTTAATCATGGGGCCAATATATATATATATATATATATATATATATATATATATATATATATATATATATATATATATATATATATATATATATATATATATATATATATATATATATATATATATATATATATATCTTTTTAATTGTATTTTAATGTTTATAGTTTATGTTTTTATTTTGGCTGTACACCGCCCTGAGTCCTCAGGGAGAAGGGCGGTATATAAATTCGATATAAAATAAATAAAAAATAAATAAATATCATACATGAACTAGCAATACAAATTAACATTTCAGCTAGATTAGCAGAACCCAATAAAGTATAAATGTTAAAAAGATCTATCTTTTTAATCTCAACGTAACATCTTGGAATATTTTTTAGGACAATGGAAATCCCAGAATGTTTTATTTTTCCCATGAAAAAAACCTAGGCGGACAAGCCATAATGGAGGCAGAAGAGGTTGAAATACACCGGCTGCAGGTCGGCAAGGTCTCCCCTCATTTATTCAAACGATATGCCGCATACATATTAAGAGAAATGAGAATGGAAAATATGAGCGTTGCTTTAAAACTGGAAGAAGAAACATCAATAACCTGCTATACGCACTCTCCTTGCTGAAAATGCAAAAAGATTTGCAAGCTCTAGTAATAAAAAAAAGTCGAGGAGCACAATATGAGACGAAGATTAAATATAAGGCAGACCGAGCTATTAATGACAGGCAGGGAAAAGAGTCTTAGGATGGACAATAAAAATAGTAATGCAGTGACAGGGGCTGCTTTTTAGGAGTGATTATCAACAGTTAAAAGAACCGGCACTCAAGAAATAGACAGCTAATTATTAATCAATCAGAACAGAGCAGGAATGGGACCTTGGAGGTCTTCTAGTCCAGCCCCCTGCTCAAGCAGGAGACCTTATACCATTTCAGACAAGTGGCTGTCCAGTCTCTTCTTTAAAACCTCCAGTGATGGAGAACCCACAACTTCTGGAGGCCAGCAGTTCCACTGGTTAATTGTCCTCACTGTTAGGAAGTTTCTCCTTAATTTCAGGTTGCTTCTCTCCTTGAGGAGTTTCCATCCGTTATTTCTTGTCTTGCAGAAAGTAACTAGCAGATAATAAAGCAGCCATGAAGGTCTTGAAAAGAGATGTGCCTATAAAGGTAGTCCTCGACTTATAATACTTTGTTTAGTGACCGTTCAAAGTTACAACCGTGTTGAAAAATATGACTTATAAAAGTTTTTCACACTCAGCATCCCTGTGGTCACATGATCAAAATTTGGACGCTTGGCAACTGGCATGTATTTATGATGGTTGCAGTGTCCGGGGTCATATAATCCTTTTCTATGACTTTCTAACAAGCAAAGTCAATGGGGGAAGCCAGACTCATTTAACGACCGAGTTACTAACTTAACTGCAGTGATTCATTTAACAACTGCGGTGATTCACTTAACTGTGGCAAGAAAGGTTGTGAAATGGGGCAAAATTCAGTTTAAAAAAAATGTCTCATTTAGCAACAGAAATTTTGGGCTCAATTGTGGTCGTAGGTCGAGGACTACCTGTACCCTCGATCCCCCCTCATTAGATCTGATAGGGAAGGCATGCTACGGCTACCTGTTCTGACCTAGGCTCCCTTAACAAGCAGGAGGCAGAAATTACTGGCAAAACCTCTTTTATTTACACGACTGTGAATTACGTTCATTCACAGTCAGCAAGGTTTGTCCAAACAGTTTTTCAAAGGAATATTTCTCAACACGCCTTATCTCGCTTGGCAAGCTGCCACGTAAATTTGTCTCCAACCACAGTACAAGGCAAAACTTGGCACAGAGTCTCTCAGAGTCACGGAGCGAAGTAATTGTTTCCTGCAAAAGCCCCCTCCCTGTTCGCTCCTCTTTTGTTTCCTGTGGGAGGGGCCAATCACCTCCAAGGTGTGGCCTTACTCCTGAGTCGACCCTGCTTTCTTAATTGTTCTTGTCTTCTGGCAGCTCTGAGCATGCGCACACTGGGAACGAGCTCCAGCTGTTCCTCTGCCTCACTGCTGTCTATCTCCCTCTCTGCCTCCGACGCAGAGCCCTCGTCCGAGTTTTCCCCAGCCCCCAGGACTGGCCCAAGTTCCTCACCAACCTCCCCACTGTCCGACTCTGCTGCCAGCTCCACTGGCCACCAGCAGGCCACAACCATGCCATCAGCTAGGGACCTATATTTGATGGGTCCCAGGAGACGTGCCTTCTCTACCATTCCTTATGGAACATCCTTCTCCCCAAAATTAGAGCAGCTTCATCCCTTATGACATTGCAGAAAGCTCTCAAGATTTGGGGATGTCATGAGGCCTGGAGTTACCAGGGAACCAGGGGTAGCTCCCTTAGAGAGGCGGTCCATCTTATCCTCCCTTCTGATAAAGCAGAATATATGTAGCTTAGGGTTGAAATGAAGGGTCCTTGGTGCTCTGTGAGCTTGGTGGTTTTCATGCAGACGTTTCATGAACCAAGGAGGTAACATCATCAGCGCTAGTAGGAAGTAGGGTTTGCTCTCAATTTATATTCTAGCGGCTTGCTCTAAGAGAGCAAACCCCACTCGCTTCTAGCACTGTTGATATTGAAGGTTTTTAAGAAGAGGTTGGACAACCGTTTGTCTGAAATAGTATAGGGTTTCCTGCCTGAGCATGGGGTTGGACTAGAAGATCTCCAAGGTCCCTTCCAACTCGGTTATATTACCCGTTTGGGAAACGAAACATCTGCAAGAAAACAACCAAGTTCAGATATCCTCTCTTCGTCTAGTGGCTGTGTATTTCGGGGGGGGGGGGGGGGTTTGTAATATTTAATTCTTAATGTAGCCTTTTATATGTTTTATATGAGTGGTGTTTATATCTGCGATTTCTACGCAATCATTGTGAGCTGCCTAAAGTTGCTTTTGGCGAGAAGGGCAGCTATACAGATTCAATTAATAAATAAAACAAATAAAGGTCAGAACTCTTTAGGCAAGGATTTTTTTCCCTGGGACCTTCTAGGGGAGTGGAAGTTGAGCTTTGAAGAAGCAGAACAGAAAAAGCCGTTTCTGAAGGCGACTCTTGAGCATATCACAAGAAAGCCAAGGAAACAAACAAATGGATCATCAAAGAGTTCTTATTTGAGGCACAAATTACCATGTTCAAATTACCATATCTGGAACACATTATTATGCAAAGACTTAGCTCTCTCCAAGAGTATAATGCTAGGAAAAATGGAAGGAAAAATAAGAAGAGGATTGACTAACTAGCAAGGGAGATGAATCTCATTACAGGTAGTCCTCAACTTACAACAGTTCGGTTTGTTGTTGTTGTTAGTTGCGAAGTTGTGTCCGACCCATCGCGACTCCATGGACCACGTTCCTCCAGGCCTTCCTGTCCTCTACCATCCTCTGGAGTCCATTGAAGCTCACGCCGACTGCTTCAGGGACTCCATCCAGCCACCTCCTTCTCTGCCGTCCCCTTCTTCTTTTGCCCTCCATCGTTCCCAGCATTCGGCTCTTCTCCAGGGAGTCCTTCCTTCTCATTAGGTGGCCAAAGGATTTGAGTTTCCTCTTCAGGATCTGGCCTTTTAAAGAGCAGTCAGGGTTGATCTCCTCCAGGACTGACCGGTTGGATGGCCTTGCAGTCCAAGGGACTCGCAGGAGTCTCCTCCAGCACCAGAGTTCAAAGGCCTCAGTTCTTTGGCGCTCAGCCTTCCTTATGGTCCAACTTTCACAGCCATCCATCCATTGCAACTGGGAAAACCAGAGCCTTGACGATACACACTTTTGGTTAGTGGCCATTCAAAGCTACAACGGCACTGAAAAAAAGCGACTTATGACCATTTTTCACACCTACGACCGTTGCAGCATCCCCATGGTCACGTGATTTACGTTCGGATGCTTGGCAAAGCGTTCATATTTATGACCGTTGCTGTGTTCCAAGGTCACGCAATCCCCTTTTGCGACCTTCCGACAAGCAAAGTCCATGGGGAAACAAGACTCACTTAACAACCGCGTTACTAATTTGACAATTGCAGGGATTCACTCAACAACTGCTTAACGCAGTGTAAGCCGCCCTGAGTCTCTGGAGAAGGGCGGCATATAAATCAAATTAAAAAAATAAAAAAAAATAAAAAAAAAAAAAAAAACTGTGGCAAGAAAAGTCGTAAAACGGGGCAAAACTGACTGAGCAAGCTTTTTCACTTGGCAACATAAATTTTGGGCTCAACTGTGGTCATAAGTTGAGGACTAGGTGAGGGCCATCTTTCTCATCTCGGAGGACGTCTATCTATAATGATCAGGAGTAAAAACCAACCTGACCGCATGTAATCAAATTGGGAAAAGTTCACCTTATCAACTGCATTATAAGGGCAGTACATCAATATTCAAATCGAATCAAATCCAGAAGAGAACCAATACACGTAGTCCTTGACTTACAACTATTCGTTTATTGATTGTTCAAAATTACAAAAAAAGTGGCTTATGAATGGGTTTCATAATACCATGATCACATGACCAAAATTCAGGCGCTTGGCAACTGGCGTGGCATTTAGCAATTTGCTTAGCAATGGAAATTTTGTGGTCATAACTTGAACCCGTACCTAGTCGGTATCCACCCCACTGCAGAGAAGAACCCACATAATCCACACTTCAAAAGAAAGTGTAGGGACCGACCAGACATGCAACCCAATTATCTGTGCAAAACAGGTTATATCAGAAGACCAGAATTTAGAAGCCAAAACTACATTCTGCAGAGATCAGATGACTCCGATGTGCTACCAACTAATTAACCTTAAGAAGATAAAAAGTCTCAAATATAGGAATAAGTGAGTCATCATCCTGTTGTTTTATTTTTCATCGATACGATTGTTTGAGCATTGCAACAAGAGCATAACAGGTAGTCCTTGAGTTACAACCGTTCATCTAGTCACCTGTCAGTTACAATGGCACTGAAAAAAGTGACTTGGGACTGTTCTTCGCACTTACGACCGTTGCAGGCCCCCCCCCGTGGTCATGTGATCGAAATTCAGATACTTAGCCACGAGCTCATATTTATGACGGCTGCAATCACAGGACCTGGGTCCTGTGACCATCTTTTGCGACCTTCTGACAAGCAAAGTCCATGGGGAAGCCGGATTCACTTAACAACCGTGTCACTAACTTAACAAGCGATTCGCTTAACAAATGTGGCAAGAAAGGTCGTTAAACGGGGCGAAACTCACTGAACAACTGTCTTGTTTAGCAAGTTCGGGCTCAGCTGTGGTCATAAGTCAAGGACTACCTGTAGCCCTCTTTCAGTTATATAAGTTATTCTGTTGTTCTGAGTTTCGCAAGCTTAAAAGCATGTAAGACCTGAGTCAGGATTGGATCAGGGATTCATAGAGCCCAGTATCTCATCCCAACTGGCTTCTGGGAAGCCCATTTGCAGAACAAACAATCAGAGTTTCCATTTAAGATTGTTCATCAGAAACCGGTACTTAAAAAGCACTTTGCTTCTGAAAGTTGAAGGTTATATATAAAGGCATCGTACATCAACTTCACAAGCATACTTTTTTCCCCCTCCACAATCCATCTCCTGCTTTTCTAAAATCATGCAAGCTGAGGCAATATCAATATATTAAAAGCATCGAAGTTGCAGAGAACAGCACGTAAAAAGTGGAAAAGTGGAGTTCTGCTGAACTTGCAGGAGGTTTTGGTTATTTAAAAAAAAAAAAAGGAGAAGAAGGAAGGGAAGCCATCCTTCATTCAAATGCTCCTTTGCAGGTTGGAGAAAGTGGCAATGTTCTTTCTCCAGATTAAAAGTTTATGAACAGGAAGGGGGGGGAGGGAAATTTCTCCAAAATATCATCTTTGTGAGAGTGGTATCGATGGAATTGGCACTGAGGATAGGTGACACTTCTACCAAGCACTGACAGGGCAAGCCACTTTTTTATAAACAGAGCAAAGCCCACTCCTTTTTAACACTGATGATGTTACCTAGTTGGGTCATGAAATGTCTGGAAGAAAACAACGAGGAGGAGGAGGAGGAGGAGGAGGAGGAGGAGGAGGAGGGGGGGGCCTCCTCCTTCTCCCCTTCTTTCCACTCTGCAAACCCCACTGCCTTCCAGCATTGATAATGTTACCCAGTTGGGTCATGAAATGCCTGCAAGAAAACAGCCAAGCTCAGAGAACAGCAAGGAACCGACAATCCTTCTCCTCTTCCTCCTCCTCCAAAATTGCCCCGCCACACCCAATGTCAAACCTTGCTTTGCATCTTGGAAAAATCACCTGGATTTGACCAGCCCCAAACGATATGGCCAACGCGGAACCGAATTCTCATTGACCATGGTATAGATGCAGATGCCCCCATAAGTGGGGCAAAGTACACCATCTCAAATTGTGACTCTGGGGATGAAAAACAAACTATTCAGCATAGTGACATCATGCCAAAATTGAGACTATGCTGATTGCTGTGACAAATGAAGCAAAAATTATAGCTGTAACCTAAACGCATGTTTATAATATTTTAGATTTTATAGTTCATATTTTGTATTTTTATCTCCTGTGTTTTTATCGAAATGTGCCATGCAATAAATAAATCTCCTCCTCTTTCTATCTCCTCCTCCCTCCCAGAATCCTGTTCTCTTCTACCATTAATAATGTTACCTAGTTTGGTGTTGAAACATCTGCAAGAAAACCACCAAGCTCAGGGAGCACCAAGGACCCCACAATTCTTCAAACGTTTATCAAGTTTTCCATACATTTTATCATTCCAGATATTCTTTTCTGTATGACCTCTCACACAGAACATCCTTTCATGCCATGTGTGGAATTTACAGGCAGTCCTTAACCTACGACCACAATCGCGCCCCAAAATATCTGATGCTCAGTGAGAAATTTGCTAAGCGAGCTTTGTCCCGCTTTACGACTTTTCTGGCCACAGTTATTAAGTGAATCACTGCAGTTGGTAAATTAGTAGCAGGGCTGTTAAGTGAATCTGGCTTAACTATGGTCCTGGCTTGTCGGAAGGTCGCACAAGGGGATCGCGTGACCCCTGGGACACTGCAACCGTCACAAATATGAGTCAGTTGCCAAGCGTCTGGATTTTGATCACGTGACCATGGGGAGGCTGCAACGGTCGTAAGTGTGAAAAACGGTTCTGAGTCACTTTTTTTTCAGTGCCGTTGTAACTTTGACCAGTCGCTAAGTGAACTGTTGTAATTCGAGGACTATCTGTCCTTGTCCTGAGATTCATATTCACCAGGTAGATGGTTTTCAAAGGAGACTGGAAAGTTGAAAGTGCATCAACTCTAGAAAAGATTTTTCACTACGGCCTAAGACACAAGTATTCTTTTATCTTCATTTCACTGCAGAATCCAGTCACCAAGGGAACAAGGGCTTTATTAAAAGCTGAGCAGAGGTCGAAAGAAATAGGTTTACTGCTCAATATCTTTTTCATTATTATTCTTTTAGGGTATACACGCTCCAGGATTTAAAGCAACAAGAATCCGCTTTAAATTTCCTTTGTGCTATCTATCTATCTATCTATCTATCTATCTATCTATCTATCTATCTATCTATCTATCTATCTATCTATCTATCATCTATCTATTTGTAGCTAACTTTGGACAATAAAATTAATAGGTCAGCTTTCATTTTCGGTCAATTTCGCTCTCCAAGCTTCATAGGGTAAGCTCTTCAGCCTGGCTATGCCCTGACAACAGACACCGCGGGAACAAACATTCAGCTAAGAACTTATTTCCATCGATTTATTTTGTATTCTAAATGTCAGAAGTGATGAGATCAGTTTTCATTAACAGTTCTGTTGTGCAATATTCTCAGCGTAGGGGTGCAGCTAAGGATTACTTTAGGTTAAACCAGGAGGGGGGGGGGAAACATTCAAAGTGAAAGGAGTTCACCGATTCACACAGAGCTCAACATTCCCAAATGTTCATGTGCCCAAAGGTTCATCAAGGAATTGCCTTCCAAACTTCCACCAAGTAATTTCACCTGTTACCAAAATCAAAGAAATGAAAAGGTATGACGTCTCCGATTTGAACATGGCAAAGTTTAAACCTCGGCTAGGATGTCTAGCTGAGATTCTCTATCATCCAGGTCATGGTTGTCCCAAAGGTGCTTTTTCCAAAAAGCAACTGGATTTTCTTGGGGTTTTTTTTTTCCTTTGAAAACTTTTCACTTCTCATCCAAGAAGCTCCTTCAGTTCTAACTTCAGTTAAAATGGATGAGAAGCAAAACATTTTCAAAGAAAAGGGAAAAAAAAGCAAGAAAGTCCAGTTGCCTTTTGGAAAAAAATACCTCTCAGCTCGGATCTTTATCTGGGACCTTACTGAGTAAGTAAGCACCTTAAATTGCTTCACTTTGTTCCTTGGATTTAAAATAAGATAATTCCTTATACAGTCCTGTTTAAGGGAAAAGACACATAATGCAAAAAATAATATAGTTTTTATGTACAAATGTATGTGTATATCTATACACATATACCCAAAAATACACTAAGGCTTATCCACCCCAAGGAAAAAACACCCAGAAACAAACTGAATAATGTAATATATGCAGTACAATGCAGTGAGACATGTGCAGATCCGTACATTGGAGAAACAAAACAACCACTTCATGAATACATGGCCCAACAAAGGAGAACAAACTCATCAGTACAAGATTCAGCAGTCCGCTAGTATTTGAAAGATGAAGGCCACTCTTTTGAAGACAGCAAAGTCCACATTCTGGACAGAGAGGAACGCTGGTTTGAAAGAGGGGTCAAAGAGGCCAGCTATGTCAAAATTGAACAGTCCTCCCTCAACAGAGGAACAGGAAAATGACATCATCTATTTCCAGTTTACAACACAGTCCTTTCTGCCATTCCAAGAAGCTCCCACACCCATTTGCACTATTCAGGTGACCCTGAGGGCACAGATAAACGTCCAAGTGGCCTCAATGACTCTCAGAAAGAGTACTAACGACCAGATGACTGCAAGGAATATAAATCCTTCCATTCTCCACCATTCGGTCAGAACTGAAAAAGCTTCTTGGGTAAAAAGCAAAACCTCTTCAAGGAAAAACCAAGAAAGTCCAGTTGCCTTTTGAAAAAGTATCTTTGGGACAACCATGACCTGGATGACTTAGAATTTCCATAGACACATATACATAAAAAGGTAAAGGCTCCCCTCGCATATATGTGCTAGTCGTTCCCGACTCTAGGGGGCCGTGCTCATCTCCGTTTCAAAGCCAAAGAGCCAGCGCTGTCCGAAGACATCTCCGTGGTCATGTGGCCAGCATGACTCAACGCCAAAGGCGCACGGAACGCTGTTACCTTCCCACCAAAGGTGGTCCCTATTTTTCTACTTGCAATTTTTTACATGCTTTCGAACTGCTAGGTTGGCAGAAGCTGGGACAAGTCACGGGAGCTCACCCCATTATGCGGCACCAGGGATTCGAACCGCTGAACTGCCGACCTTCCGATCGACAAGCTCAGTGTCTTAGCCACTGAGCCACCGCGTCCCACATATACATGTATAAATGGAGCTGATTCTCAGACTATTCTTTTGTATAACACAATTCATCTTGATGAGCAGAAAACAAAACATTTAAACTCTCCTTCTCATTTAGTAAGAAAATGTGAACAGCTGAATTATTCTGGGGAAGGATTTTTCCCAGGAAAGATTAATAATTTGTATGACACTCATAAATTATTCTCAGTACAAGTCAAATCACCCAGTGGAGACAGAAGTTTGTATCTGTATTCCGATAACTCTTATTTATATCCTATTATAACACATGTAGGCACTGTATATTGATTTTACTTACAGCAGGATATCAGATACCCTTTTCTTTCTTCTCCACTTTGGGAAATCTTTATTAAATTTAAATTATTATAATCAGAATTTCTGATATATTTAACCAAGCCTGGAGTTCTAGCTTTGATAGATTTATTTAAAAATCTTGTTCCCTGCCTCTTACCTTGGGAGAGGAGAGATACATTCATTAAGATACCTGAATTTAACATTTCTGCTTTACTGAATTCCCAAATTTAAACACAGCTGAACTTCACAAGCACAAATTAAATTATTCTAACCCGTCTACTTTCATAAGTAAGAATCTCTGTGCAAACCCTGCCTGTCAGCATGAATTTATCCCAGCAAAAGCCTGCAATCACAAGTGCCATACCATCCACCAACGTTTTTTAAAACAATGTTAACACAACAGATACACAGTGCAGATGGGATGTCATAATACACCCTGAGTAGGCAGAAACAGCAAATTAAGCAATGCTAAACAACAAATGTGGGAAAAGGTTGCTATCAGAAAAAAGCAATGTGGGGAAGTTGCAGCCTACTCACAAAATGTAGCCAGCACAGACAAAATCATGAAATGCTAGTTTTCCTCTAAAGTATCAAAAGTAACAACAGGCAGAAAGTCATCACAGCGCATATAGTCAATCTTCAAATGGAACAATAGTTGAGCTTCAATCGAAAAAGTGTGCATCTGAAGCTCAATCCTGTTTTCCATCAGCCTTGTGTCTTGCAAACCAGAATTCCTGCTGGTAACTGGACAGCTACATAATTTTTTTTAATGTAGGTAGTCCTCGACTTACAACCATTCACTTAATGTCTCCATTTTTTTTTTATTAATTTAAAGAAGGAGCTCCAAACTGGTTTCCAAACTTGGCAACTTTGAGACTTATGGACTTCAACTCCCAGAAATTCGGGGAGGAATTCTGGGAGTTGAAGTCCACAAGTCTTAACGTGGCCAAGTTTGGAGACCCCTGAACTAAAGCTTAGTAAACACGGCTACTTTTGAAGATTATCAGAAACAGGATGTTGAATATTGATTCAACGTTCAGAATCACACTAATTTTGTGGGAATTGTATTTGTTACCAATAGACATCTGAGTAGAATTCAATCTGCTGTTTAGAACCTATATGGCTTTATGGGCCAGGAACAAGGTGGATAAAAATCAATGATTTTTTTAAAAAAATCAAAAAAATCAGATTTTTTAAATTTAAATCAGATTTTTTTGATTTAAATCGGATTTTTTTGATTTTTATCGAATTTATTTTAATAAAAAACTTTTGGGGGAAAAATCTATCGTAAGATAGTTTTCTATTTAAGATACATGAATAATTTAGTTTATTCAGCATGAAATGGAGCTGAGTTATGTAGCAGGAGGCTGTATATTCTGCAACACTGGGACTATCGGTGAGTCAACAGCGGGTCAAAGGAGGAGCAGAGATGACTGTTGCTCTTTAAAAATTATGATTTAAATCAAGCCTTTTTACTAGTGATTTAAATCATGATTTCAATCGTGATTTAAATCAACTCTATTTAAATCAAATCCACCCTGAACAGGAAGTTGTAAAGTTTTGTTTCCTGCTGTGCTGTTTTCTCTGATCAGAATCTACTTATCCTTCAGAAGTACCTGGCCGATATGCTTAAGATTCCCCTTACTGAGAGGAATGGGGATTCAGGGGAAAAAAACTATTTTTATGTCCAGCCTGACCTATAGAATATTCTCTCCCCATATCCTGAAGAGAAATGCTGTAGCGGTGGGTTCCTGCACTGGTCAAGTTGGACTATGTAATTTCTAAATTCCTCGCCAACCACAACATTGCGCGATTTCCTTACATTTGAAAGAATTCTTACCACTATATCAAGTGCACTGTAGCTGATAAGATTTGAGAATTCAATTTTCAATTTCCCCAAAAAGTCTTTCAGTGCTATAGATTTTGAGCCTCCTTACCTCTGAGGCACAAAACAAATCTGATCCAATTGGCCGAGTTGGCTTATGCTCATTGGCACAATAACCAACATCTTTTTGGTACAGAATCTTAGTTTATTTTTTATTAACAAATAAAAACTAAGTCATCCCGCCTAACTACGGGTATTTGCTCAACTTACAATCACTGATTTAGCAACTGTTTGAAGTTACAATGGCACTGAAAAAAGTGACGTATAACCGATCCCCCACAATATATGATCAAAATTCAGGCACTTGGCAACCAAAATGCATTCATGACGACTGCAGCATCCATGATCATCTGATCGCCATTCGCGACCTTCCTCAGCTGGCTTCTGACAAGAAAAGTCAAGGGGGAAAGCAGAATTCACTTAATGACTGTGTGATTTGATTCATTTAACAACTGTAGTGATTTGCTGAACGACTTTGGGGGGAAAAGTCTTAAAATTCGGCGCAACTCACTTAAAACTCACCTTGCCTAGCGATGGAAATTATGTTCCCAATTTTAGTCATAATTCAAGGACTACTTGTGCAGTCCCACTTTGATAAAGTCTTCAGAAAATGTTTCCCTGTTCTTTGGCAAAATAAAGCAGAACAGAAGATTTTCCTGGCACTTGTCCTTCATGATAGAAGACATTGTGTTCTATTTGCCACTGGCTTCCTTCCCCAACTTCTTAAAAATTATTGACAGTGGATGCATGACAGTGCTAGTTCCAGAGCATCACATATCAAGTACAGTAATAATAAAAAAAAAAGTTGAGATCCAACAATTTAATTCTGACTTTAATCAGCACAGAGCACAAATAGCAAATGACACTCCCTGGAAAGGCGTCAGTGCATCTCAACCAACCCCAAAGTAGAAAAACTGCTTGTCAGATGCAAATATACAACAATTATTTATTCATCTGTTAAGATTTACATTCCACCTTTCCTCTGCAATTTCAGCTTGGTGTTTGCAAGTACTCCCTCTTCCAATTTCCAAGCAACAAACTTGGAGCACAGGTTGAGCTGAAAGTCCCAAAGGTGCTTTTTCAAAAGGCAACTGGACTTTGTTTTTCCTTGAAGATGTTTTGCTTCTCATCCAAGAAGCTTTTTCAGTTCTACAACAGTTGTAAGTGTGAGGACCAGTTGTGGGTCACTTGTTTCAGTGCCGTTGTAACTTCGAATGGTCACTAAACAGATGGCTTGTAGGTCAAGGATCACCTGTAAATATTCGTAGCTCCTTTCTCATTTGTATAAATAGTCCTTGACTTGCAACCGCTCCCTGACTGCTACAACGGCACTGAAGTTATAACGGCACTGAAAAAAGTGACCTATGACCGTTTTTCACACTTAGGATTGTTGCAGTCTCCATGATCATGTGATAAAAAATTCAGATGCTTGGCAACTGATTCATATTTCCAAATTTTGGGCTGCCCCAGGGTTACGCGATCATCTTTTATGACCTTCTAGCAAGCAAAGTGAATGAGAAAGCCAGATTCCCTCTGCAAACGTTTTACTAACTTAACATCTGCACTGATTCACTTAACAACTGAGGCAAGCAAGGTGATAAAATGGGACGAGACTCACTTAATTAATGTTCCACTTAGCAATTTTGGGCCCAATTGTGGTCATAAGCCAAGGACTACCTGATATTGGCCCAAATTTTTTTTTTTTTTTAATTTTGATTTATATGCCACCCTTCTCTGGAGACAGGGCGGCTTACAATGTGCTCAGCAATAGCCTTCATCCTTTTGTATATTTATACAAAGTCAGCTTATTGCCCCCACAAACTGGGTCCTCAATTTACCTACCTTAGAAAGGATGGAAGGCTGAGTCAACCTTGAGCCTTGGCGAGATTCGAACCTGCAGTAATTGCAGGCAGCTGGTCTTAATAACCAGCTTAATAACAGGGTGCCTTAGACCACTGTACTACCAAGGCTCTTTTCACAATTCACTTGTGAGCTTCCATGATTGAAGATGATCTTAAACCTGGGTCTCCTTATTCCTACTAGAACTCCTCACTAAAGGTAGTCCTTCATTTACAGTCATTTGTTTAGTGACCAAAGTTACGATACCGAAAAAAGTGACTTGGACTGGTTTTCACACTTACAATCACTGCAGCATCCCCATTATCATATGATCAAAATTCGAGTGCTGAGCCATCTATTTGTGACAGTTGAACTGTCCTGGGATCATATGATCACGATTTGTAACTTTACAGCTGGCTTCCAAAAAGCAAAATCAATAGGGAAGCCATATTCACTTAACAATTGTGTTTCTAACTGAACAATTGCAGTGATTCCCTTAATAACTGGGTCAAGAAAGATCGTAAAATGAGGCAAAACTCACTTAACAGTTGACTTGCTTAGCAACCAAAATGTTGGGCTCAATTGTGGTCATAAGTCCAGGACTACCTGTAATCATAAACGGAGAGGCTGGCAGCTACAAAAAAGTCAGCCTTCAGATATCTTGGCTGCAAGTTAACAATGAAGGTAGTCCTCATCTTAGGACCACAACCTAACCCAAAATTTGTTACTGTGAGACATTTGCTAAGTGAGCTTTGCCCCGTTTTAACACCATTCTTGCCACAATTGTTAAACGAGTCACTGCAGTTGCTACGTTAGTAACATGGTTGTTAAGTGAATCTGATTTCCCCATTGATTTTGCTTCTCAGAAGGTTGTTAAAAGGGGATCCCATGAGTCTGGGACGCTGCAACCGTCATAAATGTGAGTCAGTTGCCAAGCCTCTGAGTTTTGATCACGGAGATGCCGCAACGGTCATAAGTGTGAAAAACGGTCATAAGTCACCTTTTTCAGCACCGTTCAAACGGTCATAAAATGAACTTTATCCATTTTTTAGCTTAATGTACTTAGCAGGATTGTGGCTGTGGAGAAAATAGGAGAAACCAAATTAATTTTGTTGTCCAAAGTTAGCCAAAAGAGGGAACGCCTCTTTGATGGGGATGATGGGAAGTGCAGTCCACAAACCCTAATGGGCAAGATCAAATGGCCAAACACATTAGAGCAGCCCCAAAGAAGTTAAACCTGAAATCATCCCACCACCACCACCAAAATACACAGATGTTTTCCAGATCTGGGAAGGCTGAGAACCATGGGATCGGTAGTCCAACACTCAAGAAAGGGCCACCTTGAAGAAACCTAATCCTGACCGCCTCAGAGACTCCAAATATTTGGCGGACACCATTTGAGACGAGCTTCCCTGTGAATTATTCACATCTGGCCCTGACCCAGAGCCTGTCATTCCCACAACACGCTTATCCCGGGTCTTTTAACTAATCCACTTTCAGGGTTGGCACAGTATATTTCACCCTAAGCCTAACTCCACATCCCGAAACGACCTATTACGAGTCACGAGACTCGCGTGTTTCGCGAAGGCAGGCCCTGACACGGGTCGTGTGAACGCTTTCCCGCGTCCCAAGGAAGTGAGTTCCCCCTTCGGTCCGCCCTGCTTGAGGAAGGTGACGCCTTCGCCCAGGACCCTCAAGCCCGCCTCGGAGGAAGGGCGGCCGCCGCTACCTGATGACAGAGATGAGCAGGCCGGAGGGATCCTTGCTTTTGCTCATCGCGATCCTGTATCTTCCCGTCGCCTCAGACGCCGCCATCTTGACTGGGCCTACGCGCTAAGGTCGGCCATGCCCCCGTTTACCGCTTCCTGGCCAATCCGCGCGTCCGTCGGCCGTCCATCGCCCTATCACGGCCTCGGGGAGGTGGGATATAACGACTCGCATGACACCGCCTTCCCGCTATGCATTCTGGGGCTTGTGGTTTCCTTCGGGAGGACAGGTGAAGGCTACCTGCAGGGCCGGAAGGATGCTAGAAGCGCCCAGGTGGCAATGAAACGAGTTTACCTGGTCCTTGCAAAACTGAATTTGGGATTAATGGGCCATTGCCTCCACCCCCTGTTTTTATTTTAATATTTTTTTAAAAAAATTCTTTTAATACAAAACATTTCATCATTCATTAAACAGTGTGTCGTCTGGGTACAATTTTTTTTGTGTCATAACAGTTAAAGTTTACCACCATATTCATTATTTATATCTACTCTTAGTTTAGTATTATTAATATTAATATCGCTATTGCCAGTCTTGATGGTATTGTTGCAAAATGAATCATGGTTGTTGTTTTTTCTATGAAGAAAGTAGAAAAATAGATTTGGGAACACGTACAAAAATCCTTCGTGATTCTAAAAGGAAAGGTCTGTATTGTATCCCCTTCAAAATAATAGGACAGTCTCTTCATTAAAATGTCCCCCCGGATAATTTCTGATAAAAAGTGATTTGGGCTTAATTATAATCATAATACAATATCTGTTTGCATTGTGCTTTGTGGAGAATCAAAAGCAGTTTGCTAGATAAAGTGTGAGGTGGATGAATAGAGGAAAGACAGAAATGGAGAAAGAGAAAGTGTATCTTTCATTTAGAATAACAATGATTTTTTTTTTTATTCTATTTGGGACTAATAGAGTGTGAAATGTGAATTTTGAGATGTTCTTTTGTTGGAAAGTTATTGTTGGGAATTTGCAGTTTAGTTTGCACCCAGTTTACAAGGAAGGGAGGGAGGGAGGGAGGGAGGGAGGGAGGGAGGGGGGAGGGAGGGAAGGAAGGAAGGAAGGAAGGAAGGGAGGAAGGAAGGAAGGGAGGAAGGAAGGAAAAAAGGAAAGATGGAGAGGGAGGAAAGGAAGGAAGGAAGGAAGAAAGGAAGGAAGGAAGGAAAAAAAGGGAAGGTGGGGAGGGAGAGAGAAGAGGGAAGGAAGGAAGGGAAGGGAAGGGAAGGGAAGGGAAGGAAGGAAGGAAGGAAGGAAGGAAGGAAGGAAAGATGGAGAGGGAGGAAAGGAAGGAAGGAAGGAAGAAAGGAAGGAAGGAAGGAAGGAAGGAAGGAAGGAAGGAAGGAAGGAAAAAAGGGAAGGTGGGGACAGAGGGAAGGAAGAAAGGAAAAAAAGGGAAGATGGGGAGGGAGGAAAGGAAGGAAGGAAGGAAAAAAGGGAAGGTGGGAAGGAAGGAAGGAAGGAAGGAAGGAAAAAAGGGAAGGTGGGGAGAGAGGAAAGGAAGGAAGGAAGGAAAAAGGGAAGGTGGGAAGGAAGGGAGGGAGGGAGGGAAGGAGGAAGGAAAAAAGGGAAGGTGGGAAGGTGGGAAGGGAGGAAAGGAAGGAAGGAAGGAAGGTGGAAAGGATGGGAAGGAAGGAAGGAAGGGAGGGAGGAAGGAAAAAAGGGAAGGTGGGGAGGGAGGAAAGGAAGGAAGGAAGGAAGGAAAAAGGGAAGGTGGGGAGGGAAGGAAGGAAGGAAGGAAGGAAGGAAGGAAGGAAGGAAGGAAGGAAGGAAGGAAGGAAGGAAGGAAGGAAGGATTCCTATGGCAATCTGATCACCAAAGAAAAAGAAAACAACTACATTTACTTGGTTTGAACAACATGTTTAACTTGGTCACCGGTTCAGCTCCTTTTCTGGATTTGCGCAATGCGTCCGAATCATAAACTAACCAAATGGGCTGAATTTGCATCACACACCGAGATGCAAATCAACTAAGCTTAAAATGAAATAAGCTCGGTGTGTTTTGCAAATGAAGCCTCTACAGGCCTTTTAACAGGCGAAGTGAAGTGCCCTAGGCAAAGCAACCTCTTCTGTACCTAGCAAGATACACACACACACACACACACACACACACTCCAATTGCTGAAAAGTGGACAAGCATTTCTTAAACCCCAAGTCTGGGACGGCATCGTTGTGTTGTTTGGCATTGCGCCCATCATTTTTCCTTTGTTTTAGCTCCTGTGCCCCAGGCAGAACCCATTTGCTGAATCAGGTTTCTGCAGAGATGCCGCTGATCACATTCAGAATTGGGGGCTCGCACCGTTCCATTTCTTTTTCCATAAATGCATCCCCATCAGCATTTTCCCAGAGGTTTCTTAGCATCCTCGGCATTCAGTGTCTGCAGTCAATTGCCAAAGACGCGATTAAACAACGAAAGGAAACGTTCATAACCGCGGGCTGTATGCTTATTGCTTTTTCTCTTGGAAAATAAAAGTCAATATAGGTTTTATTACATTCTTTCCAGTCCCTAACCCCCTCGCTCAGGATGTTCACCCTTCTGCGGTGGCTATTGATTATTTGCTCTTTATCTTTTCGGATTCAGGATCTGTTATGAACCCCACTTATCTCATCTAAGTTGCTTTGAATGGTGCCGAGTTCCTGCTGTTCCATGGGAACCAGAGGTGGGTTTCAGCAGGTTCTGACCAGTTCTGGAGAACCGATAGAGGAAATTTTGAGTAGTTCGGAGAACCGGTAGTAAAAATTCTGACTGGCCCCGTCCCCATCTATTCTCTGCCTCCCAAGCCCCAGCTGATCGGGAGGAAATGGGGATTTTGCAGTAACCTTCCCTGGAATGGGGTGGGAATGGAGATTTTACAGTATCCTTCCCCTGCCACGCCCACCAAGCCACACCCACAGAACCAGTAGTAAAAATTTTTGAAACCAACCACTGATGGGAACGGACATGTTGTCACATCCTGGATATAATCTATTTCAACTTTCCTCCCTCTGGATGCTGTCATAGGGCATTGCATGCCAAAACTACTAGATACAGGTAGTCCTTGACTTACAACAGGTTGTTTAGTGTACGTTCAAAGTTACAACATCCCTGAAAGAAGCGACTTAGGACCGTTTTTCACACTTGCAACCGTATTCCCCACGGTCATGTGATTTACATTCGGATCCTCGACAACCAACTCACATTTATGATGGATACAGTGTCCCCTTTTGCGACCGTCTGGCAAGCAAAGTCAATGGGGAAACCCAATTCACTTAACAGCCATGTTATTACTTGTTAACTGCAGTGATTCGCTTAACAAATGTGGCAGGGGAAAGTCATAAAATGGGGCAAAACTCACTTAGCAAATGTCTCACTTCATAACATAAATGTTTGGACTCGATTGTGGTCGTAAGTTGAGGACTACCTGTACATCACTCTGCTGAACATTTCCCCCCTGTGCCATCAGTCTGCTGAACACTTAATTCCCGCAGCACTGTCTCATTTCTCATCTTTCATCTTTCCTATTATCTTCTCCTGTAGGTTTCTTATGATTTAGCAATTGTTTATTATGATCTATGACCTATTACTTCCTGTTTATATGTACACTGTGAGCTTATGCACCGGAGACAAATTCCTTGTGGGTTCAATCACACTTAGCCAATAAAGAATTCTATAATTCTATATTACTCTCTCCTTAGCTATTGTTTTCTAAAGAACTAAGATCTAAACCTACGTCCTGACAATTCTCTCCTCCATCACATACGTGTATGCATGGGTGCCATTCTTTACAAGTTAAGAACACAGCTTTGCCCTTGGTAAGAGGCACAAAGTTCAAACAGTGTGTGTATATAGTAATAATAGTAGTAACTGTGAGAGGGATCTTGGAGTCCTAGTGGACAACCATTTAAATAGGAGCCAGCCGTGTGCAGCAGCTGCCAAAAAAGCCAACACAGTTCTAGGCTGCATCAACAGAGGGATAGAATCAAGATCACGTGAAGTGTTGATACCACTTTATAAGGCCTTGGTAAGGCCACACTTGGAATCCTGTATCCAGTTTTGGTGGCCACAATGTAAAAAAGATGTTGAGACTCTAGAAAGAATGCAGAGAAGAGCAACAAAGATGATTAGGGGACTGGAGGCTAAAACATATGAAGAACGGTTGCAGGAACTGGGTATGTCTAGTTTAATGAAAAGAAGGACCAGGGGAAACATGATAGCAGTGTTCCAATATCTCAGGGGCTGCCCCAAAGAAGAGGGAGTCAAGCTATCCTCCAAAGCATCTGAAGGCAGGACAAGAAGCAACAGATGGAAAGCTGGTCAGAGGGAGACCCAACCTGGAAATAAGGAAAAAACTTCCTGACAGTTAGAACAATTAATCAGTGGAACAACTTGCCTCCAGAAGTTGTGAATGCTCCAACACTGGATTTTTTAAAGAAGAGATTAGATAACCATTTGTCTGAAGTGGTATAGGGTTTCCTGTCTAAGCAGGGGGTTGGACTAGAAGACCTCCAAGGTCCCTTCCATCTCTTATTCTATTCTATTCTATTCTATTCTATTCTATTCTATTCTATTCTATTCTATTCTATTCTATTCTATTCTATTCTATTCTATTCTATTCTATTCTATTCTATTCTATTCTATTATTATTTGTTGCCAGTCTATCTTTGTTAGTCTAATCTGCTAGCAATCTTTGAACCCTCTGAGAAGTCATAAAATTTGGCAAAACTCGCTTAACACTCACGTGTATAGACTGTTCGACAACACTGAATAAAGTGACTTATGACCGTTTTTCACACTTATGACTGTTGCAGCATCTCCCCATAGTCAATGGGGAAGCCAGATTCACTGAACTAACCATCTGACTAATTGAACAACTGCTGTGATTCACTTAACAATTGTGGCAAAAAAGGTTGTAAAATGGCTCAAAACTCACTTAAACAACTGTCTTGCTTAACAAAGGCACAATTGTGGTAGGTTTATAAAAAAAAATTTTTTTAAATTGTCGCCGTAAGTCGAGGATTACCTGTAGACCTCCAGACACCAACACAATCAACAATTTCAAATTTCTGTCGGCTAAAAGAGGCCTAAAGTGAAACAACTCAGAAGTCATAACATTAGATGTTCGTTCGATTTGTGTTGTTTGTCCCCAGATTTATTGCCGCAACACACTAGGAAGATTAAGGGACATCTTCTGGATCAATGATATTTATAATTGAGAGAAAGAGTAGGAGATAAAAGCTTAATAACAGGGGTGAAAGATTCCTGAAGAATTCTGCAGTTCATCCTTAAATTACAGCCAGGCAGGTGCTAAATTAAATTAGAAAAGCCTTTCAATTAAGAACAGTTTGACAGAGGAAATCGTGACCCAGAAAGGACAGGACTGCCTTTCATTTGAAGAATTCAAGCAGAGAGCCGACAACCTATAAAAGATGCCTTAATTTGAATTCCTGCGTGGAGCTAAGATTCTGTATAATGCTATGACTTACAGTTGGGCTTCATTTTTTTTTTTTTAATCACATTAACTAAATAATTCCTAACATCTCAATCTCAACCAATGTCTCGTGGGAGCTGACGTGTAGACGACGAGCGTTTACAATTTTTCTAGGGTGCCTTCCTAGAAGATTTTGCAGGTTCTGACCAGTTCTGGAGAACCAGTAGCGGAAATTTTGAGTAGTTCGGAGAACCGGTAGTAAAAATTCTGACTGGCCCCACCCCCATCTATTCTCTGCCTCCCAAGTCCCAGCTTATCGGGAGGAAATGGGGATTTTGTAGTATCCTTCCCCTGGAATGGGGTGGGAATGGAGATTTTACAGTATCCTTCCCCTGCCACGCCCACCAAGCTATGCCACGCCCACCAAGCCACACCCACAGAACAGGTAGTAAAAAATTTTGAAACCCACCACTGGTGCCTTCGGATCTCAAATGTGGTTCTGAGAATTTGGAAGTGTGACTGTGTGGTTCAGAAAGGTGGGGGGGGGGAAGGACCAAAATAAGTTAGATTAAGCTTGGTGAGAAACATTGGAGTAGACAGCATCATAATATAGGTAGTCCTCGACTTATGACCACAATTGAGCCCCAAATTTCTGTTGTGAAGTGACTTCTGCTCCGTTTTGCAATTTTTCTTGCCACGATTATTAAGCAAATCACTGCCGTTGTTAAGGTTGTTAACAACAACTTAACACAGTTGTTAAGTGAATCTGGTTTTCCCTAGTGACTTTGCTTGTCAGGAAGTCACAAAAGTCACATCACGTGACCCCCGGGCCATTGCAACCGTCATAAATAGGACTCAGTTGCCAAGCGTCCAGGTTTTGATAACATGACCATGGGGGAGGGATGCTGCAACGGTCATAAGTGTGAAAAACGGTCCTAAATCACTTTTTTCAGTGCTGTTGTTGTAACTTCAAATGGTCACTGAGTGGACTGTTGTAAGTCGAGGACTACGTGTACATGTGTGTTTCTTTTTAAGAAATAATGAGGATCTTAAGGGATAGACGAGGATGGGAGGATGCTGTCTAAGAAATTATGGGAGTTGAAATTCTCACCACTTAAATTTGCCAAGGTTGAGAAACACCGTTTTAGGGAAATAATAGACAGCAGAATAACAGAGGTGGAAGGGATCTTGGAGGTCTTCTAGTCCAACCCCCTACTCAAGCCGGAAACCCTCTACCACTTCAGACAAACGGTTGTCCAATCTCTTCTTAAAAGCCTATATTAAACTATACCAAGGAAATACACTATTTAATATTACATATACTGACAGCAGCCCGCATAGACTATGCGCAAAATTGGAAGAAGGAAAATCCACCATCAGAAGAAGATTTAATTAGAAAAATTGTAGAATGCGCAGAGATGGACAAATTAACAAAAGAACTCAAGGAGAAAGAGGATACAGAATATTACAAAGTGTGGTGTAGATGGTATGAATGGTTGGAGAATAGGAAAAATGAGAAAGAGGAATAAAGGAGAGAGGGGGGGAAATGTTGAAGATCAAGGTACAATGTAGACGAAATAAAGAAAGATGGAAAACAATTGTTGAATAAGACAAAATTAAAATATGTGTAAATAGATGTAACTAGCAAGAAAGGATCACCTCGAAGCAGCTGTAGGAAAAAGTGATATGTATACAAATGTTGTGTGTTTATGTCTTGTTTTAATGTATTCAAAATAAAAAACTTTTTAAAAAAAGCCTCCAGTGACGGAGCAGCCACAATTTCTAGAATTAAGCTGTTCCACAGATTAGTTCTTCAGGAAATTCCTCCTTAGTTTTAGGTTGCTTCTCTTCTTGATGAGTTTCCATCCGTTGCTTCTTGTCCTGCCTTCAGGTGCTTTGGAAAATAGGTTGACCCCCCACCAAGAGCCTGTAGTACAGTGGACTAAGCACTGTTATTAAGAACTGCTGTTTGCAATTACTGCAAGTTCAAATCTCACCAGGCTCAAGGTTGACTCAGCCTTCCGTCCTTTCTACGGTAGGTGAAATGAGGACCCAGTTTGTGGGGGCAATAAGCTGACTTTGTATAAATATACAAAAGTGCTTAACGCATTGTAAGCCGCCCTGAGTCTCTGGAGAAGGGCGGCATATAAATTAAAGCGAAAAAATAAATAAATACTTGGAACACTGCTATCATGTCACTCCTAGGCCTTCTTTTTATTAAACTAGACATATCCGATTCCTGCAACTGTTCTTCACATGTTTTACCCTCCAGTCCCCTAAAACGTTTTACCTCTAATGACTTCCTTATCCAGTGTCTGTGGCAGAGTCTTACTTTTGATCTACTACACCCAACCGTTGGATTTGCAATCTGGAGAGGGCAGCATATGTTTGCTCAGTGGAGAAGCCACAGGAGGGATTTTAAAAACTGGGTTTTGCTACTGGGTTAAGTGGGCACCAGAGCTTTGAAGCACTATTGACAGGAAATAGGAGGAGGAAGTAATATAGATTTGTTTTCCTTCACAGTTCTGTGGAAGTGTAAATGTGTAGTCAAAGCGTTGGCAAGAAAGACGCAGGCTGTCTCTGACTTTATTTTTTTTTTTATTTTTTGAAGTCATCCTAGATTCCATCTAACTGGTTTGGAACTTATTTATTTTTATTTAAAAAAAAATTAACAAGGGACGTCATTTTAATAAGCAGCTGTTTATTTATAAAACAATTCATCACTCCAAAGGAGAAGTGGGGGGTGGGTGGGAAAACAATTAAAAATATTCCCAGGTTTATATTGTGACTGTACGTCGCTTGCAAGATTTTATGATCTGTTTATTTATCTAGCTGGTATTCCGCTAGCTATTTAGACCTGTTTAACGCGGTTTGAAAGTGTCTTAATTTGAGGTTTAAACCAGGGGTGAAATGTAAAATTTGTTACTACCGGTTCTGCGGGCGTGGCTTGGTTGGGGGGGAGGTGTTAATGTGACTGGGTGGGCGTGGCCAACTTTTTTTTTTTTTTAACTTTTCAAAGCATTTTTTCCCCATCAGAGGAAGCTATTATAAAAAAGATTTTAGACTGTGCGGAAGCAGATAAATTGGCATCACGAACGTTTTGATGAACTTTGAATGAGAGGTTTTATTTCTCGTTTACTTGAAGCCCAATTAAAAAAAAAATCTTCTTACAATTTAATTTGATTTGGGGAGTCTCTGGGTATATCTTGGTTAGTTTTTTGGAGTGCAATATGGGTTTGTCTTTCTCATTGGAACAGAAGTTGCCTTCAGAAGTTGTGGGAGCTTCATCAGTGGAGGCTCTCATGAAGAGACTGGACTGCCATCTGTCAGAAATGGGGTAGGGTCTCCTGCTTTGGCATGGGGTTGGACTAGATGACCTATAAAGTCCCTTCCAACTGTTAATCTGATTTTAATCTGATTTGAATGAACAAAAGGACCAGGGGAGACAGGAGAGCAGTGTTCCAATATTTGAGGGGCTGCTACAGAGAGGAAGGGGTCAAACTATTCTCCAAAGCACCTGAGAGCCAGACAAGGAATGATGGATGGAAAGTGATCAAGGAGAGATTCAACCTAGAACAGTGTTTCTCAACCTTGGAAGCTTGAAGTCCCCCCATCTTCAAGCTACCAAGGTTGAGAAACACTGACCTAGAAAATAAGGAGAAATTTTCTGACAGTGAAAAGAATCAACCAATGGAACGGAAGTTGCCTTCGGAAGTGGTGGGAGTTTCATCACTGGAAGCTTTCAAGAAGAGACTGGACTGCCATCTTTCAGAAATGGTGTAAGGCTGTGATGGCAATGTGTCACATATAAATGCCTAACACACCTACCACCCCCTTAATGTGGATAAAAGAAAGGAATCATACAGAGTTAGATACATGAACTCTAGGAAACCCTCTCTATTCCCATTATTATAAGAGAGAAACGTGTTTGTTGGAGTTTACATTAAAAAACAGTTAAACCCCATTAGTGGTAATAAATCTTCTGATGAGGCCTAGCTGTCACGGAAGGACAGCCAGATGGAATACATCTGAATGGCCCCACTGTCAGATACACAAAAACAGACACAAGAAACAAAGAGTCACTTATTACCTCTTAGTACCCAAGGACAGCAGTAAATCTCCCGTTAGCAACTACAAGCACTTAAGAAAAAGTTGTGTAGCTAAGATAATCTTATAAACTAAAAGTAATGGTTTAGTAATTAGATGAACATATTATCAAATGTACGTTAACCATATGGAAAATGCATGATCTCATGTTAACCATATATGGAAAATGCATGATCTCACCGAGTCCTTTGTCTTAGAAATGTATAAAAACAGTTGTATCAGAGCTCTTTCCTTGTTCAAAGTTTCAGGTATAAATCTGGCTCTGAACCTTGCGCAATAAAACTGTCTCTGGCTGACCCAGGAATGTTGTTTGGTCCCATCATTCCACAACACCCTGATCGGTATTGCAAGGGTTGACACCCACACCCTCACCTCCATTACCACTCTCCCTTACCTCTGACCACACCTCCCCGGTACTTAAGGGGCACACACACGAGGCGCTGGGCAGTTCTTCAGCCACACCTGTAAGAAAGCAGGGTTGGATAAATAAATATGATTGAAACATACCATTGACTCTGAGTATTTCTTGGGCTAGATCCTCGTACATTAACAGAATGGGATTTGGGGGGGTTCTCCGAACTGCACAGAATCCTAGCTAGAGGTTCTCCCGAACCCTTGCAAACCCCCATCAGCCAACTCCTGTCTCCAGATCTTTAATCATCATAGTTGCCCTTCTTTGCACTTTTTCCAAAGTCTGGACATCTTTTTTTGTTGTTGTTGTTGATTACTTTTTCACGATCCACCATTGCAGGGTTAAAAGGCAAAGGGGAAAAAATAAAAACCACATACCACCTTCAGCTCAGAAAAAGTTAAACTATGCAAATGAAAAGGGGGGGAGGGAAAAAAACCGCTTAAGCAAATCAGGACATTTGTATTACTTACATCAGTCGGCAGAGTTGATTTGGCACAGGGGTTCTGGCTATAAAAAAAATTTTTTTTTTGTAGGAAATTCAAACTCTGGAGAGACTTATATTCAACGGGGTGAAGTTCGCCCAGCGGGGTAGCCAAAACCGCTATGATTTTCTACCTTGGAGAGAACATTAACTTCTTTACCTATCAGGATCCGCTGACTGATTACTCGCAAATATGCCTATTTCTATGCATAAGCCATTTCCTTGGCAGTAAACCCCACCCCCACCCCCCAGCTCTCTGGGGTTTTGCTTCCGAACGTAATCTAATTCCGCTTCAGGTTGACTGACCTCCTCCTAGATTGTGGGCGATGGGAGATCAGTAGCAGGGCCCGTCAAATGAAAAGATGATATCTTTAAAATCGTGGCGGAACGAGTTGGATCTACATCCAAGCTGCGCGACCTCTGCTAGGTGGCGGCCACCGTTAATACAAATATATATTTTTTTTTAGAGGGCAGAGTGTTGTGTGGCGAAGCCATCGTGGAAAACGGGCAGGGACTTCAAAGTTGCATAATAACAAGAGTCGGAAGGGACCTCGGAGGTCTTCTAGTCCAACCCCTTGCTCAAGCAGGAATTCCTATAGCCGTGATGGCAAACCTGTGGCACACGTGGCATGCGTAGACATATCAGAGGGCACGCGAGCTCAGGCGTGCATTGCGTGCACCAACCAGCTGATTTTCGGGCCTTCTGGGTCCACTGGAAGTAAGGAAACAGGCTGTTTCCTGCCTCCGGAGGGCCTCAGGAGGTGGTGGAGAAGGCCAGTTTTTCTCTCTCCAGAGCCTTTCTAGGAGTATGGGGAGGGCAAAAACAGCCTTTCCCCCTACCAGAGGCCCTCTGGAAGCAGGAAATGGGCCATTTGTCAACTTCCAGTCCAACCAGAAGTTGGCAAACGGCCCATTTCCTGCCTCCAGTGGGCCTCCGGGGAGGGGGGAGGCAGTTTTCGCCCTCCCCATACTCCTAGAAAGGCTTTGGAGCATGAGGAGAGAGAAAAACAGGCCTTCCCCACCACCCCCTGAGGCCCTCTGGAGGCAGGAAACAGCCTGTTTCCTTACTTCCAGTGGACCCAGAAGGCCCAAAAATCAGCTGGTTGGTGCACGCATGCACGCCTGAGCTCGTGCGCCCTCTAATACGGCTATGCATGCCACCTGTGGCACGTGTGCCACAGGTTTGCCATCACAGCTATAGGAATTATAGAAAGGTTCTGGAGCTTGGAGAGAGAGAAAAACGGGCCATCACGTGCCAGGAGCAGGAGGGGGGGAGGATGAGCTGGGGGGGGTCATGCGTGCATGCGCGGGGGAGGGGCGCATACGCGACCTCCCCCCCCTGCTCCTGGCACGCGATGGCAAAAAGGTTCGCCATCACTGTCCTATAGCATTTCAGACAAATTCTATTCCATTCTATTCCATTTTCCATTCCATTCCATTCAGTATTCCATTGAATTCCTATTCCTATATAGAGTGGGAAGGGACCTGGGAGGTCTTCTAGTCCAACCCCCTACTCAGGCAGGAATTCCTACACCATGTCAGACAAATTCCATTCCATTCCATTCTCCATTCCTTTCCTATTCCTATTCCTACATAGAATAACAGAGTGGGAAGAGACCTCGGAGGTCTTCTAGTCCACCCCCTCCCCCCCCCCCTCTGCTCAAGCAGGAGACCCTGTAGCATTTCTGACCAATGGCTGTTTGTCTGGAATGCCCAGATAAAAGAGCAGTCTGTTACCCCACCCACCCACCCCAATATAAATTGATAGCTGCAGCTGGCATGCTTAACATCAGGGATAATTGAGCAGTCAGATGCAAAAGATGCCATTGGTATTATATATATATATATATAATATATATATTAATATATATATTTAAAAAATCAAGACCTGTCTTTCCAGCCAATCAATTCAGCAGAGATACACCAACAATCAAATTGTTAGAAATGACTGCCATATATTACCCTGCCTTCCATCTAATGGAGCCAAGAAACAGATGTGAGAGAATTTAGAGCCGAGGGAACCGTGAATGGATAAAGTTTCTTCCCTCGAGTGATTTCCGTCTTTTCCTCTTTACGCCCCTTCCCCAAATGGCACAAAAGTCGGCTCCTTTTGTGCAGCCCACACTTTGTGAGAAAACAGCCCGTATCTCACACTTGCATGTGGTCCTCGACTTACGACCACACATTTCTTTTGCTATGCCAGATAGTCGTTAAAGAGAGTTTTGCCCCATTTTGCGGTCTTATTTGACACAGTCGTTAAGCGAAGCACTGCACTTAGTTAACACGGTTGTTAAATGAATCTGGCTTCCCTCATCGACTTTTTCTTGTTGGAAGGTCGCAAAAGGGACACCGCAACCATCATAAATATGAGCCAAGCATCTGAAATGTGATCACCTAACCCAGATGTCAGCAACCTGTGGCTCCGGAGCCTCATGTGGCTCTTTGGGCCCTCTGCTGTGGCTCCCTGTTGGGTGATCCCACCACCGGCTGGCCCCGCCCCTCGCCCTTCCCTTCCTGTCACTCCTCACCTGGCCTGAGAAGATAAGGGCGACGGCGGGTGATGGAGAAGTGGCCGGGGCAGAGACAGAGAGATACAGAGAGAGGGGAAGAGAGAGAAACATAGAGAGATACAGAGAGAGGGGGAGAGAGAGAGACATAGAGAGATACAGAGAGAAGGGGAGAGAGAGAGACATAGAGAGATACAGAGAGAGGGGGAGAGAGAGAGACATAGATACAGAGAGAGGAGGAGCGAGAGAGACAGAGAGTGATACAGAGAGAGGGGGAGAGAGAGAGACATAGAGAGATACAGAGAGAGGGGAAGAGAGAGAAACATAGAGAGATACAGAGAGAAGGGGAGAGAGAGAGATATAGAGAGATACAGAGAGAGGGGGAGAGAGAGAGACATAGATACAGAGAGAGGAGGAGCGAGAGAGACAGAGAGTGATACAGAGAGAGAGGGAGAGAGAGAAACATAGAGAGATTCAGAGACGGGGAGAGAGAGAAATATAGAGAGATACAGAGAGAGGGGGAGAGAGAGAGACATAGATACAGAGAGAGGAGGAGCGAGAGAGACAGAGAGTGATACAGAGAGAGGGGGAGAGAGAGAGACATAGAGAGATACAGAGAGAGGGGAAGAGAGAGAAACATAGAGAGATACAGAGAGGGGGGGGGAGAGAGACATAGATACAGAGAGAGGAGGAGCAAGAGAGACAGAGAGTGATACAGAGAGAGAGGGAGAGAGAGAAACATAGAGAGATACAGAGAGAGGGGGAGAGAGAGAGACATAGATACAGAGAGAGGAGGAGTGAGAGAAACATAGAGAGATACAGGGAAAGGAGGAGTGAGAGAGACATAGAGAGATACAGAGAGAGGGAGAGAGAGAAACAGAGAGAGATACAGAGAGAGGGAGATAGAGAAACATAGAGAGAGACACAGAGAGGGGAAGAGAGAGAGACGTAGAGAGATACAGAGAGAGAGAGGTGGGGAGGGAGGGAGAAAGAGTTGTCAAAAAAGGATTTTGTGATTCCCAGTGTTTTTTAACAACTAATTCTCTGCCCTAATGACTGGCTGGGTAGGCGTGGCTAGGTCATCATGTGACTGGTGGAAGTGAGTGACATCGAGTTGGCCACGCCCATCCAGGTTTTGTGGCTCCCGGTGTTTTCTCTTCTGTGGGAAACGGGTCCAAATGGTTCTTTGAGTGTTTAAGGTTGCGGACCCCTGACCTAACCATTGGGGATGCTACAACGGTCGCAAGTGTGAAAAACGATCGTTGTCACTTTTTTTTGGTGCCGTTGTAACTTTAAACAGTCACTAAATGAATGGTTGTTAAGTCTAGGAATTCCTGTACAGCAGGCCTGGGCAATTATGGCCCTTTTACAACTCGTGGACTTCCACTCCCAGAATTCTGGCTGCCTCAAGGAATTCTGGGAGTTGAAGTCCACAGGTTGTAACGGAGCCATAGTAGCCCACTCCTGCGCTGTAAGTTAGTGCCGTGATGGCGAACCTATGGCACGCGTGCCGGAAGTGGCACACAGAGCCATCTCTCTGGGCATGCAAGCCGTCGCCCGTTGCTCTTCCAAGTTCCAGCGAGCAGGCCAGCTGGTGTTCACACTTGCAGGAATGCCAGAAACTGGAAAAGCAGCCGCCCAGCGCACTTGTGCGCACCGGGAAGATGACTTTCCAGTTTCCGGCACACGCATGTGCACTGGCCAGCTGGTTTTCGTGCACAAATGCATGCCAGAAACAGAAACAAATTGTCAGGTTTCCAGCACGAACGCATGCGCACATGTCCTCATTTTGGCACTCAATGCCGAAAAGATTTGTCAGCGCTGGGTTAGTGAATCAATTCTGGCCGAATTGCTTGAGAATCTCTGCAAGAATTCAGCAATCCCCGAGTTACGACAGTTCATTTAGTGACCGTTCAAAGTTACACCGGCACTGAAAAAAGCGACTTATGGCCGATTTTCACCCTTGCAACCGTTGTAGCATTCCCACGATCATGAGTTCAAAATTCAGATGCTTGGTAACTGGCTCACACTTATGACCGTCGCTGTGTCCCAAGGTCATGTGATCCCCTTTTGCGACCTTCTGACAAGCAGCGTCAATGGGGAAGCCAGCTTTACTTAACAACCGTGTTATTAACTTAATAATGGTACGATTCACTTAACAACGGTGGCAAGAAAGGCCGTAGAATTGAGCAAAATTCATTTAACAAATGTGTCACTTAACAGAACAGAAATTTTGGGGCTCAGTTGTGGCCATAAGTTGAGGATTCCCTGTAATTCAATTCCCTTCTTATTCTTTCACCTGGGAAGTTTACAATGGCCTTAATTCTTGGCTAAATCCCTGAGCTCATAAGAGCTTGTGCTTGATGGCTTGCTGTCACTCATCCAAAGGGGAATGGAAAGATACACCCAAGAGCAATTGCAATGTTTTTTCTTTGTTTGTGTGTGTATTTGTTTTGGGGCTTTGAGTTGAATATGCTGGCAGCTCCAATGAAATCCAAAGTCTTTTATGTCTCTACCACATCCTCATCAAAAGGCTGCATTTCGGTCCAAAGCTTTGGCCAGGCGTTTTTATGTTGGAGATCCCAAGCAGTGACGTGAATGGACTCTCATATTCCAAAGCACTTAGCACTTAGACCTATATACTGCTTCCCAGTGCTTTACAACCCTCCCTAAGCAATTTACACAGTCAGCCTTTTGCCCCCAACAATCTGGGTTCCTCATTTTACCGATCTCAGAAGGATGGAAGGCTGAGTCAACCTTGAGCCGGTCAGGATCGAACTCTTAGCAGTGGGCAGAGTCAGCCTGCAATACTGCATTCTAACCACTGCACACCATGGATGGATGGATGGATGAGCAATAGCACTAGCATTTATGATTTATTTATTTATTTATTTATTGTTTATAAATATAAACAATAAATAAATAAATAAATAAATAAATAATAAATAAATAAATAAATTTATTTATATAAATTTATATACCGCCCTTCCCCCGAAGGACTTGGGGCGGTGAACAGCCAACAGATAAAATACAAGAAATACAAAATTTAAAACCAGTATTAAAATCCAATTAAATTAATTTGGCCCACAATTAAAAGCATCCCTGTATTAAAACCCATAATTAAACAGTTTAAAAATTAAAACGATTTAAAAGTGTTTTAAATGATGTTGGTACCCGTAAGTAGAATGGGTTAGAATCCTGTTAGTAGAGAAAAACGCCTAGCCCTAGTAAGGTCATGTAGGAGAAGGATATGCAGAGACTGGAGGTGGAGACAAGAGAGGAATAAGCCTAGAATCCTGACGTTCCCACAAACAGTCTAAACAGCAAAAGCAAAGCTGGCTGAGGAATTCTGGGAGTTGAAGTCCACAAGTCTTAAAGTTGCCAAGGTTGGAGACTCCTGGGGGGTCTAGACTCTCAGGAGGGAAGGGCTGCATTCCAGAGGACCAAGAGAGAGCGAAGCTTAGAATAGTTTGGTCAGAAGAAAGAAAGTTAAGTTAAGGATCTTGCAATTGTCAGAGAATGTCTCTGGGGATGCCAATAGTTTGCTTTGGTTTGGCCAGATTTCGGTCTCTAAGTGAGGAACGACTATGGGAAACTGCTCAGAAGTCATTCTATGGGTCTTTCTTGGCTCTTGGAGTCTGAGGGGGTTTCCTAATCCGGCAACGTGTTCGGCATTTGGGGAAACAACATTTGGGCCTTCTTCCACAAGATGAACACCAGCTCTCAAAGATATTATAAGAGTAGATTGATTGATTGATTGATTGATTGACTGTTTGACAGATTGATTAACTGACTGACTGACACATTGACTCACTGACTGATTAACTGACTGTCTGATAGGTTGAGTAACTGACTGACTAACAGATTGACTGGGTTTTTGACAGATTGACTGACCAACAAACAGATTGACTGAGAGATTGATGACTGAATGACTGACTGATTAATTGATTAACGGAGTGATCGACAGATTGACTGACAGACTGACTGATTAAGTGATTGACAGATTGACTGACTGACAGACAGATTGACTGACTGACAGACTGACGGACAGTCTGACTGACTGATTGAGTGGTTGACTGAGAGATTGACTGACTAATTAATTGATTGTCTGACAGGTTGACTGACTGACTGATTGATTAACTGAGTGATTGACAGATTGATTGACTGACTGATGGACAGACTGACTGACTGACTGATTGAGTGATTGGCAGATTGACTGATTGAGAGACAGATTGACTCAGAGATTGACTGACTAATGAATTGATTGTCTGACAGGTTGACTGACTGACGGACAGACAGACTGACTAACCGACCGACCGACTGTCCAAACTCTCTGCCTAGCAGGACACTCTGTGATTCAGTCTGCTCCACAACGCTGACTTGCTTTACAGTATGAATTCTACTCCGTTTTAATATGGATTATGCCTGTTGTTCAGAGCTGGAGTTCTGAGGGAGCCCAGGAAGGAATGGCACGAAATCTCTCGTAAAAAACAGATAAGCCATATTTCTATCCAGGCAGAGAAGATTCTTTCCCCCCCCACCCTCTGCTACAACGGTGTTGGCCCCACGTTTTCTTCCGTGGTTGCCTGTTCTTCCTTCAAGCAGCCCCCATATTCCTTTGTCGGCTTCCAGCTGTGTGATGTCTCTTTTCGCATCACATGCCCCACATTAGGCATAATCCAACAAATATTTGTTTCAGTTAATTAGCAGAGCCTGTAACAAAAGCCACATTATTCTGCGCCATAACCATGTGTTATTACTAGTCTCGGGGCTACACAAAGCGTCGCATTGTTCCTTAATTATCCTTTTAAAATGACACCGTGAGGGATTCTCTCCCTGCTGCAAATCTGCTGGGTGGGGGGTGATTTGTGCCGTTCGCTTCCCTGCGGAGGAGCTGCTCTAATCACTCGAGAGCATTTGGGAGAGGAAGGATCGGGCCCAGGGGGTGGGGGGGTGGGTGGAGGCTTCAGAGGGGGTGGTTTTCTAATCTGATCTAATCTAATCTGATCTGATCTGGTCTGATCTAATCTAATCTAATCTAATCTAATCTAATCTAATCTAATCTAATCTAATCTAATCTAATCTAATCTAATCTAATAATTTAATCTGGATGATGGTCAGAAGATCATCAGTGAATGAATATAGAATAACAGAGTTGGAAGGAACCAGGGAGGTCTCCTAGTCCAGCCCCTGCTAAGGCAGGAAACCCTATGAGTGAGTGAATGAGTGAGTGAGGGAGGGAATAAATGAATGAATGAATGAATGAAGTGAGCCAGTTTGGTCTAGTGATTAAGGTCCCAGGCTAGAAAACAGGAGACTCTGAGTTCTAGTCCTGCCTCAGGCATGAAAGCCAGTTGAGTGACATTGGGCCAACCACCAGGAGACTGTGAGTTCTAGTCCAGCCTTAGGTATGAAAGCCATCTGGGTGACATTGAGCCAATCACCAGCACACTGTGAGTTCTAGACCTGCCTTAAGAATGAAAGCCAGCAGGGATACTTTGGGCTAATCACCAGGCGACGGTGAGTTCTAGTCCTGTCTTAGGCATTGTTAAGTGAATCATACAGTCATTAAACAAATCGGGCTTCCCCCATTGACTTTGCCTGTCAGATGCCGGCTAAGAAGTCGTAAATGGGGATCGTGTGGCCCCAGGAGGCTGCAACCATCATAAATACATGTTATTTATTATTATTTGTATTATTTGTTTAAATTTCTATACCGCCCTTCTCCAATGTAGGACTCAGGGCGGTGAACAGCCAAAGTAAAAACAAGACATACATACAAACATACAAAATCTAAAAACTGTTTAAAATAATTATGCTTGCCATAATGATTGCCAAGTGCCCGAATTTTGATCACATCACTGTGGGGATGCTACAACAGTTATAAGTGTGAGGACCGGGTTGTGGGTCAATTTTTCGGTGCCGTTGTAACTTCGAATGATCACTAAACAGATCGTTGTAGGTCGAGGATTACCTATAAACATTTCCACCTTGTTCAGGTAGTCCTCGAATTGCAATCACTTAGTGACTGTTCGAAGTTACGAAGGAAAAAATTACTTATGGCTCTTTTTTCACACTTACGACCGTTGCAGCATCTCCATGATCACATGATCAAAATTCAGAGGCTTGGCAACTGACTCGCATTTATGACGGTCGCAGTGTCCCGGGGGGGGTCACATGATCCCCTTTTGCGAATTTCTGACAAGCAGAGTCAATGGGGAAGCCAAATTCACTTAACAACTGTGTGACTAACTGAACAACTGCAAGAACGGCGGCAGGAAAGGTCGTAAGATGGGGCAAAGTTCACTTAACAACCGTCTCGCTTAGCAACAGAAAAATCTAGGGCTCACTTATGGTCCACCTATAACAGGGATGGCTAACCTTTTCCAGACCGAGTGCCGAAAGCGCAGGCGCGCACGCCCAAATGCGTGCATGAGCGCCCGAACCCCCAAAATGTAAGTGTATGCAGCCCCCTTGCATGTGCCCCGCCCCCTGCGCATATGCACGTGGCTCCCCCACACGCCCCCACTCCATGCATGTGCGTGCATTCTCCCCTGCATGCGCCACACACCCTGCGCACGCGCAGCAGAGACCCGGAGACCGGAGGGAGGCGCGCACACATAACCGGTGCAACTGAACTGGGGCGACAGCTCACGTGCCCACAGAGAGGGCGCTACATGCCACCTCTGGCATGCGTGCATAGGTTCGCCAACACGGCCCTATCCTCTTTTATCAAATTCTGGAACTCAAATAGGCAGGTTGGAAACTTTCCCTCATTAAAATGTATTTTTCCGCCCAACGTTTTTGGAGACGAACCAAGGAAGAGACAAGTAATCTCTTTGCCTTCAAAGACCCTCTGCTAGTGGTTGCAATTTCTTTGACAGGATTTTGTGCATTATTTGGTTATCAAGCCCAGGTTTTGAATCTTACATAAGGTGTAGCATCAGGCCAACCTCTGCTTGGAAAAATTCCCCCTTCCTTTGGGGAGTTTCTTTACAGCAGCCGATCTTTAATTTATTCAACCTCCCCAGTCCTTCCCTATTTTTTTTCTCTCTCTCTCTCTCTTTAATATCACCTCTGCGCACATTCCCTGCCTCCAGCATCTTATCGGCCTCATCTTTGCAGAAAATCATTTTCCCGCATCTAATTACCTTTAAAAAAAATATGTGTACGGAACTGAAGAGGGTGCAAAGGAGAAAATTTAGGAGGGGGCGGGGGAAACCAGGAGAAAATGACTAGGAAGGTCCTGAGTGGAAACTGAGAAGCCTTTTTAAGGGTGACTTGAAGAATATTGTTGAATTAAAATTCTCTTCCTGTGCTAGGTGGGAGGTCAGACTAGAGGACCTCTGAGCTCCCTTCCCACTCAGAAAGAAAGACGCTGTTCTGATGTTGGATATAGAGAGGAAGGGATTGCATTTCCAAAACACCTGAAATACAGAATGGCCTCAGAGGCTTGGGCGGGAAGGGCCCCACTCTAGTATAAAATAATTTATAGAATATTAAAAGAGGCAGGATAGAATATTTCTGTTTTGTCCCCAACCCCACGCACACACACCAACAGACGTTCAGGAGTTAAAGACCAAACCAGCTGGCAAAATCCTTTTCCTTATGATAACGGAACTTGGCAACAACCTAGTGGCTGCCTGCCAAGAGTTTATTATTTACAAAGAGGAGAGATAATTTCTCCCCACTTCTGATACATCAAAGGAAAGCAGCTCAATAATTACGGAACTAATCAAGTCCAGAGATACTGCAGCAAAGTCTTAAAGCAAAAGTCCGGCAATGCAGAATGGCGTGGAAGCTTTCAGCTTTGTTCGCCACAAGGTTTGACTGGCCACCATGCTCCCTTTTATATCCTGTGGGGTGTGGTCCAGTGACTCAGCCTAATCTCGGGCACGCCTTTTCTTCTGTTGCGCACGCTTATCTCTGCGACGCTGGCGTGGATCCAGCCAAGACTCATTACCCTCATCACTGTCCATCTGTGGCTGCGTGGACGTGCTTAGCCCCGGCCCTATCTCTTGCCCTTTGGCGGACACCGAAGGCATTGCCAGAGAGGAGGGTCCTGGAGAGGGAGGCCTTGCCAACTCCTCCCCTTCACTCTCGGAGTCCTCTCCTGACGATGACACAGGCTCCGGTAATGGAGCCACAACAATTTCCCCTAAATGAGAAGAGGGGTAAAAAAATTCTCAACAAAAGCAGAAAGCATCCCCAGTCCTTCTGCTATAGAAAAATAGCCTGAAGCAGAAGCCCGAAGAGGCTGGGCTTTGTGAATGGATATTCCGTATCCATTCATAAAGCCAGGTCACTCTATTCATAAACAAAGGGCAGCCAGCAACTCCCAATAAGCAGCACAATAGGCAAGGAGCCAAAACTGACTAGATTAGCTCAGACAAACAAAACACCCAGGATTTGCATTTCCCCTTCTGTCTGTAGGGCCAGTCGTGACTCCTACATGACCCCAAAATATTAAAGGAGACGAACAGGCATCTCAATCACAAAACCCTCAAAATTGTATAAAAGCCCATCTACTCTCCACCCCAATTTGTCTGCCACCCCAGAAACATGCTGCTGTCACTGTTGTTTCTGGTTACCAAATAAACAGAGACCTCCTTTCCAAAATGCAGCTTGCAATAATTCGGCTTGGAATAAGAACCGGACCAGATTTTACTTCCAACAGTACAATGCCAGACAATGGTGGGTTCGGACCGATTTGCAAGAACCAGTAGTAAAACCAGTGAAGTCATATTTTCTGCAATCGAGTTTGGAGCGGTTTACCTTGAGTTTGTATCTATTATTTGCTCGTGTATTGTTGTGGTTGAAGCTGAAGTAGTCATTGACCGGAAGGAAATTGTGGCAGATAATTTTATGTACTATGCTTAGGTCAGACTGAAGTCAGCCTAGTTCTAAGTTGTCTAAGCCCAAAATTTGGAGTCTGGTGGCATAAGGTATTTTATTTTTATATTTTATATATTAAAAAAGTATCCTGTAATCTACTTGTTTTCCAAGTGTGCTTCATTTCAATTCTGTAACCAGCCATGCCACTACAGGTAGTCCTTGACTTAGGACCACAATTGAGCATCAAATTTCTGTCACTAAGTGAGATATTGGTTAAGTGAGTTTTGCCCCATTTTACGACCTTTCTTGCTGTTGGAATGTATTTTGTTGGAACGTATTTTTATGCAACAACTACAATAATATTCAGCCAGTAGATGGCAGTGTTACAAATTTGGATCTATGGTATGCATACACTCTGTTCTTTTGTACTAAGTAGAGTTTCCTGTTTCCTGTTACAGTTGAGCAGTTAAGCAGTAAAGCACATGGTGACTGTACTCTGTCTGTGGTGCTATATAGAAACAGAATTTCTAACATTTGCCACAATTGTTAAGCAAATCACTGCATTTGTTAGTAGTCCAAAGATTATGTAAAGAAAAAGAATTTAATTTGATGTTAGAAAAGGAAGTAAAAATATTCTTTCAGATAAATAAAATAGAGGAAACCTCTTTACAAAACACATGGGATACTTTAAAAGCTGTTATAACTTTGAATGGTCACGAAAGGAATGGTTGTAAGTTGAGGACTACCCCTGTGTCTGGAGCACCACTTTCCTTCCCCCATTTTTCCAAAATTTGCAAGAAAGAGATAGAAGCATTTCTCCGGTCAGACAAATTTCTCTCCCTAGTATTTTTTCTTCCTTCCTTCCTTCCTTCCTTCCTTCCTTCCTTCCTTCCTTCCTTCCTTCCTTCCTTCCTGCCTGCCTTCCTTCCTTCCTTCCTTCCTTCCTTCCTTCCTTCCTTCCTTCCTTCCTTTCTTCCTCCCTCCCTCCCTCCCTCCCTCTTTCTTTCTTTCTTTCTTTCTTTCTTTCTTTCTTTCTTTCTTTCTTTCTTTCTTTCTTTCTTTCTTTCTTTCTTTTTTGCAAATTTTACAATTCTCCCGAGGAGAAAAAGACGATTTTCTTTTTCTTTCCAATTTACCTTTTTTCAATGCCGTTCAGTTCTCACGTTGAAGCTAACGAGTGACTTGATATAAACAGCTCTGAGAACAAAAATAGATTTTCCCAGCCCACCACATCTGTTTCTCAGTTCCATGTAAAGACAAACAGGGTATTTGGGAATTGTAAACCACACACACTGATTGTCAGTATCCTTAATCATCAGTTAACCAGGATACTATCCTGGTAGTGCTTGCTAAACCCTGAAAACCAGGCTAGAAACCAGGAAACTGAATTCGGCTTTAGGTATGAAAGATGACTGGGTGATTTTGGGCCAATCACCAGGAGATGGTGAGTTCGAGTTCTGCCTTAGGCCCAAAGCTGTCGGCTGACTTCGGACCAATCATCTGGAGACAATGAACTCTAGTGCCACCTTAGGCGTGAAAGACAGCTGGGTGATGTTTGAGCCAATCACCAGGAGACTGTGAGTTCTAGTTCCGCCTTAGATATAAAAGCTGTCTGGGTGACTTTGAGTCAGTCACTCTTTCTCAGCCCAATTCACCTCACAGGGTTGTTGTTGTGGGGAAAATAGGAAGAGGAAGGAGTATTAAGTATGTTCACTACTTTCAGTTCAAGGCAAGGAACAAACCGACAAGCAAACAAACAAACTATAGTTTATGAAACAAACTGAACGGCTGCATGTACAACCCAAACAAGCCATATTATGTCTTGGTGCAAGTTTGAACGGAGTTGTCTGGATTCCTCTATTCCGATAAAACTGTGGTTTGTGAAATACAGGTAGTTCTCCACTTACAACCTTTCGTTTAGCGACCGTTCGAAGTTACCACAGCACCGAAAAGAGGGACTTACGACCGTTTTTCACGCTTACGACCAATTGCAGCATCCCCCATGGTCACATGTGGAAAATCAATGTCCAGTCATTTGCTCTGATCAAAGATGTCTCTCTCGCTCTTGCGGAGAGCTTTATTTTTTATACAGTTTTTACAGGCAGACAAAAAGGCAGGACAGCAACAGTGTTCTAATTGGTAGAAACTATTCACCCCCCTCTCAAGATGCCCTCCTCTGAAGGCAAAGTGAGGTAATGCAGATCAGAGCCAAAATGAGAATCATACAAGCAGGCAAGATCCACAGCGCGTGAGCTAAGGCAGTGTGCTACTCACAGCCTGGCACAATGACCTTTGACCTACCTCTACAGTCACGTGATCAAAATTCAGCCGCTTAAGAATATTTGTGATGATTGCAGTGTCCTGCCCGGGGTCACATGACCTACGCAGGTGGCCAATCCCCAAAGGCAGAGCTTCAATCGGGCAGCACCCATCTTGCCTTTTTCTGACCTCCCCCCCCCCCACATCCCAATTCGCGTATAATTTCATTCGCCGGGAAAATGGAAATGAGGTATTTTTAGTTGCCTCGTCAATCCCAGGTTGGAAAACCACACGGGATCCTTTTGGTCCCTCTTCTTGCTAGCATCTTCCAACCATGGATCACCGCTTTTCATTTAAAACCCTGCTTTTCTCTCAAGCGGGACGCCGTAAACGCTAATGGCATTTTTAAACCGATCGTAAAACTTCAATAGCATCTTAGCTTAAACCGAGACGATAAATCACCCAGAGCATCAACATAAACTCATTTAAATTGGTAAATGAAGTAACTTCCTAGAATCTTTTTTTTTCTCCTAATAAAAAGGGGAGGAAAAAAAAAAATCAGGAGAACCTCTAAGTCAATTTTGCCACTGTTTTAAGTCCACACCTATTCGCGCTTTTCATGCACCTTTCATATTGTTCTGCGATTTATTTTAATCGCGCTTGATTAAGTGCACCCTAAAGGTTTATTCAGATAACACATTCAGCCCAACCAAGCATATAATCTCTAAATTAGATCTAGCATGAATTCAATTCTTTTCTGTCTTCAACCCACAACCGTTTGTTTAATGACCATTCAGAGTTGCAATAGCATTGAAAAAAGTGACTTGTGGCCGTTTTTTTCACACTTGCGACCATTGCGGCCTCCCCTTGGTCACATGACGAGGACGCAGAGGTTTGGCAACTGATTCATAGTTATGACAGTTTGCAGTGTCCTGGATCATGTGATCCCCGTTTGCGACCTTCTGACAAGCAAAGTTAACAGATTCGCTTAACGACCCTATTCCTATCTTAACAACTGCAGCGATTCACTCAACAACAAGAAAGCAAGCAAGAAAGGTTGTAAAATGGGGCCAGACTCAACACCAATGATCTTGCTTAGCAACGGAAATTTTGGGCTCAATTGTGGTCGTATTTCGAGAAGTTTGTCATCAGCACCTGGGGAAATCCAAGAAGGGATTATCAAGCATTGATTTAGCAAGGACATCAAATTTGCCAGAAGCTAGCATAGATTTGTTAAAATCAGGCTATGCTGGGCGAACCTTTTGGCTGTTTTTGACAGCGTGGCTAGATTAGTGGACTGAGGGAAGGCTCTAGATGTAGTTAGACTTTAGTAAAGCATTTGATACCCTGGACCATAATGTCCTTCGTTATGAAATCCCACAAAGAATGGTTGAAGGAACTCTGGCCTAACTTCCCTTTTAATTGCTATTTTTAAATTTGTCTTATAAATTGGGGTGTTTTAAATTTGTTTTGGGCCAAAGTATTTAATGTATTTTAAATGGTTTTTAACATTTGTATTATGTGTATTTTATCTTTTGGCTGTTCACCGCCCTGAGTCCTTCGGGAGTAGGGCGGTATATAAATTTAATAAATAAATAAATAAATAAATAAATAAATAAATAAATAAATAAATAAATAAATAAATAAATAAATAAATAAATAAATAAATAAATAACTAACTAACTCAGTTGGAAGAGAAGTCTAAGGGTAGATGGAACTGCAGTCTCCTAACCAGTGGTGGGATTCAAATAATTTAACAACTGGTTCTCTGCCCTAATGACTGGCTGGGTGGGCGTGGCCATGGTGGGTGTGGCCAGGGGGGTCTGACAGGTAGCACTCAGCCTCCTGCACCCCCCTGGGAGCAAAAACGGGCAGTGGGGAGGGGGCACTGCACACACCGTGCCCAGCGGAAATTTTGAGTAGTTCAGAGAACCAGTAGTAAAAATTCTGACTGGCCCCGCCCCCATCTATTCTCTGCCTTCCGAGTCCCAGCTGATCAGGAGGAAATGGGGATTTTACAGTATCCTTCCCCTGGAGTGGGGTGGGAATGGGGATTTTGCAGTATCCTTCCCCTGCCACACTCACCAAGCCATGCCACACCTACCAAGCCACACCCACAGAACCGGTAGTAAAAAATTTTGAAACCCACCACTGCTGCAGCTTCCTGGGAGCAAAAATGGGGCACATGGGGACTCCTGGAAGGGGTGGGGCAGGGCCAGCCAGTAATTTAACAACTGGTTCGCCCAAACTGGCCCGAACCAGCTGAATCCCGGCACTGGACCTGGTCCAGAGTTTCACCAAAAGCTGGACACAACTGAATGGATAACAACATAGTTAGTTCACAAGAGCCTTGGTGGCGCAGCAGACTAAAGTAGCTATTAAGTAGCACCAGCTGCCTGCAATTACTGCAAGTTCAAATCTCACCAGGCTCAAGGTTGACTCAGCCTTCCATCCTTCCGAGGTAGGTAAAATGAGGACCCGGATTGTGGGGGCAATAAGCTGACTTTGTATAAAAAAGAACACCGCTTGGGGGGGGGGGCAAAAGCCCAACTAAGCAGGTATATAAAAAAGTATGAAGGCTATTGCTTAACGCATTGTAAGCCGCCCTGAGTCTCCGGAGGAAGGGCGGCATATAAATCGAACCAATAAATAAATAAATAACAACATCCTTGCCATCATCCCCAATCATGTTTTTCAGGGTGACTTGAGGGAAGCCTTATATTTCCATCCCTTTGTAGCCATCGCAGAAATTCAGTGTGAAATTTTCCACGTTAAAAGTAGTTTAAGTAGACATCTCCCAGATATCTTTCAGACTCCACACGGTAACCGACAATACTTGGCAAGAATGCAGGAACAGATCTTCACCTAAACGAACTAATTGTCTCCTGCAAACTCCACTCCCCTTCGCTCCTCTTTTATTCCCTCTGGGAGGGGCCATTCACCGTCCACCTGTGGCTTTACTCCTGAGTCGACCCTTGTTCTTTAGCTGTTCCCTTCGTCTGGCAGCTCTGCGCATGCACACACTGGGAACAGGCTCCAGCTGTTTTCCTGCCCCACTGATGTCCAACTCCGAAAGCAGCTGACAAGTGTTGGATGGCCGTGTCCCCATCTCTGCCTCCGACGCAGAGCCCTCGTCAGAGCCTTCCCCAGACTCCAGGACTGGCCCATGTTCCTCCCCAACCTCCTCACTGTCCGAATCTGCTGCCAGCTCCACTGGTGGGCCACAACAAGTTACACTTCCAGAGTCCTCATGAGGTTATGCGTGGGGGGATAAACTAAGGAAAGACCCCCCTCCCTGTATAACCAACTTATAATAAAAGGCTAAAAATATAATAAATAGGCTATGGTTCATGGTGTTGAACTCAGTCAACGAAAGATTTGTCAGCATAACGTGAGCTAAGGTTATATGTGAATCCCATCTGTCTTCGGCGAGGAGCTGGTATTTGCTATGCAAACCCATTATTTTAAAGGAAAGTAGCAGAAACCCACGTATTGGTGGCTCTTATCTGGACTTTTGCTTTATCAGCATGTTTTGTGTCATCAGTTTAGCTAATTATTATTCCGTAGCTGCTCACCGCTTCATGAATTTGTGCTACGAGCAGAACTAACGAAGAGACCATTTTCTTTGTCTTTTTTTTCCTGGATATATGTGTTATGGTCCGCCAGCAGCCTGCGGAGCAGACAGCGAAGTCGGACAGTGATGAGGCTGAGGAAGAACGTGGGCCAGTCCTGGAGGCTGGGGAAGGCCCGGATGAGGGCTCTGCGTCGGAGGCAGAGATGGGGCCAGGACCATCGGGGAGCGATGTGCGGACTCCGGAGCCTCCAGAGGCTGACAGCAGAGAGGCAGAAGAACAGGAGGAGCCTGTTCCTAGTGCGTGCATGGGCAGAGCTGCCAGAAGGCAAGAGCAGCTAAAGCAAAAAGGACGACTCGGGAGTAAGGCCAGGAGATGATTGGCCCCTCCCATAAGGCTTAAAAGACCAGCAAAGGCTCTTGGGCTCTTTATCGGAAAATGTCATTGATAGATTTGTTTCTTGTCTTGCTGCATTTATTTCTTGTCGGCGTCTTCTGCTTCTGAACTTTTGCCAAGAAAAGCCTTTGGCAGGTTGCCTAATTAGACCGAGGTTGGGGATAAGGCTGAAGAATTGTGTTATGAAGAATTTGTTTTGAGTTAGTTTGGACTACTGCTGAGAATGAGTTAACTCTCAGCTGTTCTAATAAAGTCTGTTGGTTTAGAACTGATTGTGTCTGAAAATACCTACTTGGGCCTGGGTCACAACAATATGCTCCGTCAGATGGTGATGTGGGTCACCTCCATATCGGACCCAATCTGAAGAGTTTAAGACAGGGGGGTCAAACTCAAGGCGGGGCAGATGCGGCCTGGAATGTGGTCAGATCCAGCCCATGGCGCCATCCTAGTCTACAAAATGCGAAGAGGAAACATGCCAGCAGTTTGGGGAGTGGTGTCAAACTAGCCACGCCCACTCAGTCAGCCACACCCACCAGGCTCCCCTGAGGCGGCCCTCAATGAAATTGAGTTTGACACCCCTGATCTAAGTAGTTTGTCGGTGTGTCTAAATATGGGATATTAGACTTGAGACCATCAATAGGCTACATAAGTTGAGGTAGTCCTTATGACCACAATTGAGCCCAAAATTTCAGTTGCTAAGCGAGACAATTGTTAAGTGAGTTTTGCTCAATTTTATGACTTTTTTCTTGCCACCATTAAGAAGGAGAAGGAGAAGAAGGAGAAGGAGAAGGAGAAGGAGAAGGAGAAGGAGGAGAAGGAGAAGGAGAAGGAGAAGGAGGAGAAGGAGAAGGAGAAGGAGAAGGAGAAGGAGAAGGAGAAGGGGAAGGAGAAGGAGGAGGAGGAGGAGGAGGAGAAGGAGAAGGAGAAGGAGAAGGAGAAGGAGAAGGAGAAGGAGAAGGAGAAGGAGAAGGAGAAGGAGAAGGAGAAGGAGAAGGAGAAGGAGAAGGAGAAGGAGGAAGACGACTACGGAATTCTTGGTGCTCTCTGAACTTGACTGTTTTCTTGCAGACTTTTCATGACCCAACTAGGTAACAACATCAGTGCTAGGAGGGAGTGACTTGCCTTCTCAGTGTTGGTGGAGTGGGTCTTTGATTGGCTTTTCCATGCTTCCTATGGAAATACTGATACTCCGGATGTTCTAGATACAGCCTTGACCAAAGAGATACAAAACTTGGCATAAATCTGAGCAATTCTAGACACAAAGGAGTGGCTTGAATTGTTTCTGATAATGTTAAAACGTGCATTATTATTTTTTAATCAAAAGAAACAGCCTACAGTATTAGAGAGATATGAGTTACTCCAGGGGTGAAATCCAGCAGGTTCTGACAGGTTCTGGAGAACCAGGAGTGGGAATTTTGAGTAGTTTGGAGAACTGGAAAATACCACCTCTGGCTGGCCCCAGAGTGGGGAGGGAATGGAGATTTTGCAATATCCTTCCCCCAGGAATGGGGAGGGAATGGGGATTTTGCAATATCCTTCCCCTGCCATGCCCACCAAGCCACACCACGCCCACCAAGCACCGCCCACAGAACCGGTAGTAAAAAAATTTGGATTTCACCACTGAGTTACTCCATTCCATAGAGGAGATGCTACCTCTGAATGGAAATACGCTTTGTCGCTATCCAAGGTGCTGAAATCTCTGAGTTTCACCGGCTCCCTTGAGTTGCTGGTTGAACTGCAAGTTATCCCAAGGTTGGGTGATGGACATCAATTGTGACTTTCAAAGCTCCCTTCTAACTTGCATGGGAAGGGCTGTGGGGTGGGTCTGGAATCCAGAATATCAATTTGTGGAGAGCAAATTGAACCAGAGAAAGTCATCAGGAGCGCCAGAGCAAATGGATTCTAGAATTAGAGGCATCGGGAAGATGGGAGAGCAACACAGATAAGGAAGCAGAGTCAGTGATGATAATTCAGTGTTTATGCAGGGCCATTTCTCAAACTCTTTTTCACGGGGAATGGCTACACGAAAATAACTCTGAGCATAAATATAAGATAGATATAGCATAGAATAACTTGGAGCAGAAATCTCATCTTTATGGAGATTTGTGGTGGCAATGGAGTTAACTCCTTGTACTGAGATTCAAGGCGCTTTGAGAGGTTTGAATTCAACCTGTGTTGCACAAACTCAGCCATTTTGACCTGCGAGTTGGTGTGTCAGTTTGTCGTGTGAGCCCAGCTGCTTGGGACTCGTCCGAAGGAACCATTGCTTAGCAAACCACAGGGTAATGCATGGTTTTTGCACAGGTAAAAACACAGGAGTGTTGCAATTTGCACTTGTGTCAGTCTGTACTTCTGCAGCACAGAAAGAGTTCCTGAGTATTGGAGCACCTTTTTTGGAGAGTTCAGTTTTATTTATTTATTTATTTATTTATTTATTTATTTATTTATTTATTTATTTATTATTTATTTATTTATTAGTTCGATTTATATGCCGCCCTTCTCTGGAGACTCAGGGCGGCTTACAATGTGTTAAGCAATAGCTTTCATACTTTTGTATATACCTGCTTAGTAGGGCTTTTGGCCCCCCCTAAACGGTGTTCTTTTTTTATACAAATTCAGCTTATTGCCCCCACAATCCGGGTCCTCATTTTACCTACCTCGGAAGGATGGAAGGCTGAGTCAACCTTGAGCCTGGTGAGATTTGAACTTGCAGTAATTGCAGGCAGCTGGCAGCTAAGTGCTACTTTAACAGCAGCAGTTTAGTCTGCTGTGCCACCAAGGCTCTTTTTATATATTTTGCAAGGCCGTGGCTGATTAAACCACGGTTAATTAAATAATCCGCAGACCAAGCGGAAATCAAACCAAGCTGAGCATTAATTTGTAAACCTGGGCAGTGCTTCTTTTTCCTTTTTCCTTTTTTTTTTTTTTGCAAACAGTGCTTACCTCTGCACAGGTGTGCATAGCTTTGGGGGGAAATCGCTCTCCAAATTTGGAAGGGAAGTGTGCATTCATACCACCTGCAGCCGCAGACAACAACAATTTAGGCAGGCAAGAGATACGGTTCCTATATGCCAAGGAAATCAACTAAAATTCACACAGGAAGGAGCACAACAAAAACAGCAAGCCAAATCCAGGTACAGAGAAGATATTTGAAAACAAATAGCACCCCTCTCCCTTCATGTGCATAGAGATTTAAAGGCACATCTCTCACTTATATTTTAGCAGGCAGCAGCCTTGAAAACGAGGCCGCCCTCCCAAGAACAATCCTTTTTCAGTGATAAAACCTTCCAAAATATAATTTGGCTGCCAAAGTCCTAATCAGGTGTTGACTTAATTAAAATCCCTTGAAGGGAAGGGAAGGAGGGAGGGAGGGAGGGAAGAATTGCTTCGAGGAAGGGGGGGGGGAAGAAGAAGAAGAAGGGAAGGGAAAAAAAATACATTTCTCATTTGAAATTATCGTTACTCTGACGCTCGGCTGAAAACGCTCGGCGGAATATAAAACAGCCTGACTCACAATCGCTGTCTTTTCTGCCAGGAAATAGCTGATCCAAGGGCTGACCGTGGAATTCACTGCATAAGTCAAACACTTGGGGCATGTATGGGGCCTGTAATCTTTCTTCCCAACTCCATTTGCTCAAGCAACAGATTAATCTGACAGCCAAAAAAGCCAACGCAATCCTAAATTGCATTAACAGAGGGATTCAATCAAGATCAAGGGAGGTACTAATACCACTCTATAAAGCCTTAGTAAGGCCACACTTGGAATCCTGCGTCCAGTTTTGGTCACCACACTATAAAAAAGATGTTGAGACTCTAGAAAGAGTGCAGAGAAGAGCAACAAAGTGTTCTGTCCCCAACCACACGCACACACACCAACAGACGTCCAAGAGTTAAAAACCAAACCAACCGACAAAACCCTTTTCCTTATGATAACGGAACTTGGCAGCAACCTAGTGGCGGCCTGCCAAAAGTTTATTACTCACGAAGAGATAACTTCTCTCCGCTTCTGGTACATCAAAGTAAAATGTTCAATAATTACAGAGTAACTTAAATCCAAATATAATCCAGCAAAGTCTATAGCAAAAGTCTGGCAATGCAGAATGGAATGGAAGCTTTCAGCTTTGTTCGTCACAAGGTTTGGCTGGCCACCACGCTCCCTTTTATACCCTGTGAGGTGTGGTCCAGTGACTCAGCCTAATCTCTAGCACGCCTCCTCTTCTGTTGCGCATGCTTATCTCTGCGACACTGGCGTGGATCCAGCCAAGACTCATCTCCCTCATTACTGTCCATCTGTGGCTGCGTGGATGTGCTTGGCCCCGGCCCTATCTCTTGCCCTTCGGTGGACACCGAAGGCATTGCCAGAGAGGAGGGTCCTGGAGAGGGAGGCCTTGCCAACTCCTCTCCTTCACTCTCGGAGTCCTCTCCTGCCAATGACACAGGCTCAGGTAACGGAGCCACAACACAAAGATGATTAAGGGACTGGAGGCTAAAACACACGATGACGGTTGCAGGAACTGGGCCTGGCTAGTTTAGTGAAGAGAAGGACCAGGGGAGACAGGATAGCAGCAGGGGTGGGATTCAGTCAGTTCGGACCAGTTCGGGTGAATCGGATGCTAATTTTATATCTGGTTCGCTGAACTGGTAGTTGCAACGACTGGCTGATCCCACCCACGCTGCCCCACCCCTCCCAGGAGTCTCAACGTGGCCCATTTTGGATGCCAGGTAAGTGAACGGCTTGTGCGGAGGCTCTGGGAAGGTGAAAAGTGGGCCTACCAGAAATCCGGAAATGGGCCCGTTTCCAGCCTCCAAAGGGCCTCCGGTGGCTGCGGGAGGTCGTTTTCACCCTCTTGGAGGCTCAAGAAAAGCCTACGGAGCCTGGGGAGGGTGAAAACCCCTCCCCGCCGTGGTGCAGGAGGCCGAATAGGCCACACCCCCATGGCCATGCCCACTGAGCAAACCGGTTGCTGAAATTTTTGAATCCCACCGCTGCCTAGAACCATAGAATCTTAGAATCATAGAACATAGAATCTCAGAATCAGATTAATAGAATCATACAATTAATCTTACAATCATAGAATCTCAGAATCACAGATTCAGAGAATCAGAGAATCAGAGAATCACCGTTTCATAGAATCAGAGAATCGTAGACTCAAAGGGCAGGAAGGGAACTTGGAGGTCTTCTAGTCCAACCCTCCTTATACCATCCTAGACAAATCCAATCTTTTCTTGAAATCCTGCAATAAAGGAGCACAATGCAACCTTTGGAGGCAATCCATTGATTTTCCCTGTTTTCCCCACAACGGGTGGGTTGGGCTGAGAAGGAGTGATTGGGCCCAAAGTCGCCCAGCCAGTTTTCATACCTAAGATGGGACTAGAACTCACCATCTCCTAGTTTGTAGCCCAGTACCATTACCTAACCGCTACACCAGGTTTACATCTGTGGTGGGTAACTGTACAGTTATACAAAGATGGTCTTGAAGAAGGAATTCAACATCTGGAAGAAATTGAGGAAGAAACTCAAGATTTCTGAATCTTGATTCTTTTGGGTATAACCAAAGAAGAGACTGACTCTTGTTAGGCTTTCTGGATTCTGCTATTATTTCCTTTAGCACAAGCACTAGCCCTTAGACTTATATACCATTTCACAAGTGCTTTCCAGCCCTCTCTAAGCGGTTTACAGAGCCAGCCTCTTGCCCCCAACAATCTGGGTCTTCATTTTACCGATCTCGGAAGAACGGAAGGCTGAGTCAACCTTGAGCCGGTCCGGATCGAATTCTTAGCAGTGGGGAGAGAGTCAGCCTGCAATACTGCATTCTCGTTCTGCCCCAGCTACGGACCCCAAAGAACGCAGCACACACAAAGTCTGTACAAACCTTAGTTTACTAAATTAAATCAGTCTTTTTCAAATAAAGGCTGTTAATTCACTTTCTTAACAGCCTACAAGAATCCAAAGAATCAATAATCGTAATCTTACTATGGTTGGCAGGAAGCCCAGAAGCAATTTGCAGGAAACTGATAAGAGAACTAAGATCAGGACGTGAAGGAGAGTGAACGAAGTTGTTCCCTGCAATTTGCAGGGCCTCCCTTAAATAGGCTAGGGAAGTGGCCAATTAGCCCCAAGCCTTACTCTCGAGGAGACCTCCTCCTGAGGAGCCACTCCTGCCTTTTGGCAGCTCTGCGCGCCCGTGCATCGAGAAGAGGCTCCTCCTCTTCTTCCTCTTCACTTATAGGAGCTTCTGGAGGTTCTGAAGGCCCTGGCTGAATCCCCGCCTCTGGCACCACATCTTCTCCAGCCTCCTCATTGTCCGACTCGAGCGCCAGCTGCACAGGCTGCTGGGGAAGCACCACACCAGCCTCCTCGCTGTCGGAATCAGCTACTAGCTGCACAGGCCGCTGACGGGCCACAACAATTCTAACCACTGCACACCATGGATGGATGGATGGATGGATGGATGAGCAATAGCACTAGAATTTAGATTTATATACCCTCCACAGTGCTTTTACAGTCCTAAGCGGTTTACAGAGTCAGCCTCCTGCCCCCAACAATCTGGGTCCTCATTTTACTGACCTCGGAAAGATGGAAGGCTGAGTCAATCTTGAGCCAGTCAGGATCAAACTCCTCGCAGCTGGCAGAATTAGCCTGCAATACTGCATTCTCACCACTGCACCACCATGGCTCTCTCATCATTGTTTCTCAACCTTATCTGTTTTAAGATCTGTGTACTTCAACTCCCAGAATTCCCCAGCCAGCCATGCTAGCTGGGGAATTCTGGGAGTTGAAGTACACATGTCTTCAAGTTGCCAAGGTTGAGAAACACAGTGTTATAGCAGGGGGGAAAAAATTGAGACTCAGAAAATTGGGATTTTCTGGGTCCTCATTTTACCAACCTCAGAAAAGATGGAAGGCTGAGTCAACCTTGAGCCTGGTGAGATTCGAACTGCCCAATTTAACAATAAAAGAGAGCGTTCCCTTCATTCCCGAGGTCTCCGTTTCTTGACCTGGCCATCCTCAAAGGGTTGACCGAAAAGCCAACATTGAGTGTCTTCCCTTATAATTCCCTCTGCTCAAATATAGCCAAGGAATGTTTTATAGGTGGCATTTAGATCCTAAGAAACTGTTATGCATGTATCCTAATGTTCAACCAAAATGTTGGAGATGTGATTGTTTAGATGCTACATATTATCATATATGGTGGACTTGCAAGAAAGTGAAGGCTTTTTGGATAAAAATTTGGTGGGTTATGCAAAATGTTCTGAAGAAAAAACTCCAATTTTCTCCACAATTGTTCTTATTGGGTATAGTTAAGGGTTTTACACTGGGTGAAACAAAGCTGATATTGTATATGGTGACAGCAGCTAGATTATTGATAGGTCAATATTGGAAAAATGATGCTATGCCCACTGTTGAAGAATGGACTTTGAAGATGGCCAGCTTTGCAGAGATGGCGAAGATTTCAGCATATTTAAAAGATCGAACTCAAGAGACTTATGTATGGGAGTGGAAAAAGTGGATAGATTACGTGCAGAATAAATATCAAACTAGGAAATATCAGATAGCTTTTAGCTGAATGTATTATATAGGGATAGAATAACTGGATGTTATTTACGAAGAAATAAATAGTACACAGGGGGTGGAAGAGTTAGGGGTTAAAGTATTATAAAATGTGATTTTGATTTGGATTTCATCTTGAGGAAGTCATGGGGGGAGGGGAGGGTTAGGGAGGGTTTTGGGGGGGGGAAAACCAGAGGGAAAATGTATTTGTAAAACTTTTTAAATAAATAAAAAAATATATAGCCAAGGAAGTAACAACGATCGTCCCTTATCAATCATTTGCCTTAATAAGCTATGGACGAAGAGGGAAGAACTTCCAATGTCTTTTCTGCTAGTAGGAGCCATGGCCAAAAGCTCCGACTGACCTCCTAGTTTCGTTATTTGGGGTTATTAATAGCAGTGCGTCTAATTACAACCTGTTAAAGGAGACAGTTGGAGACGCCAGTTCCACTGGCTAAAATTATGAGTGTTTTAGCACACCATCTGCTGATGCCTACCTCAGAAGCATCGGCATTTACATAACGTCTGGCAGCGAACTCTCCCCAGTAGGTTTCTCTGATCACCCAGCTCTCTCTCTCTGGGTGTCAGTTACAAACAGAAGAGAGGGGGGGGAAAGGGGGTTTTCTCCACCCCCCACTCGAGAGCGTCAAGGATGTGGATCAGTCTAATTATTTATACCCCACCGTTATTATTTTTTATAAATAAGGGAGCAAATCAGGGGTGAAATCCAGCAGGTTCTGGAGAACCGGCAGCGGAAATTTTGAGTAGTTTGGAGAACCCGCAAATATCACCTCTGGCTGGCCCCAAAGTGGGGTGGGAATGGAGATTTTGCAATATCCTTTTTCCCCAGGAGTGGGGAGGGAATGGGGATTTTGCAGTATTCTTCCCCCAGGAATGGGGAGGGAATGGGGATTTTGCAATATCCTTCCCCCAGGAGTGGGGAGGGAATGGGGATTTTGCAGTATTCTTCCCCCAGGAGTGGGGAGGGAATGGAGATTTTGCAATATCCTTCCCCAGGAGTGGGGAGGGAATGGGGATTTTGCAATATCCTTCCCCCAGGAGTGGGGAGGGAATGGGGATTTTGCAGTATTCTTCCCCCAGGAGTGGGGAGGGAATGGAGATTTTGCAATATCCTTCCCCAGGAGTGGGGAGGGAATGGGGATTTTGCAGTATCCTTCCCCCAGGAGTGGGGAGGGAATGGGGATTTTGCTGTATCCTTCCCCCAGGAATGGGGAGGGAATGGAGATTTTACAATAACCCTTCCCCAGGAGTGGGGAGGGAATGGGGATTTTGCAGTATCCTTCCCCCAGGAATGGGGAGGGAATGGGGATTTTGCTGTATCCTTCCCCCAGGAGTGGGGAGGGAATGGGGATTTTGCAATATCCTTTCCCCAGGAGTGGGGAGGGAATGAGGATTTTGCAGTATCTCCCCTGCCACGCCCACCAAACCATGCCCACAGAACCGGTAGTAAAAAAAAAATGGATTTTACCACTGGAGCAAATACCTAAATTTTTCCCTACAGCAACAATCCTGTGAGGTAGGTTGAGCTGTGAGGGAAGGACTGGCCCAAAGTCACCCAGCCAGCTTTCTGCTACGGTCGTTAAGTGTGAAAAACGGTCATCGGTGACTTTGTTCGGTGCTGTACTAACTTCGTTGTAGCACTGTGAACTGTTGTAAGTCGAGGACACTCTGTAGATTAGTTGTGCGGGAACTGAGAAAGCTACATGAAAGGGACAGCTGTGTTTCCACTGTGATTCAATCAGGCTACACAACTGTTCCTTTGTGTATTGTTGCTTTCTGTGCTGATGGGGCCCCACTGGGGACGTAGATCCTGAAAGGAGAAGAAATAAATATTCTTTTTTTTCCTCCCTCTTTCCCAGGAGCAGGTAATGATGGAAATGACTGAGAACCAAGAAAAACTCCATGGAAGGAAATCATCGGATTGTCTGATGTGCCGAGAAAAAGGCAATTTTGGGAATTGCAAGCCCAGGACATTTGGCGCTTAAGGAAAGCAGAAGCAAACAACACCCTCAGCCAAATTGTTCATTGCAGATTGTCCTCGTCTTACAACCATTCATTTAGGGACCGTTCCAAGTTACAACGGCATTGGAAAAAGTAGGTTTAGGACCAGGGATGGGTACTAATTTTTTTTACTACCGGTTCTGTGGGCGTGGCTTATTTTGTGGGCGTGGCTTGGAGGTCATGTGACTAGGTCGGTGTGGCTAGCTGGTCAGAGTCATTTCTGGAAGGTCCTCGCACTTACGACCAGTCCTCGCACTTACGACCCGACTCATTTGTTTGCTTTTAACACTGATCAGCTGTAGGGCGGCCCTTTGAAGCCCCACGGCAAGAGTTTAAACAGTTTTTTTCCTTCTAGTCATCAGCTGGGACTCAGGAGGCAGCAATAGATTGGGGGTGGGACCAAATAAAAGGTAAGAATAATGTGGGGGGGTGGGGGGTGGTAGGGCGGGGGGGGGAGAACCGGTTCGGTGACATCATATCATCACCGCTACCGACTCGGCCGAACCGGACCGAACCGGGAGGAACCCACCACTGTTTAGGACAGGGGTGAAATGCTCCCGGTTCGGACCGGATCGCCCGATCCAGTAGTGATGGAGGCGGGTGGTTCGGAGAACCGGTAGCAAAAATCCCTGCTCCCCCCCCCATGCCCAGCACAATCATCAGAAGCTTTTTTTTTTTACTTTTAAAAGCATTTTTTCTACAACCTCTTCCGACGAAAGAATGCTTTTAAAAGTTAAAAAAAAAAAGCCTCTGATGATCGCGTGGCTCAGCTGGGATCATCAGAGGCTTTTCAAAGCATATTTTTCTGCAACCTCTTGGCTGAAGAGGTGGTAAAAAAAAATGCTTTGAAAAGTCTCTGACGATCCCAGCTGAGTTGCCTGATCGGCAGAGGTTTTTCAAAACATTAGAAAAAATGCTTTGAAAAGTTAAAAAAAAAAAAAAAAGTTGGCCACGCCCACCCAATCACATTAAACCCCCCCAAGCCACACCCACAGAACTGGTAGTAACAAATTTTACATTTCACCCCTGGTTTAGGACCATTTTTCACACCTACAACGATGGCAGCATCCATCGTCATAGGTGTGAAAATCATCACGTGATCAAAATTCAGACACTTGGCCACTGACTCGTATTTATGACGGTTGCAGCGTCCCCGGGGATTACATGATCCTCTTTTGCGACCTTCTGACAAGCCAAGTCAACGGGGAAACCAGATTCACTTAACAACTGTGTTATTAACTTAACCGCTGCAGCGGTTTGCTTAACGACGGTGGCAAGGAAAGCCGTAAAATGGGACAAAACTCACTTCACACGTGTCTCACTTTACAATAGAAATTTATGTCTCAATTGTGGTGGTAAGTTGAGGACTATTATAAATTGACAACCCCCCCCCCCACACACACACACTCTGAGAAGTTGCCACAGAGAGGAAGGGGTCCGCCTATTCTCCAAAGCCCCTGAAGGCAGGACAAGAAGCAACGGATGGAAAGAGAGAAGCAACTAGAACGAAGGAGAAATTTCCTGAAGGTCAGAACAATTAACCAGTGGAACAACTTGCTACTGGAAGCTTCATCATTGGAGGTTTTTAAGAAGAGCTTGGACAACCATTAGCCCGAAATGGTGTAGAATCTCTTGCTTGAGTAGAGGGTTGGGCTAGAAGACCTCCAGGGTCCCTTCCAACTCTATCCTGACTGACTATCTGTAGTCTAGTTTGAAAAAGACAGTTTTCAGCTTTTATTGAACTGGCAAATTATGTCATACTGCAGCTTTTTTCAGTTTCAGCCCATCGACAACGAAAAGAGGGGCGGGGGCGTGTCACCCTCACTTCCTAGCAGCTCATTTGCATGTACTTCCTTCGTTCCTCTCACCTGCAAAGGTTAAGCTAAGAGAAAAATGCCATCTGCTCTCAGCCCGGTTGGGAGAAGCTGTCACCGGTGCCCAGATTTAATATTCCGAAATTGTATTAACCTGTTGTTCATCGCCACCCAGCAGATCAAAGAGTGGATATAAAGCCCCCCCCCCCAGTGGTGGGATTCAAGTAATTTAACAACTGGTTCTCTGCCCTAATGACCAGCTGAGTAGGTGTGGCTCAGTGGTCATGTGACTGTGTGGGCGTGGCCAATTCAACATCACTCACGTCTATGGGCGAAGTGCCTTAGCTGTTACAATGTCACAAGGCTTAACCAGAGAGGCAGTTTCTGTAAGCAGGGCAATAAAGATTAGGCTAGAAACACCACCAGAATGTTTCCTTCCTGCCTTCCTTACAGGATTAGCCCTGTAAAGTGGAAAAAACAAAACAAAATAAGATTTCTTTTAACAACCGGTTCTCCCGAATAGGTGCGAACTGGCTGAATCCCACCACTGCCCCCTGCCCCCCTCCACTCCGCAGAAAAGGATGGAGGGACCCTCCTGTTGGGTCTCGTACTGGGTAAATAAGCTGCTCAAAGTCACATACAATTCATCAATTTGTTTGTTTGTTTTCCGAGCGGGGAATTGGCAAGCTTTGAATCTCCCACGGGCCCACACAGCGGAAGCCCTGGCCCTCTTTCTGAAGATGCAAGCTAGTTAAGTCAACTGGGACGAGAAGCCGATAAAAAATGGCTGGAATTACACCTGGAGCCGCAACAATTGCAGTCAGCACAAATGTGAAAACTTCCCTGTGGGTTAGCAAAGAGCACCGCCGACCTCTGTGTGTGGGCTTCGGGGAAACCGAGGCGAGCGGTGTGGAAACTGCAAGAGGCTGGAAGGTGTCACAGTGGTTATTTCCTCAGCAGGGGGGTCTCGTCCTGAAGAGCAGCGCTCCTAAAGCAAACTGACACCCCACCCACTTCCCCCAAACAGAAAGGCTGCAGACCCAATCATTCCTGGCTGGCATGGTGTGAGCCTCGCTGGAGAAACCAGATGCGAATGAGGATCAGATGAGCTCGTTCTGAGTTTGTAGAAAAAAATGCTTTTAAAATTTTTTTTAAAAAGCCTCTGATGATTGTGCGGCTCAGCTGGGCATGGGGGGGGGGGCGGGGAGGAGCAGGGATTTTTGCTACCGGTTCTCCGAACCACCCGCCTCCATTGCTACCGGATTGGGCGATCCGGTCCGAACCAGGAGCATTTCACCCCTGATTGAGCCCAACATTTCGGTTGCTAAGCGAAACATTTGTTAAATGAATTTGCCCTATTTTAGGACCTTTCTTTCTTGCCACAACTGTTAAGTGAAGCAGTTGTTAAATGGGTAACACGGTTGTTCAGTGAATTTGGTTTCCTCATTGATGTTGCTTATAAGAAGGTCACAAAACGGGATCACATGACCCTGGGATACTGCCACGGTCATAAATATGAGTCAGTTGCCAAGCATCTGAATTTTGATCGCATGGCCATGGGGATGCTACAACGGTCGTAAGTGTGAAAAACGGTCATAAGTTACTTTTTTTCAGTGCTCTTGCAACTTTGACCTTATTGGTTGGAAATATATATATATATATATATATATATATATATATATTTAAATTTGATTTATATGCCGCCCTTCTCCGGAGACTCAGGGCGGCTTACAATGCGTTAAGCAATAGCCTTCATACGTTTGTATATACCTGCTTAGTAGGGCTTTCGCTCCCCTCCTAAGCGGTGTTCTTTTTTATACAAAGTCAGCTTATTGCCCCCACAAACTGGGTCCTCATTTCACCTACCTTAGAAAGGATGGAAGGCTGAGTCAACCTTGAGCCTGGTGAGATTCGAACTAGCAGTAATTGCAGGCAGCTCAATGATAATAACAGGCTATTAGTCTGCTGCGCCACCAGGCTCTGTGGATGAGGCCTTCATCCTGCAGTGGATAATGGTTAAAATGATGATGATGATGATATATAAATATATAAATTTATGAATAAACTATGCAGAGGCCCTTCCGAAAACCCCTTCTGTCTCCTCCTCCCTGACCCGCCAAGCTGGATTGAGATGCGAGATCAAAATCTTCCTTTTGCCAAGAGCTTCCAGCTTCAGCATTTATTTATTTGTTCAACTTGTATGCCGCCTTTCTCCGAAGACTCAGGGCGGCTTACAATGCATTTAAAAACCATATATAAAAACATTCAAAATTAAAACATTAAAAACAATTAAAACTCGTTCACACCATTCATGGCCGGATCTCGCCAAATCGCAGCAGCGAAATCAACGGCCCCAGGCCTGCCGGAAAAGCCAGGTCTTCACCGCTTTCCGGAAGGCCAATAGGGTGGGGATGGTCCGGACCTCAGGAGGTAACTGGTTCCAGAGAGCCGGGGCAGCCACAGTGAAGGCCCTCCCCCGCGGGCCCACCAGCCGGCATTGTTTAGCTGACGGGACCCGGAGGAGACCAACTCTGTGGGATCTTACCGGTCGCTGGGAGCTATGCGGTAGAAGGCGGTCTCGAAGATACCCTGGCCCTGAGCCATGTAGGGCCCTGAGCATGGGCGGGAAGTGGTGGGGAGGAAACAGACAATGTCGGCCTTGATGCTCTTGGTGGGTTTTTTTTTAAAAAATGTATCAGAGATGGTTCTGCAACTCCACGGCGTATTTTTGTGATGAATAACTCCGCAGGGATCAGCAGCCCCGTTGAAGGTTATGAAGCCATTTGGCTGACATTGATGTTAAAAGCAGAATTCCCTGGCGCTTTATATACTCTGAAGTTCGGAGAAGCAGCACACGTATCTCCTACCCAGGGTTTATTTACTAGACTTCACTCCACTGCAGTACCCGGAAAATTTGCTTTTTATACCTGGCCTTCAGGTGAGGACGGAGCGGGTTGCTATAATATTTTGACTGGTTTTACTCTTGGTAATTTTTTTTTTCTCTTCCTGCATAATAACAGAGTAACAGGGATGGAAGCAGAGGTGGGCTTCAAAAACTTTAGCAAGGGGTTCTCTGCCCGGTTGCTGGGTGGGAGTGGCCATGGTGGGCGTGGCCTAGTCAGCTTCCTGCAACACGGCAGGGGGGAGGGGTGTGTTTTTGCCCTCCCTGGGCTCCGGAGGCTTTCCTTGAGCCTCCGGGAGGGCGAAAATGGCCTCCCCAGGCTCCGGAGGCCCTCTGGAGGCTGGAAACAGGCCCGTTTCCTGAACTTCCAGTAGGCCCGTCCTTCGTCCTCCCTGAGCCTCCACGCGCGCCCTGCACTTAACTGCATCCAAAACGGGCCATGTGGGGACTCCTGGGCGGGGAGGGGTGGGCGGGGTCATCCAGGAGTGGGATTTGGGGGTTCTCCAAACTGCGCAGAATCTTAGTGTCAAGTTTCGAGGTCGTCTCAAATAAATTGCATTTCAAACAAAGTCTTTGAAGAAAAACTCCTATTTATTAAGCATGACATTCTAGACCCGACTCCATCAAAGCCAACACTGACTTCCAGCCCCAGAACCCTCCCTTTCCGTTCCCCACTCCCCTGCACTCATTGGCCATCTTCCAAGTCACTCTACCCCTAATCTACTGCTCCAGCTCAAAGGAATTTCCCCCCTCCCATCCCATCTCCTAGGGGATATTATCTCCAGGGAAAATAAGTGGGTGAAAAGTCAAACATCCCTTTCCAGACGCCTTCGCTTCTCCTTCTTATGTCAGCACTAGAGTAAATGCAGCTTGAAGTGCTGACACTTAGCTAGAGGTTCTCCCGAACCCCTGAGAACCCCCAGCAGCCCACCCCTGGATGAAAAGGGCCTTGGAGGTCTTCTAGTCCAGCGGCTGCCAACCTTTTGGGCACCAGGGACTGGTTCTGTGGAAAGAGGTTTCTCCACAGATCAGAAGGGGGCGTGGTTTCATGTGTCACCTGCATCCCGCGGATGGGGCTTTGCTTGTTTGCGCGGTCCGGTTGGGGACCCCTGTTCTAGTCCAACCTCCTATTCAAATGCTTGATGCCATTTCAGACAAATGGTTATCCAGTCTCTTCTTAAAAAATCTCCAGTGACAACGTCTGGTGGAAACTCATTACTCTGTCTTCTAACTGTCAGTAAATGTTAAAATGACCTGTTAAACCTTGTGTGTGTGTGTTTTTATCTGTATCGCTTCTACTAAACATGTTAAAATCCTGGAGCAAAAGACCAGGTTTACAGGCTAAGTTCCAATCAAACTCTTTTATTGCTCATACCTATGCATAGGTATGTGTATAGACCACTAGTGCCAGAGGTGGGTTTCAGCAGGTTCTGACCAGTTCTGGAGAACCGGGAGCGGAAATTTTGAGTAGTTCGGAGAACTGGTATAAATACCACCTCTGACTGGGCCCACCCCCATCTATTCTCTGCCTCCCGAGTCCCAGCTGATCGGGAGGGAATGGAGATTTTAAAGGGGATCACATGACCCCGGGACATTGTTTTTGGAGGCACCAGTCTACCACCACACTGCCTTTTAACACTGATCAGCTGTAGGGCGGCCCTTAGAAGCCCCGCAGCAAGAGTTTAAACAGTTTTTTTCCTTCTAGCCGATCAGCTGGGACTCGGGAGGCAGCAATAGATTGGGGGCGGGGCCAAATAAAAGGTAAGAATAACAGGAGCAGGGCGGGAGGGCCCAGCTCCCGAACAAAGAGAACCGGTTCGGTGACGTCATATCGTCACTGCTACCGGCTCGGCCGAACCGGGCCGAACCGGGAGGAACCCACCACTGGTTGTAAGTGTGAAAAATGGTCATGTCACTTTTTTCAGTGCTGTTGTAAGTTCGAACAGTCATTGAACAAACTGTTGTAAGTCAAGGACTACAAGTACTACTGAAATCACAACTTCCTCTTTCAAGATGATCTGTTTATTTCTTTTTTCTTTTTTTTAAAAGGATTTTAACTTTCTGAATGCTTGGAGAATCCGGAAACCTAATCACACAGACGCATCCAACGACTGCAATGGTGTTGCACATTTTTATTTTCCTCTACGTACGAAGCGTGCCTGGAGATAATGTGGCAAATTCCAAAGGGGTGTTAAATATTAAAAACCATGAATTCAGATTTGAATGCTTCATTTCAGATGTTCACTTCCGTTACTCATCGGATTGGAGGTGCTGGCTGTCCTCAGTTGTTTGATTTATGTTCGGCAGAAAATATTTAAATTTCATATGTCAATTGTTAGATGCAAAATAGATACAAGAACTGTTGAATTCTAAATACCCCTGATTCCAACAGTGCAGTTACAAAAAAAAAGACAATTGCATGCCAAATATTAGAAACCGTGAAATTCTAAATACTATTGCGTGCCAATTATTGAACACAAAATACCGTCGTATGCCAATTATTAAAATATCATGAATACAAAATACAGGCTTATAATCAAATAATGTTAATTCCTTAATTTGTGGAAAGGCAAGTCCAAATCTCCACTTAACAATTAAACTCAAAAGGTGATCTTCTATTATTTAGTGAAGTGATGCCCCAGTGCCTGGAGGCCGTGCAGACCTGGATGGGGAGAAACAGGCTCCGACTCAACCCTTCCAAGACCGAGTGGCTGTGGCTTCCGGCGTCCCGATATAGCCAGCTGGCACCGTCGCTGGTTATTGGGGGCGAATCACTGGCCCCCACGGAGAGGGCTCGCAACTTGGACGTCCTCCTGGATGCACGGCTGTCTTTAGAAGAGCATATGACGGCCGTGGCCAGGGGGGCTTTTTATCAGGTTCGCCTGATACGCCAGTTGCGTCCCTTTCTAGATCGGGACTCCCTACGCACGGTCACTCGTCACCTCCTGCCTGGACTACTGCAATGCTCTCTACATGGGGCTCCCCCTGGGGTGCACCCGGAGGCTCCAGTTGGTCCAGAATGCGGCCGCGCGGGGGATTATGGGAGCGACGGGGCGCTCCCATGTGACACCTCTCCTGCGCGAGCTGCACTGGCTCCCTGTGGTCTTCCGGGTGCGCTTCAAGGTGTTGGTGACCACCTTTAAAGCGCTCCATGGCTTAGGGCCGGGGTATTTACGAGACCGCCTTCTGCCACCAATAGCCTCCCACCGGCCAGTACGCTTGCACAGAGAGGGCCTCCTCACTGTCCGCCAGACAGTGTCGGCTGGCGACCCCCAGGGGGAGAGCCTTCTCTGTGTCGGCCGCATTCTGGACCAGCTGGAGCCTCCGGGTACACCCCAAGGGGAGCCCCATGTAGAGAGCATTGCAGTAGTCCAGGCGGGAAGCCAAGGATTCCGGGTTTTGAAGTCCGCAAGTCTTAAAGTTGCCAAGTTTGAATACCCAGACCGGAAAAGATGGTTTAATTGTGGGGATCCTTGGTGCTCTCCGAGCTTGGTTGCTTCCTTGCAGATGTTTCATGACCCAATTAGGTAACATCATCAGTGCTAGAAGGAAGTGAGGTTTGTGGAGATGAGGAGGAAGAGAAGGAAAAGGAGGAGGACTCTGGTTATATATATAAAAGCTTGCAAACCCCACTCCCTTCTAGCACTGAAGCTATTACCTATTTGGGTAATGAAATGTCTGTAAGAAAAGCATCAAGCTCAAAGAGCATCAGAACTTAAAGAATTAAAGGCCTGGAGACTAAAACCTATGAAAAACAGTTACAGGATTTGGGTTTGGTTCAGGGGTGAAATGCTCCCGGTTCGGACCGGATCGCCCGATCCGGTAGCAATGGCAGCGGGTGGTTCGGAGAACCGGTAGCAAAAATCCTGCGGCCCACCACGCCCAGGTGAGCCGCACAATCATCAGAGGCTTTTTTTTTTTTTACTTTTAAAAGCATTTTTTCTACAACCTCTTCCGACGAAAAAATGCTTTTAAAAGTAAAAAAAAAAAAAAGCCTCTGATGATCGCACGGCCCAGCTGGGATCGTCAGAGGCTTTTCAAAACATTTTTTTCTGCAACCTCTTGGCCGAAGAGGTGGTAAAAAAAATGCTTTGAAAAGTCTCTGACGATCCAGCTAAGTTCCCTGATCGGCAGAGAGGCATTTTTTAAAGAGCCTCTCTGACGATCCCAGCTGAGTTGCCTGATCGGCAGAGGCTTTTCAAAACATTAGAAAAAATGCTTTGAAAAGTTAAAAAAAAAAAAAGTTGGCCATGCCCACCCAGTCACATTACCCCCCCAAGCCACGCCCACAGAACAGGTAGTAACAAATTTTACATTTCACCCCTGGTTTGGTTAGTGTAGACAAAATAAGGACTAGGGGTGACATGATAGCAGTCTTCCAGTATTTGAGGGGCTGCCACAAAGAGGAGGGGGTCCACTTATTTTCCAAAGCATCAGAAGGCAGGACAAGAATCAATGTATGGAAACTAATCAAGGAGAGAAGCAACCTGGAATGAAGAAGAAATTACCAGACAGGGAGGACAATTAACCAGTGGAACTGCTTGCCACCAGAAGTTGTGGGTGCTTCATCCCTGGAGGTTTTTAAAGAAGAACTTGTCTGAAATGATACCGAATCTCTTGATTGGGCTGGACTAGAAGACCTCCAAGGTCCCTTCCAGCTTTATTCTGATTCAGAGAGCACCAGAACCCCACAGTCCTCCTCCTCTTCCTCCCCACAAACTTCACTCCCTTATCAGTTAACCCTGAACTACAAAAAAATTCTCTTTTAATTGGTTTAATTGGTTTTCCTGCATATCCCAGAGAGCTCGACTAGATGACCCTTGGGGGGAGCGGTCCCTTCCCCATTCCACAGCCCCACTCTGCAAAACAGCTAAGGAATTTTTATTGGCATTTGCATTATCTTGAACGCTGCCCAGATTTTGCCACTGTTCCTTGCAAAGTCCACCTTTGGAACTGCAGCTCCCAGAATGCCACGCGGCGCGCCCCTGTTTTGCGCACGCTCCCCGCTTTTGCCTTGCGCCGAGGCTCACGGCCTTTGCCGCGGTGCATTCCGGGAATCGTGGTTCAAACACCCTCCCGGAAAGTTTCCTATCCAGTGCTTTGGACCACAGAGCGGGAGAAAGAAAAGTTTCCACTCCGCCCTTCTGGGCCAGACTGTTGCCAGGGGCAACGTCTCCCTGACCAATCGGTGCGCGGCGGCGAGTCGCGGCGGGCCAATGGCGGGCGCCGGTGGGCGGAGCTGAGGTCTCCTTGAGTCCCCGTGCCGCGGCCTAGTCAGTTTGACCCGGCCTCGGGCGCCATGGGCGGCGGTGAGAGCGTTCCCCGGAGGGTCACCTTCGAGGCGGACGAAAACGACAACATCACGGTGGTGAAGGGCATCCGGGTGAGGCCTGGGGGCGACTCTCCGCTTAGTGGAGGCGGGGGAGCCTTCTTTCTGGTGGGGGGGGTCTGGGGAGGTTGGGCTCCCTCGTTGCCTAGGTAACAGCATCCAATGAGAAGATGCTCAGGGGAGGGGGGAGAGGAGAAGGGAGGGGGGGAAAAGCTTCCCCCTGGAGCCTTGACCTGCGGAACTCGCGGCCTCATGATATGATGATGATGATTCTTAATTACACTGAAATGCTGGCTCTCCCTTCCTGCGGGGATGACAGGGAGTCCTCAAATTACGACCACGGTGGAACCCCAAGTTTCGTGCCCCGTTTTACGACGTTCCTTGCCACATTTGGGGCAAGGGAATCACTGCAGTTGTTCAATTGGTAACGTGGCTGTTAAGTGAATCTGGCTTCCCCCGTTGACTTTCCTTGTCGGAAGGTCGCAAGAGCGGATCACATGCCCTCCCCCCCCAGTCGCGCCCCGGACGCTGCAACCGTCATAAATGTGAGCCAGTTGTCAAGCATCCCTAATGTAAATCACGTGACCGTGGGGAGGCTGCGAAGGTCATCAGTGTGAAAAGTGGTCGTAAGTCACTTTTTTTCAGTGCCGAATGGTCACTAAGGGAAGCTGTTATAAGTCGAGGACGACATGCACAGAGCAAACCAAGGCGGGAGGAGTTGGACCCAAAGCCCCAAGTAGTTGCTTCCCCCTTCTTCTGAACATCCAGCCCATCCTTCCCTTTTAAGGGGACACAAGAAACCTGCAAAACTGACCCCTTCCAAATCCAGCCCACCCCATTGCATAGACATGCCCCCCGCCCCCCCAAAAGATGGCACCTGCTACTTACTACAATGATTGTGCTTCATGTGGGGAGCAAGAGGTGCCCCAGCGGCTGAGGCCCAACTGCAAGTCAGCTTGAGCCCATCCTGTTCTGTAGGGCAGAATTTATTTGGCTGCAATTGCCAAACCCAGAATAATTGCACTGATGATGTAACCTAGTTGGGTTGTGCAACGTCTGCAAGAAGATAAATCAAGCTCAGAGAGCGTCAAGGACTCCACAGTCGTTGTCGTCCTCCTCCTCCTCAAGGACCCCACAGCCATCGCCTCCTCCTCCTCCTCCTCCTTCTCCTTCTTCTCCTTCTCCTTCTCCTTCTCCTTCTCCTTCTCCTTCTCCTTCTCCTTCTCCTTCTCCTTCTCCTTCTCCTTCTCCTTCTCCTCCTCCTCCTCCTCCTTCTTCCTGCTTCTGCTGCTTCTGCTTCTTCCTTCTTCTTCCTTCCTCCTCCTCCTCCTCCTCCTCGTCCTCCTCCTCCTCCTTCTTCCTGCTTCTGCTGCTTCTGCTTCTTCCTTCTTCCTCCTCCTTCTCCTCCTTCTCCTCCTCCTCCTCCTCCTCCTCCTCCTCCTCCTCCCTTCTAACATTGATGATGTTACCTAGTTGGGTCACGAAATAAACAAGCTCAGAGAGCCGCACAAACGTACCTAGATGATTCCAAATTTGGTAGAAATTAAACTCTAAAAGACAAAGGAAACTTTCTGTTGAGTAATTACGTCTCTGTTGGGAACTCCTCCTCCTCCTCCGCACCACTCCTTCTAGCCCTGATGATGTTACCCAGTTGGGTCAAAAAATGTCTGCAGCGAAACAACCAAGCTCAGAGAGGACCCAACAGTTCAATGCTGTCTTCTATTAAAACCCAAAAAAATGGGTTATGTGAATTGGGTTGCATTTTGTGTGTATAGACTGTGTGAAGACAGCACCCTAAAAGTCGTTGGGACTTCTTGGTGGGTTTTTCTGCATCCTCAATCAGGACTATCACTTTTTTACTGCAATTATGTCCTGCCTTTTAAGGGAGAGGTTAAGGGGATATCTGAATTTCTCTATGCAGTGTCTTTCTTGTTGGATTAGTGTTTCTTAACCTTGGCTAATTTAAGATGGGTGGACTTCAACTCCCAGAATTCTCCAGCCAGCCATGCTGGTTAGGGAATTCTGGGAGCTGAAGTCCACTCATCTTAAGTTAACCAAGATTGAGAAATACTGTTAGAAGTAGGCTGTCCCGAGATCATTGCTCACTTTGTGTTCCAGCTGCTTGTAACATGGTTTATATGGTTATGGAAGGAAGGCAGGTCTCGTATTCCTGAATACGAGACCTGCTTAAATACGAGGTCTGAATACAAGACCTGATTAAACAGGGATGCATGTCATTGTGGTTTAAATGGCTGAGTTGAGGACATCATGCCATTAATTAATTTGCATCAATTCTGGTCATTTGCATCACAGTGTTATGTCACAAAGGGACGCACAATGTCATTTGTTGCCATTTGTTTATTGCTTGTGAAGTTTGCAGTAGGGAGCATTTGACAAGTCAAGTATGTGGCTTGGCCAGGTTCAGACCTTGTTCCATCCTAGCTGAACCCAAACTGATTACAGTTAAATCAAACCACGACTGAGGAAGAAAGAGGCCCGTTTGTTTGGGATGCTGCATTTCTGATTTATAAGAAAGATTTTTCTCATGCAGACCTAGGATCGACCTCAGGAATTAGCAACGTAGGAGGGTTAGTCCAAGTGGATTTCTTAATCTGCTGGCTGAAAATATGACTCAACGTATTGTGTGAATCGAGGCATTTGCCGAACCATGTACTGTATATCGGTGAAACATAGGTTAATGTATTTAGGATGATTTCTTCTGATTTATCCAAGTAGTCCTCGACTTACGACCACAATTGAGCCCAGCATTCCCGTTGCTAAGTGAGACATTTGTTAAATGAGTTTTGTTCAATTTTTCGGCCTGCCTTGCCAGGGTTATTACGAGAATCTCTGCAGTTGTAAAATTAGTAACTTGGTTGTTCAGTGAATCTGGCTTCCTCATTGACTTTGCTTGTCAGAAGGTCGCAAAAGGGGATCACGTGACCCCTGGGACACTGCAACCGTCATAAAAACGAGCCTGCCTGCCTGCCTGCCTGCCTTCCTTCCTTCCTTCCTTCCTTTCTCATCAAGACCTTTCTTTCTTTCCTTCCTTCCTTCCTTCCTTCCTTCCTTCCTTCCTTCCTTCCTTCCTTCCTTCCTTTCTCATCAAGACTTTCTTTCTTTCTTTCTTTCTTTCTTTCTTTCTTTCTTTCTTTCTTTCCTTCCTTCCTTCCTTCCTTCCTTCCTTCCTTCCTTCCTTCCTTCCTTCCTTCCATCCTTCTTTTCTCATCAAAACTTTCTTTCTTTTTCTTTCCTTCCTTCCTTCCTTCCTTCCTTCCTTCCTTCCTTCCTTCCTTCCTCCTTCCTTCCTTCCTTCCTTCCTTCCTTCCTTCCTTCCTTCCTTCCTTCCTTTCTCATCAAGACCTTTCTTTCCTTCCTTCCTTCCTTCCTTCCTTCCTTCCTTCCTTCCTTCCTTCCTTCCTTCCTTCCTTCCTTCTTTCCTTCCTCTGTCCCTACCTTTCTCTCTTTATCCTCCCTCCCTCCCTTCTCCATCTTGATTGGCAGTTTTAAACAATTCCTTACCCTCACGTATAGCCACTAAACACCTTGCTTGTCTGACGTGTCCAGAGAAATTGGCATTTGCAAACGTCTTTGATTGACCCTAAACGACAAGGGAGAAATTAGAAACGGGGTTGGCTGAGCCATCTCTTGTCCCTCCCCCCACCCCCATGATGATGATGGGACCTCCTTGCCTTACCCAGAACCTCTTTGTTTTTTTCCTTCCTTCCTTCCTTCCTTCCTTCCTTCCTTCCTTCCTTCCTTCCTTCCTTCCTTCCTTCCTTCCTTCCTTCCTTCCTTCCTTCCTCCCTCCCTCCCTCCCTCCCTCCCTCCCTCCCTCCCTCCCTCCCTTCCTTCCTTCCTTCCTTCCTTCCTTCCTTCCTTGCAGGCCTCCCTATGTCAGGATTGCTACGCCTGAAGCCTGCATAGAGAGGCTTCAAAAGGAAAACGAAAGGCAGAGGATGAAAGGTGGAGGAGCTGGTGTGAACACTTGAGGAGTGCTCTATCTTTCCCGTTGCCTCTTTTGATTTGGGGGCTGCTTCCTTCTCCTTTTTTTCCCCCTCTCTTAAGACTCCACCAACTCTTTCTTGCCTCCACCTCATCCCTTTGGTAGCTCCCCTGTAAACAAGGATTCCTGTGTTCGCATGACATACTGTTCTCTCCCTTGAAGTCCCTTTTTCCCCACTTCCTGAGGCTTTAGTAACAAGGAATTTACGGAGCTGAAACTCTAGAGTCCCTAACTCCCCGTTGCTGCTGAATATTCAACCACATAGTCTGGAAACCCTTACATACCAGTCCTTGAATTAACATCATTTCTGCTCTGGAGGCAGTAACTTAGCTAGCATTTAGCCAGTTTGGTCCCGTGGTTAAGGCACCAGGCTAGAAAGCGAGAGACTGTGAATTCAAGTGCCGCTTAGCCGGCTGGGTGACTTTGGACCAATCACCAGGAGACAGGGAGTTCTAGTCTTGTCTTCTGCATGAAAACCAGCTTGGTGACTTTTCAACAATTACTGGGAGACAGTGAATTCTAGTTCCACCTTAGACATTTAAAACCAGCTTGGGACTTTGGGCCAATTACCAGGAGACAGTGAGTTCTAGTCTTGTCTTCTGCATGAAAACCAGCTTGGTGACTTTTCAACAATTACCGGGAGATAGTGAATTCTAGTTCCACCTTAGACATTTAAAACCAGCTTGGGACTTTGGGCCAATTACCAGGAGACAGTGAGTTCTAGTCTTGTCTTCTGCATGAAAACCAGCTTGGTGACTTTTCAACAATTACCGGGAGATAGTGAATTCTAGTTCCACCTTAGGCATTAAAGCCAGCTTGGGACTTTGGGCCAATTACCGGGAGACAGTGAGTTCTAGTCTTGTCTTCTGCATGAAAACCAGCTTGGTGACTTTTCAACAATTACTGGGAGACAGTGAATTCTAGTTCCACCTTAGACATTAAAGCCAGCTTGGGACTTTGGACCGATTACCTGGAGACAGTGAGTTCTAGTCTTGCCTTAGGCATTTAAAACCAGCTTGGTGACTTTGTGTCAATTACCAGGAGATAGAGAGTTCTAGTTCCACCTTAGATATGAAAGTCAGCTGGGTGACTTTGGGCCAGTCTCCCTCTTAGCCCAACCCACCTCACAGGGCTGTTGCTATAGGGAAAATAGGTGGATGAAGATTTGTTGGTTATGTTTACGACCTTCAGTTATTTATAAAAATAATAAAACTGATACAAATAAATAAAACTCGGTTGCCTCTGGAGCCAGGAAGCCTTCCCCATTTTTCAGCAGCAGCACTTCAGTTTTAATTGCTGCGATTCGAGTCCTGTGTTCTAATCATGGGCGTGTCGAGGATTGCAGCCTTCTACAGTAGTCCTCAACTTACGACCGCAATTGAGCCCAAAATTTGGCTTGTGAGAAGGTCACAAAAGGGGGGGGGGTCATGTGACCCCAGCACACTGCAACCGTCATAAATATAAGTCAGTTGCCAAGCTGGCCTGAGTTTTAATCACGCGATCCCACGGCTGCCCCCAATGGTCGTAAGTGTGGAAAAACGGCCCCAAAGTCCCTTTTCTCAGTGCCGGCATAACTTTGAAACGGTCACTAAACAAACTGTTGTAAATCGAGGACTACCTGTATTCTGTGGGCTATGTATGCACCTCCCTTGTGGTATTTCATTTTGTGTATGTGGCCCTGGAAGACTTTTCTCCCAAAATTGTGCGGTTGGAAATTTGCTTGCAAATTGCCCTTCCACCCCCCAAAAATAAGGACCGAATTTTTTTTCCCCTTCAATGCTTCTGAAAATAAGTGGCTCTTTTAACCCTTGGATTTCTTTCTATATTTCTTGGAAGAAAAATGCCCAATCTTCCTTTCCGTGGGAAAAAAATGCCAGAGTGAACTAGTAGCATTTCACCCCTGGTCCTGTGGCTGTTGGCTGCAGAAGAGCGATAGATTTAAAAAAAGAGAGACCTTTGGCTGCCGAGTAATTGCCGGGCCCTATTCCGAATCCCGTTTTAGACTCAGAAAATTTCTCACCGAGTTCCCCTTTTTAAAATGCTATTTTATTTGAAAGGGGAAACTGCTAGCCAAGGTTGAAGGATGCGTTTAGTCCACGAAAATCGCCTCCGATACATTCCCGTTTCCATTTACCTGCTGGCGGCTTAAAAAAAAAATACTTTATAAGATATTTTTTTTTAAAAAAAAAACCCTCTCCAAGCGTGTCTTTTTTTGGGGGGCAAAAGCTATTTTAGGGCTTCAGAGCTCAAATGAAATGCCTTGTATCTCAAACCTCGTACAAGGTGTAGCGTGGGAATTATATATGTTCCGGGGAAACGGTTGGAAAAAAAAAAACCCTTTTTGGTGTATGTTATTTGCAGCTCTCCGAAAATGTCATCGAGCGGATGAAAGAGCCGTCTTCCCCCGGCGGAAAGTCTCAGAAGAAATTCGGGTCTAGCAATCATACCTCCATCGGTGGAGCTGCAGGTACGTCTGTGTCTCCCGGGATAAGAAGTGGTCCTTTTTATGTAAATCAGAAATTATTTTTGTTCAAGCGATTAATCCAGGTCGTCCTTGACTTACAACCGTTCGTTTAGTGACCGTTCGAAAGTACAGTGGCGCTGAAAAACAGTGACTTCTGACTGTTTTCCCCACTTGCGACCGTTGGAGATCCCCATGGGATCAAAATTCAGACGCTCGGCAACGGGCTCATGTTTACGACGGTTGCAAAATCCCATGGACACATGATTCACCTTTTGTGACTTTCTGACAATTAAAATCAAGGGAGAAGCCAGATTTGATTAACAGCTGTGTTACTAACTTAACGGCAGTGATTCACTTAACTGCTGTGGCAAGAAAGGTGGTGAAATGGGGCAAAACTCACTTCACAACTGTCTTTGCTCAGCAGTAGAAATTTTGGGCTCAATTTTGGTCATAAGTCAAAGACTACCTGTGAAACATTTGGTTCTGTTTAAAACAATCTAAGAACTCCTGGCCTATGACTGATTTTCTCCGTCTCTCTCTCTCTCTCTGTCTCTCTCTGTCTCTCTCTGTCTCTCTCTGTCTCTCTCTCTCTCTCTCTCTCTCTGTCTCTCTCTCTCTCTCTCGGTGTCTCTCTCTCTCTCTCTCTCTCTTTCTGTCTGTGTCTATCTGTATCTCTCTGTGTCTCTCTCTCTGGCTGTGTCTCTCTGTGTCTCTCTGTCTCTGTGTCTCTGTCTTGGTGTGTCTCTGTCTCTGTCTCTCTCTGTCTCTGTCTGTCTCTGTCTCTCTGGGTGTCTCTCTCTGTCTCTCTGTTTCTGTCTCTCTCGGTGTCTGTCTCTCTGTTTCTCAGTGTCTCTCTGTGTCTCAGTGTCTGTCTCTCTGTGTCTCTCTGTGTCTGTCTCTCTCTCTGTGTCTCTCTGTTTCTCTCTCAGTGTCTCTGTCTCTCTCGGTGTCTCTCTCTGTGTGTCTCTGTGTGTCTCTCTCTCTGTGTCTCTCTGTTTCTCTCTCAGTGTCTCTCTCTGTGTCTCTCTGTGTCTCTGTCTCTGTGTCTCTCTGTTTCTCAGTGTCTCTTGGTCTCTGTCTCTCTCTCTCTCTGTGTCTCTCTGTGTCTCTGTCTCTCTCTAAGTGTCTCTCTGTTTCTCAGTGTCTCTCGGTCTCTCTGTGTGTCTCTCTCTCTGTGTCTCTGTGTTTCTGTGTCTCTAAGTGTCTCTCTGTTTCTCAGTGTCTCTCGGTGTCTCTCTCTCTCTCTCTGTGTCTCTGTCTCTCTCGGTGTGTCTCTGTCTGTCTCGGTGTGTGTGTCTCTCTGTCTCTCTGTCTCTCTGTCTCTCGGAGTCTCTCTCTCTGTGTCTCTTTGTGCGTGTCTCTGTCTGTCTCTCTCACTCTCTCTGTCACACAGACATAGACACACACATACTGAGGTGTTCAATCATTGTATGAAGCAGTTAGGTGATCTGCTTGGATTTGGTCAAGCATGTTTTGTGAACCCATCCCTTTGTGGGTTAATTCAACAGGTCGTGTGAGTCAACTAACTCTTATTTAGCCAGTACTGTCCAGGGCTAATAGACCAACTCCTGTCACATCATAAATTCATCTCCCCAGGCTCCGTTTCAGTAGTTTTAACAAATTTAGGCCTACAAGTGGGTGAAGAGTCGATCTGGATCATGGACAAAGGAGGAAGACCAACGATGCTGGTTCAGGGATGGTTCTTCAGAGTTGTCCATACAAGAAACCCAACAACGAATCCCAGCTCTGACTTTATTATAAGGCTACATTAACAGAATCTCGCCAGAATTTCTTTTGCTCCCCCTCTTACGACCCTTTCCAGAAAGCTTGCCATATTTCTGGAGATAATGAACGTTTTTGCCCTCTGGTTGTCCAACCTGTAGGTGTCCCTTCTGTCTCCCAAGGTCATCCTCTGCTACTCTTGCTCTGACGGGCAGGTGCATCTGTCACATTCTCAGCGAAGGTGCGGCCGGCAACCCTGGCACGAGACAAAGCCGAGGGATGTATTTTTAAGCTCTCTTCGCAGGCCTCCCTAAGTAAGACGTGGCAAATTCTCAACACACACTTTTCACAGCTCTCAAGTAGGACGTTGGGTCTGATCCACAACAATCTGGGCACATACTGTCGATCTGAAGCCACAGAAACTCAAGTCGCAAAACTTGCGTGGCACATCTTTTCTTAGTTTATTTGCGTCCATTTGAGGGTCACCTCCTTAGTGACGTTGGAGGTCGCTCCGCTTTTTTTCAAGCTTTCCAATTCTTTGAGTAACGTAAAATGTACTAAAATCGTTCACTGGCATAAGAACTTGGAAGTACGTAAGTCAGGGGTGAAATCCAAAATTTTTTCCCTACCGGTTCTGTGGGCATGGCTTGATGGCGGGGGAAGGATATTGCACAATCTCCATTCCCACCCCACTTTGTGGCCTGCCAGAGGTGGTATTTGCTGGTTCTCCGAACTACTCAAAATTTCCGTTACTGGTTCTCCAGAACCTGTTAGAACCTGCTGGATTTCAACCCTGAAGTGATTCTTTTCCTAGGGCTAGAAAAAAAATTAGATGATAGGTCTTTTCATTTTAGGTCTCCCCAGCTGATTTTACCAACCTTGTTTTCTTAGAGGGTTCGTGCAAAAAATCTTCTTGATGGCCTCACTTTGTCAAAACCAGATGGCTTTTCCCCCCCTGAGTTTGCTACCGATTAAGCAATATGTCCAGCGAAGTTATCATTTCTGAAATTTTGTTCTACTCTGCTTCTGGATTGGATCAGTGTGTGTTTATTTGTTTGTCATTCATTTGTCTTGATGAACTCAGCTACATGTAGTCCTCGGATTTACAACCGTTTAGTGAACGAAATTATAGCGTCACTGGAAAAAGAAGTCAGTGGCAAAGCCAGATTCACTTAACAACCACGCTGTTATCTTAACAACCGCAGGGTTGTGGCAAGGAAGCTTGTAAAACGGGGCAAAATTCACATTGAACAACTGTCTGGCTTAGCAATGGAAGTTAGTCATAAATTGAGGACTACCCATGAAACATTTGGTTACCCTGGCATTAGTTACAACAATCTCAGAACTATTTCTCCTGGCCTATGATTGACTGCCTTGAGTCACTAGGCTGCCTTGCTTAGAAACAGAAATTTGTGGTTGTATGTCGAGGACTACCTCTGTTGGTTTTCCACAGCTTAACCGTGTTATGTGAAATTTCGGACAGCCGAGCTAATTTTGGGGTTCCACCTTGTCTCAATATCTAGCGGGGCTGTCATGCCCCTGTCGGAGCCTCCATCTGCAGGGGAGAACGAGCTGGAACTGGAGCTGACAGAGATTGAGGGGGTGGCTTTGTTGGCTTCGGCGGAAAACGGGGAAGAGCAGGCCCAGTCAGGCCAGGGCTTTTCAGGATTAGGACGGCTTGTAAGCAGGGAGGAACAGGGGCAGGATGACGAAGAGAGGTTAAGCAGGGAACAGAGCTCAGGCGATGAGCAGAGACCTCCTCCTGATCCCCGAGCACGGAGAGTGGAGAGAAGGCGGGAACAGCGCAGGCTGACTCATCTACTCAGGAGGAGATCACCCCGCCCCTCTTCACAAGACACGCCTGGGGACTGAGACTAGCTGCACAGGCCGCATACAGGCCACAGCACTCCTTAAGTCTCAGTCCCTAAGTGCGTCCTGTGAAGAGGGGCGGGGCGATCTCCTCCTGGGTAGACGAGTCAGCCTGCGCTGTTCCCGCCTTCTCTCCACTCTTCGTGCTCGGGGATCAGGAGGAGCAATAAAGGGGCGGTTTGAACTGCCAGCTGCCTGTATTGCCTCTGTGCCATGCCCTGGGTCATCACAGGGGCACCTTTTGAAAAACGAGCCCTTTTTGAAAAGGATAAAAGAAGTGATTTCTTCAGGAATTACAGCAAGGATGGCGAAACCAAGCTAACAATAGAATTGTTATCACGGATACATCATAACTGCCGCACTTCACCTAGCTGTGATGTTTTAATTACCTAACGATTGTATCCGAGATGAAGATTGAATACCGTCATGCAAAGCTCGTAATGCTGAGATCAGCGGTCAATCAACATCTCAGGGTTTTATTGCCGGGCGATAGGAAACGGAGTCCTTCTGATATGAAAAAAGCCATATTAATTTTTGTCTCTTGAAGAGGGGATGAAGGGGAAGGAATCTAGATAGCGCAGAAAGAAGATAAGCTGAATATTGCTTGCCAGTGGTTCGGTCTGGGGGGAAGTTTTGACTTACAAACTGTTTTCGGCTTACAAATTTCTGCATGCCAATTTGAGGACAACTTGGCTGCCTTCAGGAAGAGAGGCATGAACTGAAATCACAAATAAATGTCTGCAGGTAGATTAGGGCACGGGGAGATTTAATTTTACAGGTGGTCCTCGACATATGACCGTAATGGAACCTGCCTATTATGTCATAATGGTCATAAAACGGGTTGATCATAAGACCCACCCAATTTTTTGAATTCTATTCTATTCTATTCTATTCTATTCTATTCTATTCTATTCTATTCTATTCTATTCTATTCTATTCTACTCTACTCTACTCTACTCTACTCTACTCTACTCTACTCTACTCTACTCTACTCTACTCTACTCTACTCTACCTTACCCTACTCTATTCTCTCTTCTCTCTTCTCTATCCTACCCTACTCTACCCTACTATATTCCCCATTCCATTCCATTCCATTCCATTCCATATTTTCTATTCTGTTCCATTCCATTCCATTGTTGCAAATATGCAACAAATCTGGCAAAAAAGTCGTAAAATGGGGCAAAATTCACTTAACAAATGTCTCAGCACCATAAATTTTGGGCTTAATTGTGGTCATAAGTTGAGGACTCCCTGTATTATTAAAAATCCCCATGGCTGAAATTGCTGCGCATTTGTATTCTTCTTCCTTCTTCCATAGTACAGATAGTTCCTCGACTTACGACCACAGTTGAGCCCAAAATCTTTGTTGCTAAGCGAGACATTTGTTAAGGGAACTTTGCTCCCTTTTACGGCATTTCTTGCCACGTCCGGCTTCCCCGATGACTTGGCTTGTCCAGAAGATCGCAAAAGAGGATCCCAGGACAGGCCTGCCGTCATAAGTACATGCCAGTTGCCAAGCTTTCTGAATTTTCGATCCCGTGACTGCGGGGATGTTGCAAAGGTCGCCACTGCAAAAAAAACGGTCCTAAGTCACATTTTTCAACACCGTCGCAGCTTTGAACGGTTGCTAAACGAAAGGTTGTAAGTCGAGGATTTACCTGCACAGGCAAGCGTTATCTGAATAGCGCCAGCTTAGTGGCATCCTCAGAATTAACGGTTCCAGCATCTCAAGGTAGTCTGCTTGTAATAAGGCTTTTAATATTCAAGGAGGCAAAGCTCCTACAAGGGGAGCTCAGTTGCCATAGTTTCAAAGTGCTGGTTTTTCATTTAAGGGGGCGGGATGGGTGAGAAATAGCATATTATTAAAATAAACGTTGTTTTCATATAATAATGTAATAAACCACCTCTCCGCTGATCCTTTCCCAACGTCTTTTCCTGGCACGGTGTTTGTCGGTGCAGAGGGCACGGGCGCGCCGAAATTGCGCGGCGTTTTTTCTTTTTCTTTTTGAATTAAATTAATTTTTTTTAACCTCCTCCCTTGGAGACACGGCTCTTTTCGTTCTTGTCCTTTTGTATAAGATGTCTTGCCTCTCGTGACCGTGGCTGCCACGGTCGTAAGTGTGAAAAACGGTCATTGGTCTTCCCCCCCCCCCCAGTGTGGCTGAAACTAAACGAATGTTTGGGAGTATTTCAAATTTATAGGAAGACTGTTCAGTAGGAAAGCCATGTCCAACATGGGTGATGGAGATCAGCCTTTCTAATTGACATCTTGATGTAGAGTCGAGTAGGAGTAGGAATAGGAATAGAATGCGGAATAGAATGGAATGGAATGGAATATACAATATAGACTAGACTAGACTAGACTAGACTGGAATAAACAGAGTTGGAAGCAGGGTGGATAAAAATCCATGATTTTTTAAAAAAAATCAGATTTTTTTGATTTGAATCGGATTTTTTTGATTTAAATCGGATTTTTTTGATTTTTATCGAATTTATTTTAATACAAAACTTTTGGGGTAAAAATCTATCGTAAGATAGTTTTCTATTTAAGATGCATAAATAATTCAGTTTATTCAGCATGAAATGGAGCTTAGTTATGTAGCATGAGGCTGTATATTCTGCAACGCTGGGACTATCGGTGAGTCAAGGGTGGGTCAAAGGAGGAGCAGAGATGACAGTTGCTCTTTAAAAATTATGATTTAAACCGAGTTGATTTAAATCAAGCCTTTTTACTAGTGATTTAAATCATGATTTAAATTGTGATTTAAATCAACTTGATTTAAATCAAATCCACCCTGGTTGGAAGGGACCTTGGAGGTCTTCTAGTCCAACCCCCTGCTTAGGCAGGAAACCCTACACCACTTCAGACAAATGGTTATCCAACCTCTTCTTAAAAACTTCCAGGGTTATAGCTGGGTAGCTATATATCCAGGCTGCTGGCATTTAAAAGCACTAAGTAGCTTAGATCCTGAGTATCTTAAGATGCCACCTCTCTCATTAGGAATCTGTGATCTCTTATGAAGACTGCTCTTCTCAATGGCTCCTCCATCTGTGCAGTCCATGGGAGAAGCATTTTACTAGGCTGCTTCCAAGCGAAGGAAAGATCTCCCTTGGTCTCTGCTCTTAGCATTTAGAGGGCCTGTCCAAGGGCTTTTAGTTATTGACTGAATTGAATACTCCCTAGTACGGTGGTGGCGAACCTTTTACACACCGAGTGCCGAACAGGTATGCGCTTTGTGCACCATGCACGCGCATACTATCCGCACGTGTGTGGTTCCTCCCCATGCGCTGTGCACACAACCGCACAACCTGCGCATGTGCAAGGCTGTTGTGCGTGTCCCCGTGCACTGCATGCACAATTGCACACCTGCACATGCACGCAGGTGTTGCACAGCTACCCCATGTGCTGCGTGTGCAGTTGCACCATCTGCGTGGTTTTTGTGCACGCAATGAACGCGCACGAATGCCATCTGCAATATGTGTGTGCTGTGCGCTATTACTCATGCGCATGTGCAAACGCGCGCATGCGCAGGAGAGCTCCAAAGACCAGCTGGGTCCCTTGAATTGTGCGCATGCACACCGGAGGCCCAAACACCAGCTGGGGTGCACATCCATGCGCAGCTGCAGGCAAGTTGGGCGACAGCTTGTGTGCCTGGAAAGATGGCTCTGCGTTCCACCTCGGGCACGCATGCTATAGGTTCGCCATCATGACCCTAGTGTCAGCACTCCAAGCTGACAATCATTCCAACGCTGACATAAGAAGGAGAAGGTGGGGGCATCTGGCAAGAGGACGTTTGACTTTTCACCTACTTATTTTCCCTGGAGATACTATCCCCTAGGAGATGGGGTGGGAGGGGGGAAATTCCTTTGAGCTGAAGTAATAGATAACAGCAGAGTGACTTGGAAGATGGCCAATGAGAAGCAGAGCAGTGGGGAAAGGAAAGGGAGAGTTTGGACCAGGAGGTCAGTGTTGGCTGCAGCTGAGTCGGAGTTCCGATGGTCGTGCTTAATAAATGAAAGATTTTGATCAAGGACTATTTGTTTGAAATGCAATTTATTTGAGACGACACCGAATCCTGACACCTAGTATATAATCTTTTTTTTTAAAAAAAAAAATGTGGGGAGACCTCACAAGTGCTTGTCTAAAGCAGAAAGGTAAGGTGTAAATTCTACCGTTCGTTTTCTCTACATTTGGAGGGGCCAGGTTCGTTCCCTCATGCTAAATCCTGGTTTGCTTTAACGACAGTTTCTGAATGAACAAGAGATGTCCGTTTCAGGCAAACCATGGGCTTGCAAACCACGATTTGAGTTCACACAACTTCCATCCAGCCGAAAGGAAGCAAAACGACACGGTGTCAGAAACCCCGAAGGAGCATTTGCTCTCGTTAATGGCCAACTCCAACAACGAATGTCAGCAGGCTGGGATCCAAAACACGGCCATTGCAACTCGGGAACATAAATATCGGCTTGCTCAGAATCCCCCCCGAGCTTGCAGAAGTCCAAAAAAAGTTATTATTTATTATTTTGGTTTACTACCGCTCTTCCCTTCGAAGAGGACTTGGGGGAACAATTCCCCTCTTAGTTGGACCTAAGGGAGCCGTTCTTTTTCCGAAGATCTCGGAGAAGGACTGGGTAATGTTCAGTAACCAAAGAGTAATGGTTTTCTTCTGGAAAAGAAAAGAAAAAAAATGGAAAAATGTATGCTGTGGGGAATAAAAGTGGAGTCTTTGGGCGAGAAAAACAACAACTGTATAGCTAGTTAGAGCTTTGAACGCAAGGTTAGGAGGCAATGTCACCCTGCAACAGTTCCTTGTAATACTTAGTTTTAATGTGTGTGTCATCAGACACTTTGGGTTAATTATCTTGATGGTTCTGGCAACTTGCCAGTGGAGAAAGCTGGTATTTTTTGTTTTAACCCTATCCTGCACTCAAAAGGCTGAGTTAAAAAGGCCCTGTCTTGTTTTAAATGCTAATCTGTCTGTGTGTCTGTCTGTCTGTCTGTCTGTCTGTCTGTCTGTCTGTCTATCTATCTATCTATCTATCTATCTATCTATCTATCTATCTATCTATCTATCTATCTATCTATCTATCAACGCGAAAACCACTCACGCCGTAATCATGAAATCTCCAGAACGTAAAGCCTACAAACTTGAAATTTGCCACGTATGTTCCTCTTGGCTTCTAGCGAATACAATCCTTGATTGTATAAACAAGTGGCAGGGAATCAAAATGGTGTGAAGTATTGATACCGCTTCTTGTGGCTCCGTTACCTGAGCCTGTGTCATCGGCAGGAGAGGACTCCGAGAGTGAAGGAGAGGAGTTGGCAAGGCCTCCCTCTCCAGGACCCTCCTCTCTGGCAATGCCTTCGGTGTCCGCCGAAGGGCAAGAGATAGGGCCGGGGCCAAGCACGTCCACGCAGCCACAGATGGACAGTGATGAGGGTAATGAGTCTTGGCTGGATCCACGCCAGCGTCACAGAGATAAGCGCGCACAACAGAAGAAAAGGCATGCCCGAGATTAGGCTGAATCACTGGACCACACCCCACAGGATATAAAAGGAAGCGTGGTGGCCAGTCAAACTTTGTGATGAACAAAGCTGAAAGCTTCCACGCCATTCTGCATTGCCGGACTTTTTGCTATAGACTTTGCTGAATTATCTCTGGACTTGATTGACTCTGTAATTATTGAGCTGTTTCTTTTGATGTATCAGAAGTGGGGAGAAGTTATCTCTCCTCTTCGTAAATAATAAACTCTTGGCAGGCAGCCACTAGGTTGTTGCCAAGTTCCATTATCATAAGGAAAAGGATTTTGCTGGCTGGTTTGGTCTTTAACTCTTGAACCTCTGTTGGTGTGTGTGCGTGTGGTTGGGGACAGAACACCACTTTGTAAAGCCTTAGTAAGGCCACACCTGGAATATGGCCTCCAGTTTTGGTCACCACGTTACAAAAAAGAGAGGTTGAGACTTCGGAAAAAGTGCAAAGAAGAGGAACTAAGATGATTAAAGGATTAACTAAGGTGACAAAAACATATGAAGAACAGTTGTAGGGATTGGGTTTGGCTAATTTAGAGAAAAGAAGGATTGGGGGAACATGATAGCAATGGCAATAGCAATAGCACTTAGATTTATATACCGCTTCACAGCGCTTCACAGCCCTCTCTAAGCGGTTTACAGAGTCAGCCTCTCGCCCCCAACAATCTGGGTCCTCATTTTACCCACCTCGGAAGGACGGAAGGCTGAGTCAACCGTGAGCCGGTCAGGATTGAACTGGTAAAAACTACCCCTCGCTAACAAAATGTTTGCTTAATGACTGTGTTGTTCATTTAAAGACCACAGTGGTTCTTTACGGCTACAATGTTCAGCTCAATTACAGCCCTTATTCGAGGACTGCTTGTCCAGGCAGTCCCCGACTTACAACCGTGCATTTAGTGACCGTTTAAAGTGACAACGGCACTGAGAAAAAAGTGAGTCATGACTGCTTTTCGCACTTAACGTCCGTTGCGGCATCCCCAGGGTCACGTGATCAGAATTTGGACGCTTGGCAACTGGTTCGTATTTACGTCGGTCCCGGGGATCACATGGTCCCCTTTTGCGACCTACAGTGGGGAAGCCAGATTCACTTAACAACCGTGTGACTAACCAACCTAACAACCGCAGTGATTCGCTTAACAACCATGGCAAGAAAGTTCACAAAATGACGCAGAGCTCTCTTAACCCCTGTCTTCCCTAATGACAGAGATTCTGGACTCCCTTGTGGTCGTAAGTCGAGGACTACCTGACCTCTTTTTTTTGCGATATCGGAACGATTGTCTGCTCGAGCCCCAAGATCCACGAAGCGGGAAAAGGGCCCTCCCCCCAGTTCCTTACTATGTGAGAACGAGACCCCTGCCTTGCACTCCCAAAATCTATAGCCTAAGCCGAAAAGCATTTTTGTGTCTTCTCAACAACACAGAATTACCCTCTCTCTAATGTGACATTAAAAGCCATCGGGAGCCAGGGCTGTGTGCCGTTTTATTTCATAATTTCGGCTGTATTCTGCGTGCCGCTATTTTGTTAGCTGACAAATTATTAGATCGACCGAAAAAGACATAGAAGATATTTTCAGTCAAAGAGGCCGTTTTGCACACACATACCCTTAGCTAAAGAGTTTGCAACGTCTTCCCTTCCTTTGCACCCGCATCTCCAGAGGCAAGGAATAGACAAATGCTGCTAATAACTTGGCTGTTATTTGCACCCGAACGACTCCGGATGCATTATTAAAGTCTTTTTTGTTTTGAAAGTCGCCCGATTTACCGAGATCTTCCTGTGACTTGAAAAGGCAGCAGCTGAGTTATCAAATTACAAGCGCTGGGTTCAAAGCATTCATCTGTTAATTGCTCTGATTAACGGATTAATTAAAAACAGATTGAAGATGTAATAATTTGGGTTTATTTTTTTGTAGTTTTCTGGTGAAAAGGGGCCTGATCGTTTGCTTGCTTCGCTCGCTCGCTCGCTCGCTCGCTCCCTCTTCTTGGGGTGGGTCTGAAATTTTCGTGAGGAGGGCGTGAGCAGACGTGTGCCTGGAAAATTTCGGCTTTTGTGTAAAATAGAGGACCGAAAGAACACGGTTTATAATTCTTTGAAAGCAGAGATCATCTTGTAATTATTTGTATACCCGTTTCTGGTTTGCCGAATTCTGCTGCAGTTTAATAGGACTAAGGAATGATCCTTCCTTAAGTCCTTCAAAGTTTTTTTTTCCCACACTCAGATTTCTCTTGGGATGGGGAGAATTAGAAAGCAGATATTGGTGCCAATGTGACAGTGTGAGTTTTACACTCTTAAAATGGAGGAGGAATAGTGAACAGGGGCATATTTCTGGCATGTCTTTACAGACAATCCTCGACTTTGTAACGGTTCGTTTAGTGACCGTTCAGAGTTACAACACCATTGAAAAAAGTGGCTTATGACCAGGGCTGGTATTCACTTACTTTCCCTTCCAGTTAGCAAATGTGAGTGTGCATGTCCACGCACGTCCACGCATACGCCTGGCCTTCTGCACTTGTGTTTTGCTAGCGCGTGCATCTTCCGTGCATGCGCCTGGCCTCAAAAACGTGCCTGAATAGGATGGCATAGCAATTTCCGCTACCGGTTCGAGCGAACCGGTCCGAACCGGATGAATACCACTTCTCCTTATGACCCCTTTTCACACTTCACGACCGTTGCAGCATCCCCAGTCACGTGATCAAAATTCAGATGCTTGGCAACTGACTCATATTTATATTCATTCCACGGATAAAACTCTAGTCGTCAAAACAGTACAGGTTGTCCTTGTTGGACGACCGCAGTTGAGGCCCAAATTTATGTTGCTAAGGGAAACGTTTGTTAAGGGCGTTTTGCCCCGTTTTACGACTTTTCTTGCCACCGTTGTTACGTGAATCACTGCAGTTGTTAAGTTAGAAATGGGGTCGTTACATGAATCCGGCTTCCCCGTTGACTTTGCTTGTCAGAAGGTCGCAAAAGGGGATTGCGTGATCCCAGGGACACTGCAACCGTCGTAAATAGGAGCCACTTGCCAAGTGTCTGAATTTTGATCTTTTCTGCCGCAGTTGTTTAAGAAACACAAGAGTTGTTCAGTGAATCGTGCCGTCTTTAAGTGAATCTGGTTTCCTTCATTGACTTGGTAACATAATATCAGTGTTCCAATATCTCAGGGGCTGCCCCAAAGAAGAGGGAGTCCGGCTATTCTCCAAAGCACCTGAGGGCAGAACAAGAAGCAATGGATGGAAACTAATCAAGGAGAGAAGCAACCTAGAACTAAGGAGAAATTTCCTGACAGTGAGAACAATTAACCAGTGGAACAACTTGCCTCCAGAAGTTGTGAATGCTCCAACACTGGAAGTTTTTAAGAAGACGTTGGACAACCATTTGTCCGGAACGGTAGAGGGTTTCCTGCTTGAGCAGGAGGTTGGAATAGAACAGTAATGGCTAACCTTTTTGCCATTGCGTGCCAAAAGCGGGGGAGTGCGTGTGGGTCACACGCGCATGTGCCCATACACATAAATGTGCCCCTGTGCATGTGCATGCGACCCCCCCACACTCCCCCCACTTTTGGCACACGATGGGCCCAGTAGGCCCGTTTTTTACTCTCCCCAGGCTCCAGATGCTTTCTAGGAGCCTGGGGAGGGCGAAAACAGCCTTCCCCACCCCTACCCCCACCCCCGGAGGCCCTCCAGAGGGCGGAAACAGCTTGATTCCCGACCTCCGGTGGCAGGGTGGATAAAAATCAATGATTTTTTTAAATAAAATAAAAAAAATCAGATTTTTTTGATTTAAATCAGATTTTTTTGATTTTTATCGAATTTATTTTAATAAAAAAATTTTGGGGTAAAAATTTATCGTAAGATAGTTTTCTATTTAAGATACATAAATAGTTTAGTGTATTCAGCATGAAATGGAGCTTAGTGATGTAGCATGAGGCTGTATATTCTGCAACACTGGGACTATCGGTGAGTCAACAGCGGGTCGAAGGAGTAGCAGAGATGACAGTTGCTCTTTAAAAATTATGATTTAAATCGAGTTGATTTAAATCAAGCCTCTTTACTAGTGATTTAAATCATGATTTAAACTGTGATTTAAATCAACTCGATTTAAATCAAATCCACCCTGTCCGGTGGGTCCGGAAGGCCCAAAAATCAGCTAGCCGGCACGCACATGTGCGCTGCAGCTGAGGTAGGGCAACGCTTGCGTGCCCACCAATATGGCTCCGCGTGCCATCAGTGGCACGCGTGCCATAGGTTCGCCATCATGGGACTAGAAGACCTCCAAGGTCCCTTCCAACTCTGTTACTCTGTTATATTACTTTGCTGGTCAGAAACCAGCTGGTAAAATGACAAATGGTAGTCATATGACCTAGGGACAGTCATAAGTACATGCCAGTTGCCAAGTGTCTGAATTTTGATCATGTGACCATGGGAATGCTGCAAGGCTCATTAATGTGAAAACCTGTCCATAAATCATTTTTTTCCAGGGTCATTGTAACTTTGAACAGTCACCAAACGAATGTTTATAAATCAAGGACTATCTGTATTGCATCTTGTAGAACGATTTCTACATACAGCAAATAACATTTGAAAGCCTTCCTTTAATTTGAGTTGACGTGTAAGAAACTCCTCAATTATTCCTTCGTTAAAAAAAAAAATCCCACTGAAATAAGATTTGAAAGAGCCTTGGTGGCGCAGCTGACTAAATGCTGTTAAAGTAGCACCAGCTGCCTGCAATTACTGCAAGTTCAAATCTCACCAGGCTCAAGGTTGACTCAGCCTTCCATCCTTCCGAGGTAGGTAAAATGAGGACCCGGATTGTGGGGGCAATAAGCTGACTTTGTATAAAAAAGAAACACCGCTTAGGGGGCCCCGAAAGCCCTACTAAGCAGGTATATACAAAAGTATGAAGGCTATTGCTTAACGCATTGTAAGCCGCCCTGAGTTTCCGGAGAAGGGCGGCATATAAATCGAACCAATAAATAAATAAATAAATAAATTCACTTCTTAAAAACATATTTACTCCTACCCTTTGGCTCTGTTTTCTACTTATATTTCCCCCCCTCCCCCGGAGAACTTGATTAATAATGTCTCCAATTAATAACCCACTCAATATTGATTTTAATATTGAACCTTCCCGAGTAAATAAACTGGAAATAGAGAAAGTGATAGTGTCGCTTCTTCGTACAGCAGGACTTCAATGATGAAAAATGCCAAATCTGGCATCTGGCCAGCCCTGTGAAGAATTCAACTGGGTCCGTGTCAAAACAGAAAGGACCCTCCCCGAATTAAAGGGAATATTTTGACAGGCAAAAATGTGCAGCAGAAGAGCTGGGAAGATAACACAGAGCAAATTTGTATATATTGCAACTACATTATGGCCAGTTAGAATGGCTGACAATGAGAAGATCAAAGGAGTTTATTTTCAGTGGACAGTTGGTGATTGATGTTTCTTGCCTTTTGAAGTATTTTGTGAAGGGTTAAGGCAGTTGTCAGGGTAATGATTTAAGAGTTGACCAACTGCTACGATGATGTAATGCTGGGAAATGAGTCAGGAAGGTTTTTGGGCTGATATCACTTTAAGAGCCTGTAATAAGAAGAGGCCCTATTGAGGCGTATCTCTTTCTCCGTGTGTGCTTCCCTGCTGTAATTGCTGATTGCTGTTTTGTTTGAGGTCTGACTAAAATATGTGTATGTATATATTCTTTGTAGATGAAACCACTATTTAAATACAAACATCTGTTTACCGTGTTTGCTCCTGGGTTGTCTTACATAATCATACTGTGTGCACTCTGACAGTAGTTTTTTTTTGGGGGGGGGGTGCTTTCAAGTTAGTCTTGACTTCTGGCGAGCACCGGGACAAATTCCTGCAAGCTTCTCGGTAAGATTTTTGAAGGAGTTTGCCATTGCTGTCTTCTTCCTAAGACTGGGAGACGGGGACTGGCCCAAAGTCATCCAGCTGGCTTTCATGCATAAGGCAGGACTAGAACTCGTCGTCAAGCGACGTCATCTTGCCCACAAAAGTTTGAATAGTCAAAACTACGGTTTTCTCAGGAGTAATGCACCGCTGTGAGAACTGAACCATAAGGAAGGCTGAGTGCCGAAGAATTGATGCTTCTGAATTGTGGTGTTTGGAGAAGACAGTTCCTCGGCCTGCAAGGAGATCCAGTCAGTCGATCCTAAAGGAAATCAACTGTGACTGTCCTTTGGAAGGACAGATCCTGAAGCTGAAGCTCAAATACTTTGGCCACCAAAGGAGGAGAAGAGGGGACAGAACCTTGGGCGCTACCTAACAAAATGAAATTCAGTGGTGAAAAAAGTAAGGTTCTACATTTAGGCAAGAAAACCAAAATGCACAGATGCAGTATATGTGGTACCTTGCTCAATAGTGGTGACTGTGAGAGGGATCTGGGAGTCCTAGTGCACATTTAAATACGAGCCAGCCGTGTGCAGCAGCTGCCAAAAAAGCCAACACAGTTCTCTATCAACAGAGGGATAGAATCAAGATCACGTGAAGTGTTGATACCACTTTGTAATGCCTTGGTAAGGCCACACTCGGAATCCTGCATCCAGTTTTAGTCACTGCACTATAAAAAAAGATGCTGAGACTCTAAAACGAGTGCAGAGAAGAGCAACAAAGAGGATTAGGGGACTGGAGGCTAAAACATACGAAGAATGGTTGCAGGAATTGGGTAGGTCTACTTTAATGAAGACATGATAGCAGTCTTCTAATACTTGAGGGGCTGCCACAAAGAAGAGGAAGTCCACCTATTCTCCAAAGGACCTGAAGGCAGAGCAAGAAGCGACGGATGGAAACTAATCAAGGAGAGAAGCAATTTAGAACTAAGGAGAAATTTCCTGACCGTGAGAACAATTAATCAGTGGAACAACTTGCCTCCAGAAGTTGTGAATGCTCCAACACTGGAAGTTTTTTAAGAAGGTGTTGGATAATCATTTGTCTGAAAGTGGTATAGGGTTTCCTGTCTGAGCAGGGGGTTGGACTAGAAGACCTCCAAGGTCCCTTCCAACTCATTCTATTCTATTCTATTCTATTCTATTCTATTCTATTCTATTCTATTCTATTCTATTCTATTCTATTCTATTCTATTCTATTCTATTCTATTCTATTCTATTCTAAATAGAGTAGAAACAAAGCACAACAAAGCACAATGAATACACAACTTTCCCTTTCAAAGTAGCACTCCTGCTTATTTTTCCCATATGAAGCTATCACTGGCTCCTGATGTTATGAAACAGGCTCTTGAACTCGGCACCCGAACCTTGAGTGGGGGCTGATTTAGGAATTAAGTCTCACCGAATTTTGTGGCGTTCATTTTACCTCACGCTACAAGTGTCTTAATAGCCCGGCTGTTATAACAGCCCAAGTAATGTGTTTCGTTGGAAATATTCTTCCCGATATCTTTTTTTTTGTTGTTGTTATAATAGAATTGCATGTCGTGAGTAATTGAAAATAAATATTAAAAGTCCCAGTCTCTCCTTCTGCTCGACGTTGGGAATAATTTTCAGTGAGGCAAACGGGGGGATAAAATGGCTCCCAGTAAGTTCTTCCTATTGTCAGACTAAATAGGCTCATATAGGGTAGGTTTTCTTTGGAAAAGAAAAGATTTCTCTTTTTTTGGGGAGGGGGAAAAAATTGCATAGCTTTGCACTCGGTTGCTGCCTGTAATATCTCAGGTCGTTGCTGTGCTGTTATTTAATGTGGGACATTTTAAAATTCTGATGCTGCAGCTTATTGTTGTGCTAAAAGCCTTACAAACAGCTATCCGGATGCACAATGAGGCGTAGGCTTATATATACACTAGAGGGAATCACTTGCTCGAGAGGAGAAGGAGGAAAAAAATACATTGTGCCAATGGCTGGGAAGGGGACATTAAAAGATAGTGCGAAAATCTTTGGGAGTCAACTCTCCCACCGTGCGCTCAAGTCTTTAGCTGGTTTAATCATGCATGAGGGCTTAGCTTGCTGTTCATCGGATGGTCCTTCCACGACAAGCTTCTCTTTCTAACCACAGCCGTACTAAATGGAAGTTGGTTAAGTAGGTTGCTCTGGGGGCCCTGGGTGCTCTCTGAGCTTGGATATTTTCCTGCAGATGTTTCATGACCCAACTAGGTAACATTATCAGTGCTAGCAAGGAGTGGGGTTTGCAAAAAAGGAGGAGGAGGAGGAGGACTTCTGAAGACAAGCTGTCCCACTGATTTAATTGTTCTCACCATCAGGAAATGTCTACTTAGTTGCAGGTTGCTTCTCTCCTTGATTAATTTCTATCCGTTGCTTCTTGTCCTGCATTTGGGTGCTTTGGAGAATAGGTGGAAAATACCCACCCCCCACCCCCCCATATTCTTTGTGGCAGCCCCTGAGATATTGGAAGAGTGCTATCATGTCTCCCCGAGTCCTTCTTTTCATTAAACTAGACCTACCCAATTCCTGCAACCGTTCTTTGTATGTTTTAGCCTCCAATCCCCTAATCCTCTTTGTTGCTCTTCTCTGCATTCTTTCTAGAGCCTCAACATCTTTTTAGTATCATGCAGTGGTGGGATTCAGGTAATTTAACAACCGGTTCTCTGCCCTAATGATTTCTTCCAACAACCAGTTTGCCAAACTGCTCAGAAAGTTAACAACCGGTTCTCCCGAAGGGGTGCGAACCGGCTGAATCCCAACACTGGTATCATGGTAACCAAGGTTTTTCACAACTCTGATATTCATAGGCGTAGACACATTGTGACATCTGAATGCCTGTTTCAAGACCTTCATCAGAACTCCGATATCAAAAAAGGGCCGTAAAATTGAGTCGGTCGCTTAGGTGATCTGATTTATGACGGTTACAAATTCTAGCCGTGATGGAAGGGCTCCATTATGGTCATAACACGAGGAGTGCTTGAAGAACCATTACTGTCCAGCACAGTACTATTACTGGGACACCAGCCCCAGTGAAGGATGGTCTCTCTCTCTCTCTCTCTCTCTCTCTCTCTCTCTCTCTCTCTCTGTGTGTGTGTGTGTGTGTACCTACAGGTATCTCACAACAAAGTTGTTCCTCCAGAAATTAGGTGTTTTTGAAGCTTCTTGCAATTTAGCGATTTCTTCTCTTCCTTCTCCTAAGACAGTGGTGGCTAACCTTTTTGTTGTTGTGAGCTGAAAGTGCGTGTCTGCACCCGTAATGCAATGTGCGCGTGACTCCGTGCCCCCCTGTGCATGTGCGTGCGACCCTCCGTGCTTCCCTTGTGCTCCCCCTGCACTCTGTTTTGGGCCTAGTGGGCCTCCCTGCAGCCTCCTGGGAGCAAAAAGGGGCCACAGGGGGACCCACACCTCACCCCGCCCACGCCCCATTTTGGGCCTGGTAGGCCACCCTGCAGCCTCCTGGGAGCAAAAACAGGCCACGGGGAGGGGCATGCTGCACCCACCTGTTGTGGCCCGTCAGCGGCCTGTGCAGATTATAGCTGATTCCAACAACGAGGAGGCTGGTGTGGTGCTGCGCCTGCACCCTGTGCACCTGGTGCTCGAGTCGGACAGTGAGGAGGCTGGAGAAGATGTGGTGCCGGAGGCGGGGATTCATCCAGGGCCTTCAGAACCTCCAGAAGCTCCCTTAAGTGAAGAGGAGGAAGTGGAGGAGCCTCTTCTCAATGCACAGGCGTGCAGAGCTGCCAAAAGGCAGGAGTGGCTCCCCAGGAGGAGGTCTCCTCGAGAGTAAGGCTTGGGACTAATTGGCCACTCCGTTAGCCTATTTAAGGAGGAACGCCAATTGCAGCAAGCTGTAAGGAACAACTTTACTTCACTCTCCTTTGTGTCTGGGGCAGAACACCACCCGCATGCTCTCCCACCCCTGCACATGTGCGCGCGACCCACCCTGCACCCCCATGTATGTTCACACAACTCTCGCATGCGCCCCCCCCCCACGCATGCATGGCAGAGACCCGAAAATCAGCTGGCCGGTGGGAGGCACGCGCGGTTGTGTGGTGGAGCTCAACTGCTGTGCTGTAGCTTCGCCATCACGGTCCTAAGCTCTGTGCAAATGTTATTTTAGTTCTCTTTATTTCCACAACCCCCCCCCCACCTCCCCCAACTCACAATGCCGCTTGCATGAATGTGAAGAAATATCTATCTTTTTTTCCTGGCTTTGAACAGAATCGGTGTTAGGAGCAATATTTCTGACAGCCGTCCTCGAGCGGGCTGACCCGTTGCTCAGGAATTCAGAAATTCAGAAAGCGTGTAACAAGGTCACTCTCCAAAGTGTCTCAAGTCTGCTTTCCCGGCGGACTATTTTATTCCCGACGTTTTTATCTCTGTATACAAAAAACTGTTAGGTTTTCCAAACGCTACTGAGGGATTCCGTTTTTTCTGAGAAAGACGAAAACCGTCTGGCTCCTTAAAAAAACCCGAGTTTTATTTCAAATCTTTCTGACGAGAACCAAAGAGAGAGCGGGTTAATCTTAGGGCCCAGGGAATGCTGCAAAGATTGTTTCTTTATTAATTAGCAAGCGGCTTTCTCGTCTAGAAATAAAGGTCCTTGTTTTAAATAACAATTTAATGTAGCGACGAGACAGTGTTTTCTTCTGGGTTTTTTTTCTCCTGTAAATTGCTGAATGTTTCATACTTGCTGTCCTGTTACATAAACAAGCATATAATGAGCTGAAGCCCCTCCCTCTCTCGGTGGATATATTCAGTGGTGGGATTCAGCCGGTTCGGAACAGTTATGGCGAACCGGTTGTTAAATTGCTGGCTGGCCCTGTCCTGCCCCGCCCCTTCCAGGAGTCCCCACGCGCCCGTTTTGGCTCCCAGGTAAGTGCAGGGAGGCCTGCCAGGCCCAAAACGGGCTGTGTGTGTTTCCGACGAAGCCTCTGCGGCCCGTTTTTGCTCCCATGAGGCTGCAGGGCGGCCTACTAGGCCCAAAGCGCAGGGAAGGGCAGCATGCCTCCCTTCACGGCCTGTTTTTGGTCCCGGGGGGTGCAGGAGGCGAAGTGCTGTCTGTCACACCCCCTGGCCACGCCCACCATGGCCACGCCCACCCAGCCGTTCATTAGGATCGAGAACCAGTTGTTAATTTTATTTGAATCCCACCACTGGACTCATCCAATATGCGATGGTGGGAAAAAGTAATAGCCACTTTAGATTCAGTAACTGTTTGCACTTAAGTCGTTCACTTAACATTTTTTCTTTTTTTTGATTTGGTAATTAATCTTCCCAAGTGCTTCACAAAAACCAACAGAAGAGAATATTTGTAGCTCAGGGTGGGGACCTTGGTGCTCTCTGAACTTGGTGGTTTTCTTGTAGACATTTTATGACCCAACTAGAGAACATCATCAGTGCTGACAGAGAATGGGGTTTGTGGAGAGGAGGAGGAGGAGGAGGAGGAGGAGGAGGAGGAGGAGGAGGAGGAGGAGGAAAAGGACACACTTCAAAGAGGTTTGAGCTTCTTCAGCGTTGGCGAAATATTGTTCCAGGTGAGATGCATTTGAGGGCATTCTACCATGTAGAATCCTGTCAGAACATTTCAATGGTGCTTGGATCAGAATTTTGACATGGCCATTCCAAAGGAATGGATTGATATTTTTTTTTCATCCATTTTTCTTACGGTTTTGCTTGAATGCTTGAGATTCCTTCTTGCTACATAACCCACATGCGCTTCAGGTGACGAGGAAACGGCCTCAGATCTGCCTCCTGCAGGCAGCCCCTCAAATATTGGAGACAGAATAGAGCGGGAAGGGACCTTGGAGGTCTTCTAGTCCAACTCCCTGCTCAAGCAGGAGATCTTATACCGTTTCAGACAAATGGTGTGTCCAGTCTCTTCTTAAAGCCTCCAGTGATGAAGCATCCACAACTTCTGGAAGCAGGTAGTTCCACTGGTTAATTGTCCTCACTGTTAGGAAGTTTCTCCTTAATTCCAGGTTGCTTCTCTCCTTGATCAATTTCCATCCATTGTTCCTTGTCTGGCCTTCAGGTGCCTTGGAAAATAGCTTGACTCCCTACTCTCTGTGGCAGCCCCTCGAATATTGGAAGGCTGCTATCCTGTCTCCCCTGGTCCTTCTCTTCACTAGACTAGCCATGCCCAGTTCCTGCAACCGTTCATCGTATGTTTTAGCCTCCAGTCCCTTAATCATCTTGGTTAATCTTCTCTGCACTCTTTCTAGAGTCTCAACACCTTTTTTATAGTGTGGGGACCAAAACTGGATGCAGTATTCCAAGTGTGGCCTTACTAAGACCTTATAAAGTAGTATTAACACTTCACGTGATCTTGATTCTATCTCTCTTAATCAGTTTCCATCCATTGTTTCTTGTCCTGACTTCAGGTGCTTTGGAAAATAAATTGACTGCTATCATGAAGACTGTGATCGTGTCACCCCTAGTCCTTCTTTTCATTAAACTAGACATTCCTGCAACTGTTCTTTATATGTTTTAGCCTCCAGTCCTCTAATCATCTTTGTTGCTCTTCTCTGCACTCTTCCTGATCATCATCTCCTTTTAATGACCCCATAATCCCTTGCCGGGTGGAGTCTGGGCAATTGAATGGAGCTGAGTGTTTACAGCAGGGCCGGATGCCCTCCCTGTCGCCAGTGCGGAGTTTTGTTCAGCAGATCAATTCTCAGCGTGCCCGGAGAAGAGAAATATCTGCCTCTACCTAGGATCGAACTCACAGCCTCCTGATGGTGAGGCCAGAGCTCCACCTCTAGGCCACCGCACCACTCCTGCGCTCTTCCTGATGACCTGGTTTATTGAGTGAGCCATGGTTCAGTTGTCTTTCGTTGAGCTTGTTGTGCTAAGCAAGCAAAATCTCTCTTTCACCAAAAGTTCATTTACGGTAGGTTTCCGCTCTGCCTTTTTACCCCAGGACGAAAGTTGCTTTATCGGAAGGAATTTCTGGTTTGGTGTTTTTTTTTTTTTTAAACACATTTCTTCTTCTTCTTTTTTTTTTTGTTCACAGTCCCTAGGACTTATTATGCCCTAGAGGTGATAAACGATTCTGGGTCTGTAGTAGCTCTAGTATTTTAATGAGCTTTTCTTACCCAAATGACTTTAGACTGCAATAAAGCTCTCCAGTTGTGTTAAATCAGAATCCCCACCCCTTTTGCCCGTAATTTAAATGAGCAAATTAACCAGCACTGTTAACAGTAAATTTGCCTCCTCTCTTAAAACCGAACTGGGGCAGCAGAACGTATTATTCCAACCAACTTCTCTTAAATATATTTAGTCAACGTTGCTCCGTTTGAATGCTTTAGCCTGTAATCGTGAATTGCAGAATTCTGGAGTGGTGTGATGGACGTACTTTTTAGAAAGTCTACAAAGGCTGTTTCTAAAAGAAGCAGAAGAAGGAGAATTCTGGGAGCTGAAGTCTACCCATATTAAAATGGCCAAGTTTGGGAAACGCTGAATTGCTGGCTGAGGAATTCCGGGAGTTGAAGTCCACAAGTTTTAAAGTTGCCAACTTTGGAGGCCCCTAGGCATAATACCTGGCCTTTTGGTTGTGAAGCAGTGATGGGCTGCTGCCGGTTCGGGCAAACCGGTAGCGCCGACGATCAGGTGGCCCCGCCCACCCTCCCCCGCCCTATCCTGTCCTATATTTCCTTCTTTCTGGCTCAGCTGATTCGCGCGGCACAGCTGATTTCCGCGCCTCTGCTGTTCTACTTAACGGGGCTGCCTTAGAATGTAGCAGCTGAGCTTCAAATCCCTTCATTTTGAATGCTGTGCGCAAGTATGTTAGGCACGTACGTGCGTGAAGGCCATGTGCGCGTGCAAAGCGCACGCTCACAGGACCAGTTGTTAAACCGGTTGCAGCCCACCACTGCTGTGAAGCCCTCTGGAACTAGCAAGGAAAGCTAGGTTGCTACATAACGTGGATCTAGCTTAGAGCTGATAGCATTAACCTAGGACAGGAGTCAGCAACCTGAGGCTCTGGAGCCGCATGTGGCTCTTTTGTCCCTCTGCTGTGGCTCCATGTTACCGGTCGGCTCCACAATTGATAGGGCTTTCGGTTAGGACAGGTAGAGGAAAAAGGACACCGCGCTAGGAAGATATTCTATGGTGGGGGAACCGGACTTCCGGCCAGCTCCAGAATTGAACGGGGGCTTCCGGTTAGGACCTATGTGGCTCTTTGGAGTGTTTTAAGGTTGCCGATCCCTGACTTAGGATAATATGAAGTAAAATTTGGATAAGTTTACAAGTAGACCTTGAGATACGACCACAATGGAATCTGCGTTTTACAGGTTACAACACCTCAACTTACAGCACTTCATTTAGTGACCGTTCAAAGTTACGACAGCACTGAAAAAAGTGACTTAGGACCATTTTTCACAGTTGCAACCTTTGTACCATCCCCGTGGTCATGGAATCAAAATTCAAATGTCTGGCAACCGGCTCATACTCATGACTGTTGCTGTGCAACCTATTGACAAGCAAAGTTGCTGAATATGTCTAGTTTGATGAAAAGAAGGACTAGGGGAGACATGATAGCAGGGTTCCAATATCTCAGGGGCTGCCCCAAAGAAGAGGGAGGCAAGCTATTCTCCAAAGCACCTGAGGGCAGGACAAGAAGCGATGGGTGGAAACTCATCAAGGAGAGAAGCAACTTAGAACTAAGGAGAAATTTCCTGACAGTTAGAACAATTAACCAGTGGAACAACTTGCCACCAGAAGTTGTAAATGCTCCAACACTGGAAGTTTTAAAGAAGAGTCTGGACAACCATTTGTCCACAATGGTATAGGCCAGGGTTTCCTGCCTGAGCAGGGGGCTGGACTAGAAGACCTCCAAGGTCCCTTCCTGCTCCTATTCTGATTGGTCTATAAAATCTCCACAAGCAGCCCTCTGGGAAGACAGCAAAACAATTTACCCTGCAACGGATCATTAGATTAATTTCACCTCTGGAGAGATATTTTAACTATTTTGAGACGCAGAACTGGCACCTGACCACGGGGGCATACAATGCGTAACAATTAAGGTGCCTGCCGGTCTATGCATCGGGGTTTTTTTATGGGGCCTTTGGGTAAGAATGGATAGGAAAGAAAAGGCTAATGGCCCATCGAAACAACCTCTGAAGCACAATAAATACAATCCGGCTATAAAGACACGGCACATTTGACCTTAGCAATCAATTGGGTTACGTATTGATCACCCAGATCCTAATAGAGAATAAAAGTGAGGATGTAGATTGTTAAATAGAAATTCTATTACTCTAGATATATAGTGCTGTTGTTCCCGAACGAGACAGCCAAGGAAACGAAGTTAAGGCCTTAATTGTAGGAAAAAAGACCAGAGGATGAGATATATAACTCCAGCAATTTTATTTATCTGGCCAAGTTCTTGCAAAAAAAAAAAAAAAAAAAAGCCCACCCACAAATCGTTTGACTCAAATTGATGGGCTGAACATCTAAGCAGGCAATTCCTATTTAGCTGAGGCGGATGAATCATTTACAAATAAACCTTTAGGAAGTCAAAGCAAGCACGCAATTATTCCGAGTCTGGTTAAGGTCAGCCGTATTACCGTGCGTGATGAGCAGAAAACCTGATTTTTCTAATGACAAGATTCTGAGACGATACAAGGAGCTCCAACAAGACGAGGTTTGAGACATTAGAGGCGAAACTGTGGTGAACGGACATTTCCTTGTTGTACTAATGTCTAGAATAAGGCTGGCGTGAACTAAATGCCCATTGGCTTAGAACGATCCGCACTAGGAACCGAAGGCTGGACAATCATCGGAATCAAAAAATATCCTATGATATCTCAAACGGAACAGAATAACAGTCGGAAGGGACCTTGGAGGTCTTCTAGTCCAACCCCCTGCTTAGGCAGGAAAACCTACACCACTTCAGACCAGGGGTGGGTTCTAAATTTTTTTACTACTGGTTCTGTGGGTGTGGCTTATTTTGTGGGCGTGGCTTGATGGTCATGTGACAATTCTTTAGGATTTAGCAGAGGTACTGGCCTACCAGGCTTTTAACTGCTTGCAGAGCTGTACCGGTCTACCCATTTGTTTTTGCAGGCACCAGTCTACTCATTTGTTTTTGTAGGTACAGGTCTACCACCAGACTGCCTTTTACCACTGATCAGCTGGAGGGCGGCCCTTTGAAGCCCCGCGGCAAGAGTTTAAATAGTTTTTTTCCTCATAGCCAATCAGCTGGGACTCAGGAGGCAGCAATAGATTGGGGGTGGGGCCAAATAAAAGGTAAGAAAAACGCAGGGGTTGGGGGGGCCGGGGGGCCAGAACCGATTCGGTGACATCATATCATCACCGCTACCGGCTTGGCGGAACCGGGAGGAACCGGGAGGAACCCACCACTGCTTCAGACAAATGGTTATCCAACATCTTAAAAACTTCCAGTGTTGGAGCATTCACAACTTCTGGTGGCAAGCAGTTCCACTGGTTAATTGTTCTAACTGTCAGAAAATTTCTCCTTAGTTCTAAGTTGCTTCTCTCCTTGACTGGTTTCCACCCGTTGCTTCTTGTCCTGCCTTCAGATGCTTTGGAGAATAGCTTGATTTCCTCTTCTTTGGGGCAGCCCCACAAATATTGGAAGACTGCTATCATGTCTCCCTTAGTCCTTCTTTTCATTAAACTAGACATATTCAGCAACTTTGCTTGTCAATAGGTTGCACAGTAATAGTCATGAGTATGAGCCGGTTGCCAGACATCTGAATTTTGATTCCATGACCACGGGGATGGTACAAAGGTTGCAACTGTGAAAAATGGTCCTAAGTCACTTTTTTCAGTGCTGTCGTAACTTTGAACAGTCACTAAATGAAGTGTTGTAAGTTGAGGTGTTGTAACCTGTAAAATGCAGATTCCATTGTGATCGTATCTCAAGGTCTACTTTTATTCTTATCCTCGTTTTAAACTAGACCAGTGATGGCTAACCTTTTTCCCATCGCGTGCCAGGAAGGGAGTGGGGTCGCACACGCATGTGCCCACCCCCATAATTCTATGTGCCCCACCCCCACGCATGCGCGTGTGAGCCCCCTCCCCCCGCTCCTGGCACGCGATGGCCTGGTAGGCCCGTTTTTCTTTCTCACCTGGCTCCAGGGCCTCTCTAGGAGTCTGGGGAGGGCGAAAACAGCCTTCCCCACCCCCCCCGGAAGTCCTCCGGAGGCCGAAAACGGGCCATTTGACAACTTCCGGTCCCACCGGAGCTGAGCTCGCGTGCCCACTGATATGGCTACGCGTGCCACAGGTGGCACGCGTGCCATAGGTTCACCATCACAAGACTAGACCTACCCAATTCCTGCAACCATTGGGTCATGCAATTCAACTTTTGCAGTGGGCAAAGAAGACCGATTCAAGATCCATCAGAGACGAGTTATTATTAACAGAATAACAGAGTTGGAGGGTAGTCCAACCCCTCCTGCTTAAGCAGGAAATCCTTTGGAGCACCCCAACTTCTGGAGGCAAGTTGTTCCACTGGGACAATAGGAAGTTTCTCCTTAATTCCAGGTTGCTTCTCTCCATGATGAATTTCCATCCATTCTTTCTTGTCCTGCCCTCTAGTGCTTTGGAAAGTAAATTGACCCCCTCTTCTTTGGGGCAGCCCCTCAAATAGTGGACCAGAGAGGTGTGAATTGTGCGTCTCTGGGAAAATCTCAGCAAAGGTCTAATGGAAGGAAGAAAGCTCCCATGAATTTATTGCTTCAGAGGACACCTCATACTTTAAGTCAGAATTTGAGTATACCTATAAACAAACTTTCTTTACCATAACGATATTGTCAGACGCGAAAGATCAGGTCCATATATGAAGGTCCAATTAAACCAGTTTATTGCTAAAAGCCTATGTGTAGGAATCTTCTCAACTGACTAGGGTTAGATAAAGGCCAAAGGCAGTCCATTGAGGGTGGACTTAGTTCGTTTGTGGCTACGTAAGGATGCCAGGCTGATCCCTCTTTTAACTCCACCTCCAGGTTCTGCCACTCCTTCTCCTAAATCATTGCAGTAGATCAGATTTTTAAGTGGAGTCCAAGGCTGAAATATGGAAACCAAGATATCTCTCAAAGGGATGAAT